>VXCM01000709.1:40176-127723 GCA_014773175.1 Lucifuga dentata
ACAGTGGGGGGGGGGAGGAAGAGAGGGGACAGGAAATAAGAATCAGGGTAATTAACAACTTCTGCTCTGTAATAAACCGGAGACACAGCATAGCTCTTCCTCCTAATCTGATGTCCTCCTCGCTCCTATCCTTCTCTGTGTTTTCTTTTATCCTCAATGTTTAATCTGGAATTACATGATTTTCTTAGTTACATTATATTTTGTGAACATTTGCCATTTGTATAATTAGAATTAATCTATTTAGCTCTATAAACAGTATCAACCAAATACTGAAATAATTTAATTAAATTTGTGAGATATGTTTTAGAGAATAATTGGACATGCAATTTATTAAAATGCATTTTTTTTTCCTTGATGGTTTCACTAAATCTCATGTTTATCTGTTCTGACATTCTTGTAAATGTTTTGACAGAGAAGAATAATCATTTTATCATTATTTGTGAGAAAAATAAATTTAACATATGGATTTTCACACTTTCTCAGTTAAATCAAACTAAATCGTGATTCACAGGCTGCAGATCTGCACATCATTTGCAAGCTGGATAAATCTGCTGTTTTCATTCGACTCGTGTCTCTGTCAAGGACAAAATGCAGGCTGAGTTCACACCAACGGCTTCCAAAAGGCCACATGCAGAAGCAAATGGTTTCGAGATCATCTTCATTGTTTTGCCTTTATTTAGCTGTTAATTCAATTACAGAAGTATTTCCACAATCCTGTTCATTTCCTAAAGTGTGCACCTTAAAGTTGAATTCTTATTTCAGGAGATTGTTTCTCCTCGGCTTGTGTTTATATAAGAATCAGGAGAAGCTGTGAGAAGGCGGCAGTAGATAAGTGAGTCACTTGGAATTTACATGAGAAGCAGGTTCCCAGCCTGGTTTTAAACTCTTAACATTGTAATGGTGAACAGACTTACAGAATGAGATTAAGCCTCAATCTGCATTTAATGGAGCAGATCTGAAGCGGCCTCTACTTGAACTCTGAAATGTGAGAATGTCACACAGGGCAGCCTATTTGACATGTCACCTACTGGTGAGAACTGGGGGGCTTTGATTGAGTTTTATCAATTAGCTTTGTGAAGGAAAAACACTGTGACATTCTTCTGTGTGTGTGTGTGTGTGTGTGTGTGTGTGTGAGAGAGAGAGAGAGAGAGAGAGCCCCATGCCTGCACTGAGTCAGGTTAAGAACGTGTCAGCCAGAGAATTGGTTCAATATTCTAAATATCAAACGTCAAAATTTATTGCCATCCAGACTAATTCCTGTAAATCCATTCATCTTTGTGGACAAATGTCAGGTAATATGCCTTTACGTGTGCAGTGGTATATCTAGATTCATCATCATTTCAGCAAAATTCTGTAAGTAATTTACAGCTTGATTTTGTAACATTGCCACATCTTTGCCCTGCTTTATTTGGCTGAACTGAAATTTCATTGATAATAAATGTATGTAAATCCAGTTTTTCTCACCTTTTTAGCCTGTCATTACTCTTTTTAAAATTGGAGTGTGGCATGAACCATACTAAGTGGAACAATTATGAAAGCACAATCAAGGCAGGTAAAAATCATACTTTTATGCTTCCCTGAAAGTATGAATTGATGTTAGAACTTTTTGGAGGGGATCAGAGTTTACAACTATACCTTTCTACTGCATCACTGAGTGTTGCTGTAAATAAATCCATTCATTTATTATTTTTTACTTGTATTCCATATTGGAGTTGAAGCAATATGCAGATACCCCCAGAGTGGAAAATATTTTGACTAAGCTGACTATATTAACCTCATTTATTTTATTTATTTATTTTTATTTTTAACAAACTAAGCATTCTATTTAGGTACATATTTTAGTTCTACATGTTTTGCTGAAAATTGCTGAAACATTAGATATTTGCTTTAAATATTGGACGGCAAAGGTTTCTTTGAAAATAACATCTCCCATCTTCTGAAAACGAGATATTACATAAAAGTCTTTGTAATGCCTCCAGTCTTTTTTTTCAGAACAATTGGATGAGGAGGCGGTTCTCGGGGGTCAGCATTTGGTTGAAATTGAGTGAAATTATGAGTAGCCCACCCCTTCACCTAACAACNCCCCCCCCCCCGTATTTACTGGCTCTCCTGCATCATACTAGAGACCCCGTTGAGAGGATCTTTTCTCTCTATAAAGAGAAGATGCAGCTCATGCGCCTTTGAGATGATCGCGGGGATTTTACTGCGCGTCCCTCCGTCTCCAACTTCAGACGGGCTCCTTAATGTCACACACCAACTCACGAGTCGCGCAGTGAGCGTCCTGTAACATTTCACCAGCGGACTGAGGGACATTTGAGGGATTTTGCAGCCTTACCGTCAAAGGATCGGAGTCATCCAAAACCCGAACGCCAGCATCGTTTCTCTTGCGCTCAGCTCAGATTTGCGCGTCGGAGCGTCTCGGCGCAGTTTGTGTTGCAGGTGTTGGAGAAGAAGCGCAAAGACAGATGGCTGCGCTGACCATACAAAGGACCGACAACTTTTTGCACACATTTTTACAGGTTGGTTGTAAAATAACTTTGATGTAATATACTCGGATTTTGTAATTACTTTTATGGTGGTGAAACGGAGCCACTCCACAGTAAAACATTGAACCTTTAGGTCCATATTTAAAAATTGTTTAACTTTTTTTGCAATTGCAAATTCTAAATGAATAACAGGAACAGAAACAACTAAGACTAAGACAACAAATAATTTATGAGAAGTCATCCAGACAAAAGTTTAATTGCACATAGGACCTCTTTATCATGTATAAGTAATTAAAAAAAAAAAAGTTTAGCTGCTTTGTGGCCCAAATAATCTGCTGTGTTTGTGTATCACTAGGATCGGACCCCCAGCTCCTCTCCAGAAGGAGCACCCAACACCCTGTCCTTCCTGGCCACCACCTGTAGCCAGGCCTGGCAGGTGGGAGGCACGATGGGTTCCGATGGCTCCCAGTTCCCCTATGAAAGCACGGTCAGCTCAGCATCTGGAATGTTTCAGCTCTGGAGCAACGACATGGCGCCCAGCTCAGCCCTCAGTACGCACCAGATGACCTTCACCGTGCCCAAGGTGCAGTTCCCTGGACACATGCAGTCTGGTTTAGGTCACCATCATCACCCTCACCACCACCACCATGAGCTGCCTCTCACCCCTCCCGCTGAACCACCCTCAACCTACTCTTTTGACCTCTCCCCTGTCAAAGTGCTGTCCTCACAGCCGCAGGGCAGTGGCCCCTATTATCCTCAGCAC
Organism: Lucifuga dentata; assembly: GCA_014773175.1. Classification (NCBI taxonomy): domain Eukaryota; kingdom Metazoa; phylum Chordata; class Actinopteri; order Ophidiiformes; family Bythitidae; genus Lucifuga; species Lucifuga dentata. The sequence goes on from VXCM01000709.1 coordinate 43,426, forward strand.
AACAGCATGGGACAGAACTTCCCCAGCTTCCTCCAGAACTCCTCGGCTAGGCATCACCTGCCTGGAGGCCATGTGGAGGAAGGCCAGCAGTGGTGGAGCTTACCCCAAACCAACGCCACCCCCACCAGCCATCCCTTCTCCCTAGGCAGGCAGCTGGTGTTGGGCCACCAGCCTCAGATAGCTGCTCTTCTGCAGGGCACCTCCAAGGGCTTGCTGAGCTCTACGCGCCGCTGCCGACGCTGCAAATGTCCCAACTGCCAGTCTAATGGTGGGGGGTTGGAGTTTGGAAAGAAGAGACTACATATTTGCCACATCCCTGAGTGTGGAAAAGTGTACAAGAAGACCTCTCACTTGAAGGCCCACCTGCGCTGGCACGCTGGGGAGAGGCCCTTCATCTGCAACTGGCTCTTCTGCGGTAAAAGCTTCACACGTTCGGATGAACTGCAGAGGCACCTCCGCACACATACTGGAGAGAAGCGCTTTGGGTGCCAGCAGTGTGGCAAGAGGTTCATGAGGAGCGACCACCTCTCCAAACACGTCAAGACCCACCAGACCAGGAAGAGCCGCTCTGGTCAGTCTTCACAGCACGGATCCACGGACCCTCTGCTCACCACCATCAAGAGAGAGTAGTCTGTGTGGTCTAACATTCAGATGATAGTGACCAGACTTATGCTTACTGCCATAGGTTTGCACTAGGGTAAGCATTAAGCTCCCCCTTCCATTTTTTTGTTGTTAAAGCTCTACTTTTGACCTCAAGTAGTATAATAAAAACATTAATATTCAAAGACCATGTGAGTAAATTAACTGTGCCGTTTGAGACAAGGCGCCTTCTCAGAAACTTAAAGCATTCGTTCTGAGAGTGTGAATCTTTCTGCATTCAGTGTAATAATCCAGATGCCACAGAAATGTGTTTCTCCTTGAAGAACTGAACTGATTTACTGATAAATTAAGGCTTTAAAAATAAAGTTTTAATTAGAAAAATCTAAAATTTCATTCTTTCCATATTTTATCGTGTAAATATTTTATCAGTGTAAAGACGGTGGCAGACACTGGCAAAATTTCACAAGGCTTACCTTCATACATTGTCCATATTAACTGTTCAAATTAATAGTTTGCCTTAGTACAGCTAAAATTAAAAACATCAGAACAGAAAAAAATATTTTCATTGCTGTTAATTACATTTTTATTTATAAATTCTGATTTGTCCGCTTTGAGTTGGGAAATTTTTAAATGTAAACACAAGACTCTGTAATCTTAAGAGTTATCTCAACTGCTCTTTAAAAAAAATTATTGTGAATCACCATTGCTCCAATTAGCAAACATTTTAAATTTGCAAGTCTTTGTAAATTATGTATAAATATCTTTAACAATTTTATTGGGGATTACCACAGCATGTAATTTTTAATAAACATTGTCCTTGTTGAAACAAATTCATCGCCTCTCATAATAATTTCTTATATCTTTAAGACTGTAAGTAAAGTAAATATCGAAGACTGACAGTTTGGTCAATGGTATTAACCTTTTTACCAGCTTATTCAGTAAATGTGTGAACATCTGAGACTTGCTTGGCGCTTTAAAGATCTAACATTTTATTTATATGATAATTTGATTGCATTCACAATACAAATGCTGCTCATTGTGCTGCTGGTGTGAAGGAAGAGACTCTTAAAGAAGACCTAACATAGTGGGCTGTTCAAAGATTTTCACACCTCAAAGTAAACACTCAACCCATTGATGGCTTTGGTTGTCTCGCCTTCTGCAATCAAGTTCACAGTCATGTGGCTTTTAATGAGTGTTTTCTTTCTCTGGATGGAGAAGATTGAGTCAACAGATGCAACAGAGGGCACTGGAGAGGAATTCCCTGTGAATGGGACCCCTGTTGTTGAGACCCCCTCAGTGGTGACAGGAACTCCCTTTGATTTTGCACCCTTGTGAAAGTTAATACCCTTTCCCCCCCTCTGTCCCCAGCCTCCATATATCACAGCCGTGTTACGATCAGCCTTGCTTTACTGCCCAGAATGGGGCTTTATTCAGAGGCCAGCCAACCAGATGTCTGCTCATCCAGGGGTTTCTTCTCTTTGTTTTTAAACCTGTTTGAACTTTCTCCAAGGGGGATACTGAAGCAAGCTTTGCTTTTGTCTTTATCAGTGGCTCAAACACATATCTGAGGGCCTTTGCAGAGTCTGCTGCAAAACAGCAAATGCTTCAGTTGTGCAATTTTTAGCTTAGACTGAAGAAATGAGTGAGAATGTGTAAGTCAGCTTTGTGCTTCAACTTATTTTCAGTATAAAAGTTTAGTTTAGTTTTAATTTAGTTTTATCCTAAACTAAAACTAAGAACAACATTCTTCCCAGATTGAACACTGTAGGACTAAATCTCATCAAACTGGAGCCTTGTGGGCTAGCAATGATTATTTTAGGGATCCTATACATGAAAAGTGGCAAGGGTTATCTTCTCTAACTTACTGAACAAAAAAGAAACTGATCTGAGAATATAAATAATACACTAATACACACTCTAGTTACTTTCAAAAATTCAGTTTTTATTTATTACGAAACAGATTTTACTTAATTAAACATGGCATCAACCAACCCTTCTTATAGTTTTACAGTCCACCACTTCCTTTTGGTTCTCTGTAGTGGTATTCCTTTGTGTTACATGCACAGGGTGAAAACATACCAGTTCACAGTATGGCTTCTGTGAGATGGTTCCACTCATCTACTTGCTCACCTATGAATGATAAACTGATAAGGAGCTTTTGTATTAATGTGAGCGCTGAGAACATTGAGCCTATTGATCTTTGGTGAAGCTGTATGATCCAACTAAACTGGAAGTGAAAGCCTTGTGGGGACCTCTACTGGCCACAAAGAAGAACTGATCTGATATAGTCAGGGTAGGATAACCCTTCATCTCTTTCAGTCTTTTTATCACTGAGGCCTTACAGTCTAGATCGTAACAAAGATGTCTAACTATGGAGCAGGAGCATGACTTCTTTGAGTGATGAGCTGTGGTTGTTTTGGCACTGTAGTAGTCTGAGGAAGAGGGAGCATGCAGATTCTCTACCATTCTCTTTAAAAAGCAACATTTTTTATCCTTCATTTTAACCTAACATAGCAGTACATTTCATAGACTTTCCTGTGCCGTTCTTCATCTTACAAGTGGAAATGTATGATTGTATGCACTGTACAGTCTTTAGTCTGTGAGGGCGAAAGCTTAGAGAGATTATAGAAATTGTGCACAGCCTTCACATGACACCGTGGACTATTAAACATTTTCAAATAAATTTAAACCAGTGGATTCTCTGTAAGGACTTGTGTCCCCAAACCACAAGTAACCACTTCAGCCTTTAAAAACAAATAAACAAACAAAAACAGTTTACAGTAGCATTATATCACCAAGGAGATGTTGCATGCAACACTTTGGGTCAGTGCAGCAGTTCCTTTAAATAGCAATGGCTAGCGTCCATCTTTGACTGATCTAACATCAGCTCCTGCAGAGTTGCCCAAAGAGCATTAAGTATTCTGAGGTGACGTCATACCCACAGAGAACCTCCAGAGGGCTCCCTCACTCCTTTTTTGTTCAGATCAAACAAGGATTAGTCCCAGTCAAACAGAATAGGGGAGCACAGAGGCTCGCAATGCTGTGACAAGAAAGAAAGTTCTCAGCTTTCAGTTAAGACTCGAGCGAGTCCAGTCCTCGTGTGCGTGTTCACATCAAGTGTTCTGCCTTTTCCGTATTTGTCTCCATGATCAGAAAACTGTCAGCAGGGGAATGACAAAATGTATGAATGCATCTGTCTTCATGAATGGCCATCAGAAAAATCCAACAAGGTGAGGAAACCAAAGAAAGAACAAAAAGCTGTAATAATGAAATTTATCAGGGTGTTTACGAGGAGAGCTGCTGCCAGTCCTGTGCTCACCTTGATGTGCTCAAATTCACTTATCCGCTGCATAAACATACATAAGCCATATTTAACTCCAGTGATGGCCCCAATCAGGAATGGATTTTTTTTTTTTTTCATTAAACAAATTCGCCTTGCCCTTTGAAAGAGTATGATATACAAATTCTCAAAAAAGTTAAAAAAACAAAACAAAAAACCCAGAAATTATCTGTTGTATTTACTCTACCCCAATAAATCCCAGTAGATGCTGTTCATGTACACTGGTGGTGGCCAAAGCTAGTCACCTCCCGTTGAAAGGCTCCATAAAAACAGGAGCCATGTCACGTTATAGTTGCAGCCCATTGTTCCTTCATTGTCCTCCAGAAATGTAAGGGTCCAGCCTGACAACGACAACATAGACAGACAGTAGACAAGCCTTTTTGTCTCCATAGCTGTGGTGTTAGATGGTGTTCTCCTAGCCCGGGAGAGAGAGAGTGTGTGTCAGAGTTCATAGGTCATCCTCAGCTAGCTGGGTCAAGTTGCTGGGACGTCGAGCAGATGGGGGGCCCGACCCTGGAGCCTGGCTCCCCGCGTCAGCAGCCTGACCTCTGCGGAAGCCCTCTCCTGCTCTCTGCTGGGGAAAGAAGGAACGTTAATTGAACAGCCTGTGCTTCACAACATACAGCAGTACCTCCTGGTCCACTTACCACAGTACTAAAAATGCATTTATTTTCATGTTAAACAAGAACAGTACACCCTTCTTTTATTTCCTGCTCACAATCTACAGGCATCTACTGAATATTTGGAACATTTGAAGAAATCAGAAATTTAGTGTTTATAGTAATGGCCATAAAATCCCAAAGACCAAAGTTCTAAAGTTTCACTGCAGGACTAGTATGAGAAAACAATCATCTGCTTTTGATAGTTATCTCTCTTTGACTTCCTTGTGTGATTCAGTGTGTTTCCTGTTTGTTATGGACTAAGCCTATCCAGTCTGGGTCAACAAAGAGGTGAAGAACAACAGCTATTGGTGTGTCAGCAAGGTCCTACTGAGGGCAAGAGCCCAGTGATGACAGATGATGTTGTAGTTAACGCTGATCTAAAAAACCAATAACAGGATGTTGCCTGGTCAGATGGTGAAAACTTCAAAGTAACGATAGACAGGCTTGACAATGAGCCTGCTAGGTGGATTTTTTTTTTTTATTATTTGTATAGAACACTTATGTTGGAATTTCCCTACTTTGCACTGGGAAAAAAGAAAACATCCACATACATTCATGTATTAGCATTCAAGCAGTTCCCTCTTTTGTTCAGAAACATTCAGATTTTGATTCTTTTTCTATCCAGCAGGGGCAGAAATAACTCTTCTTTTGACTCAGCATAATCCCATCACTGTATGCGTAGATAGATAAATGCTTACCATTTACAAAAGCTTTCATCTTAATTAACATTAATGAAATTGTTTGACTTCCTACAATGGCCCATTATTTCCCTGGTGGTTTGCTTCCCTTGGTTTGATTTGCCACTAATATTCTAAATCCTGATAAATTATGACTGCTAGACAATCCTGGAGTGCAATGTTCAGATATATGAACCATAATTACATTTTCTCATAAATAGAAGACCCCCACATACACATTTTTCTCAGTGTGTCTGCCCATGCATGCATATACATTACCTGTGCGCTTTGTGTGGTGGGTGTGTACAGCCCATTTGACACAGCTTGACAGTTTGCCTGATCATTAAAAGCCAGTTGGACGTGTGATGGGGAAATGGTGTGGGAGTCAGCAGGGCATGGCTGGACCACAGTGGACTGCAAATGCGAACAACAGGTACTGAATTTCACTCACTAAGGGTGTAAAACATGCACACAATGCCATTTCCTGTTATTATTGTTCCATCTCTGTGACAGCCCAGTCCTGCAGTCAAAAATGCTGAAGCGATGAGTGAGCCTGGCAGCGTTTTGTCTTGTGAATGGAAATGCTGTGTTTGCTTAGGAAATTGCAGAGAGAGAGAGAGAGACGGGGTGTACAGAGAAGGATGATAAGAGAAACCTACGTCTTGGAGTGAGTAGGTCTCGCTGGGTCCTTGGCTCTGGCCCTGGCTGGGCAGGTAGAGTGCAGGCAGGGAAGTGTTGTGNCGCTGGGTCCTTGGCTCTGGCCCTGGCTGGGCAGGTAGAGTGCAGGCAGGGAAGTGTTGTGAGAGTGAAGGGAAGGCAGCTTATGACGGTCAATTGAGGCAGAGGAGTGGGGCCGCAGAGCACTGGCAGCAGACAGAGGGGGCCTCATACTACGACCCAGGCTGTTGGACTTGCTCTCTCGCCGCTGGTACTCAATAGGCGACTGTAAGGCTGAAAGACAAAGAAACAGAGCTGATTTATGTAAAGCTCTATTATTATTATTATTTATTTTTTATTTTTTTATTGAAAGTAGAACTTTCAGGGAGTAAGGACATCTTTAAGGCTAAAGCTGTGATGATCAGACTTTCTGTATTCTTTTTGCAGGGTTTTAAAAGTACAATTTTGATGTTTCTACTTCTGTACTCTCCCTCTGCACATCTCCAGTTGACCTCCGCCCACTAACCTCTCACCCGTGATGCAACCAGCCACGTGATGTTTGGACCAATTATGGCCAGGGAGAGGTATCAGAACTAGAAAAGACAAAAGATCGTTCTAAAGGCCTACAGTATGTGCAATGTTCTACAGCGTGTTCACCGACCTGTTCTTTCATTCTTGCATCTTGCATCTTTTGAATTATACTCAGGCCTCAAAGGACCATACTGATGGTTTTGCATGTTTGAGCCCAATATTTGCAACCCACATATGCATTACATTACTAACAATAACTTCCCAACACATGCTGCTGGAGCAGTAAGTATTGGAATTGTTTTCCTACCTTCCAGACTGGTTTCATTACATTATAAAAATCAAACTGTAAAGATTTGAAACGTGCATGAGATAAGTAATCCACAATGTCTATTAAAGTTTTGCTGAAGTAACATTATTTAATCTCCGACCTGGAGTTGCACAGAAGAAAATGTATGTCCCCGCCAGGGAATATAGTCCCAGAAGAAGACGGCTTTTCACCAAGAAATTAAAAAGACCATCCCTTCTACGTTTGGACATAAGTGTTAGCAGGCAAAACATTGAATTTTAATGTTGGTGTATTATCTGAACATTTGCTTTTGAAAGATTAGAAGATTTGGAAAAATTACAGGAAAACTAAAAAAAAAAAAAAAAAAAAATTGTTGAAAAATGTTGGAAATAAAAAAAAATGTTTTGAAAATTGGTTGTCAGTTGGCTTTGGAAATTGGTTGTCAGTAACATAACATGTATATGAGTAGTATTTATTGTGCTTAAACATGCAAAATCACCACTGTAGTCCTTTAAAGGATATCGAGACCCCTAATTAAAAAGATCCAAGAGAGGAGACAAGGCTGAACAACATCTAACCTTACCATTGAGGAAGTTACGCTGGGTTTCTAAGATCTGAACCACATCGTTGACCCAGGCCCTGCAGATCTCAGGAGAGGAAGCCTGCAGCTGAAATCGCACCACACTCCCATCAGGGTTGCGTGACGTCAGCACAAAGCGTCCATCATCGCCCTCGACATTGGGCTCCACCCCCAGACAGCTCACCTGGAACATAACACATCTGACTAGCATCTGTGAGGAGTCCATCCTGCCGAGCTTATTAAATTCTTCACCAGCACTTGCAAGCCACTAAAAATCCATGTGCCTGCCATTAGATTATGCAATGCATTGATATATGCAAGAATTAATGTGGCATGAATCTCTTGTGTAACTCCTAACTCCTTGTGTAACTTTTCAGTGCTTTATGTTGCTAAAATATATGGTGCGGGTGAAATTTTTGTAGAACACACCAGTCACCCACCTTGATGCTGTTTTTAAATGTGTATCCAGGGAGCAAGAAGCCTTTCTTCCTGTCGATTGGCTCGCTGAAGATGACCAGCTGCTCAAACAGGAAGACCCGTCGTTCCTTGGCTCGGGACAGGAAGCCACTGTCCTGCTCGGTAATCATGAAGGTGTCTTGCTGGAGCAGCTTGCCCTGGGCTGTGATCTTCCCCTGGTACGGCAGCAGAGACAAAGACAAACAAACGGAGGAAGCGGTTACGGTGTGGCTTTCACAGCCTGAATAACTGGCATGAAAACTGTTTTGAAGACTTTGAAGGATAGTCCAAATTCCAGAGACTTACCTCGAAGCCTTGTAGTCGGCCCACATTCATCATGTCATTACAGCGTTTTGGCACAAAGCACATCACTTCTACTGCTTTCTGTTTAAACCATAAAAATGAGCTTGTTATTTACAAGCATGACTTTGCACTCACTCACACTCACTCACAAAATAGCGCTTTAAAAAAAATGTCTGTTTATGCATCAGAACTCACCTCCAATTCCTCTGTGTCCATCCCAGCTTTGGTGTAATACTTAAGGAAGTCCTGTTCAAATAAACACAACATGGTCACCAGAGCATTGTAGGTTTACTACTTAGTGTAAAGTGAGGACATCTGGAAGAGTATTTATGGATGTTGAACCCATTCATCTGATTGCCAGGGGTATTTGGGCAAAGTTTTATACCAAGGATGTCATTTTATGACCACCTTTAAAAGCTTTTATGTATATTTTCCCAGTTTCTATCCTAAAAGTGTCTCACATAATGACATCCCATTATGCAGTTTAATTCTTCCGCTCTGACAGGAAAATAGCCTGTGGACCGAAGCTAAGCTCAGTGTGTAGGCTGCACAGGTGTGTGTGTGTGTGTGTGTGTGTGTGTGTGTGTGCACTGTATGTTTACAATGCCGTGACTGACCCTGCTGTGTGTCAGACAGCTGCTTGGCGATCATACGGATGTGCATGTGTGTGTGTGTGTGTGTGTGTGTNGGGATCAACAACACAGCAGTGCCCTGCTTTTCACCTTGAGCAGCAGCTGGTACTTCATGATCCTCTGGACAGGTTTGATGAGCAGGTCATTGAGCTGCAGCCTGTGGCCCAGCTGCTGCCTCAGCTCCTGACAGCACCCACACAACGACATAAACAGCAGTCAGCATGACAGCCACAGGATGCACAGCCTTTATTGTGCAAACTGTAGCATCTAATGGCCATTGCGAGAATATTCAACAGGGATTATATGCCAATTTGTCTTGTGTTGACTGTCAGTGAAAAGGAAATGATTATGATTTGAATTATAGATGGCAGCTATGGTTATGTATAATGCATCCTGTAGGCACATTCATGCATATTAAGTGGTTAACAGCAGGTTCATGTGTGACAGCTGACCAAAGTGTAACAGGTATGCATGTGTTTGTTAAGAGAGATACTCACCTCAAAGTAAGTCTCGATGTACTCTGAGACAATGTGCTCTGACTTGGGCTTGTTCTGACAGTATACAACATACATATGCAGACGCCTTTCCTGCATTAGAAATCAAACAAGCAGCTTGTTACACACTTATTCAATTAAACATTTGATACAACCAAACCATGAGGAAAAAAAGACTATAAAACTTTAACGCAGGTTTCAGAAAAGTGAAAGAAATTTATTTTGGAATTGCATTGCAAGTTCTCTGAAATCACACAGAAACAAGGAAAAATCAACGTGCGGTGTCTCTGGTTGCTGTTTAATATGAAAGGGAGCAGACAACAGAGCAATAATGATTTGTGTTGGAGTGTGAGGCCTTTGAAGCTGATGCAGTCTGGTTAGGCTTCACTCTGCTGTGACTAATTGACAGCGGAGTGCAGATGTGTCAGATCTGAGAGCCCTAATGGAGTTACGTGTGGATGAGCATCAGGTTATGTATAATTTACCCAGGTTATCCTCTGCATAACCAGAGCCTTTTAGAGCCTGCCAATATAGGACTGTGCTTAGCAACAGGTCACATGGCTCTGTAACCTGGAGACCACTGAGAGGCTGCACCTGAATATGGACATCATGCAGAGGATGCCTGCAGCGTTGTGTGGAAACTATGAGTATTTTGCTTCCGTACATGAGAGACTGTCTTTATGTGTGTTAAAACTGATTCCTTATACCAGCATTCTGTGGATGCCAGTTGTGTGTGTGTGAACACATGTTGCATATTGGCGATACAGGTCTTGTTAAAAGTCGATTGGGTCCCATCTCACATCTTTCTGCTTTTCATTAAGGCCATGTTCTCAGTCTGCTTGTTTTCACAGTTTGACACCATGCTAAGATTTAGTTACAAGTTGCTTTATCCCCCAACAGACTTTTTAAGTTGATTATCCAGTGGGCTCAGCCTTATTAAATTGCTTAAAGAGGTACACAGAGAGAGTGAATATAGCAAAAGAGAGACTCAGGCTTTTAACTCAATCATCTTCAGACAAGAAGCAAAGCCAACTTGGTCAAATTACCATCATGTCTGCTCAGTCTGCATGTGCCACCATTTAACCAATAAACATAAATCTAATTTTGCTCCCAGTGTAAGCCCTGTGACTCTATACCCACTCAAGATCTCTTATTCTATTCTAAGAACAATATACTTAACAGCATACCTTTTTTTGCAGACATCACATTGCTTCATTCTTTAACCAAGATACAGAGGAAGGAGTAGGTCTCCGTTTTGAGTGGAAAAAGTTTTTGTATCAAAGGCTCTGAGCTAAGCATTTGTTATTTCTCGTCTTATTCTCGTTGTCTTTTCATGCTGTTTTTTCCTGCGTTTCCTGAACAGGCTGTGCAGACTGGAAGTTGGCCTGTGTGCATGTGTGTGTGTGTGTGTGTGTGAGAGAGAGAGAGAGAGAGAGAGAGACTAGTGCTGTTGTAAAAACACAGCCTGCACTGAGACGTATCAATAACAAGGAAGTGGAAGGAGAGATGTTTGCGGAGGGAGAGAAGCAGAGGGAGGGAGGGAAAGAGGGAGAGAAGCAAAGAGAGAGAGGGGAGAGGGAGGAAGGTCAGGCAGAGGTGTGTTATAAGATAAGCAGGAGCTCTGCATGTTTTCATAGCTCTATTTACCCCTTTCACCAAAACAGCACAAGGAAGCACACCCAGGCATTTCCAACAAAAAGTGCAAGTGCGTGCATGTGCCTGCATGCGTGTGTGTGTGTGTGTGTGTGCATGTGTGTAGCAGTCACACTCACATGTTTAATGAAGAGCTGAGCCAGTCTCTCTGGCTCTGTCAAGCACTTCTCCAGCTCTCCCAGGAAGTAGCTACATAGAAAAACACCACACACATGCACACGCACACACACACAAACACACACACACACACACACACACACACAAGACACCGCACCAAGCATGTAAGAGGGAAGGTCATTATTGTTTCTGAACATATTCTTTGACCTCCACTCAGCTGCTGACACAATCTTCTTTTTGTCATTTGCTTTGCAGCTGCTGCGCACATAAATGAACACATGCTTATGCTGATGAAGAGTCTAAACAATCAAGGACTTACTCTTGATGCCAGTCAAAGATTTGATGAATATTCCCAAAAACAATCTTGTCTTTTCCCTTCATGTCCTCTGGTACACCTTTGGTGTTCATTGTAGCCATATAGCCCTGTGATGGAATGACAGAGCTGTTGGTGTGTGTTCAGACCTAAAAATATTGCACCTGGCTCAGAATAACACTGGGAAATAGCAATGTTGCTCAAACACAAGCAGCTATTACTGAGCTTTTTTTTAATAACTTTCACAGTGTGAGAATTCTTCTCAGAACCAAAATATCTTCAGCTATTTAAAGCACAAGGAGATCCAGCCTTGCAACATAAAACTCTTAAAGCTAATAATGCTTTGTTCAACCTAAACTTGGAACTCAGAATTTCTGACTTCCAACTGGGAAAAGTCAAAGAAAACGCTGCCTCGACTCGGAATTCCTATCCAGAAAGTCAGGCAAACTTTCTCAACCCCAAGTTTAGTATTGACATATTTCAATATGGTGGCTCACACCAAACAGTAATTTCTCTGAGTGAACACTTAGAAGCATTTTCTTTAAACCAATCATCATGCAGACACAGTTACAGGTTAAACATGTAACACTGACAATGCAGTAGCTGTTTAGAAAAAATATCTCATAAGTGTTAAAATGTAGCTTCTTTTGGTCTGACACAAACAAAAGTTTTCATGGAGGCATTCATGTTGCCTCCCACTTTGTTTAGCTCGAACACGTGGTGGTTGTAAATGATGTAATTTCAAGTTACGACTTCCCGGTTTCGAGGTACAATGAATGCAGCATAATTCATAAAATCTGCTCAAGACTGGTCTGATAGTTTGGAATCAGACCAAAGTGATGGAGGGAAGTGGGGGTATTGTGATGATAAGAATTTAATGCTTTCTCTGACAGTTGTAGTGCTGATTGTGTGTTTTTAGGTTTACCTCCACTATGAGCCCGAGGTCTGCCACATAATGCTTCTCTGTCTCAATAAGCTCCTTCAGGACGTACCTACAAAATGAGAGAGTTTGTGAAATTGAATACAATATGAACATAAACACGCCGTCATTTCAATTGATGAAAACGTACATGCTTTTTTCTAAGGCACTGCTCCTCTCCTCCTCGGTGTCGGCAGCGGCGGTGGCTGATGATTGGCTGGAGGTGTCGTCCATCAAGACAGAGCTGCTGTCATCAGGCAGGACGCTGGTGGACTGAGTGTCCTGAGGAAGACGACAGACAGACAGGCAGGTAGGAGGTTCAGTGTCAATGTGTGGGCCATGTGGAGATAAAATGAGGTCAGATAAAGAGAGAACAAGAGCGAGAGAGAGTAATGATGCAGGTTGCCAGGGTGACCAGAGAGAGCAAAGACGTGAGAAACACAGAATAGATGATAAGGAGATGGAGATTGTCAGCAGTAATGATCCGTGCTGTCCACATCAGCCACAGATAGATGGAGAGGGAACAAAAGCGACAGAAGGCTTGTGAACTCTACGAAGAAAGTTAAAAAAATTTTTATTGATGAATACTTCAGAGAAATAAAAATACTTTGCACTGAGAGGCAACGACAATTTCTAATTTATGGGGAACAAATTAATATTTTCTTGTTATGCCACTTGATTGGTTAAACCCCTATCAAACCAAATTTGTCGCCATGGGTATTGTTTGTCAGCTCTCCTAGCAAAGCATCATACTCTGAAAATAGAAATCTACACAGGATAAACACAAAGTTACTCTGATCTAATGGACTGTGTTCGTTACATACATGACCTCCTTTTCATGTGTTTTCCTGCGATTGATATCATTTCCTGTGAGCATTCTGGAGCAAATATAGTCATTGCACACATCAAAGCAAAGCCTGAGAGCAAAATCACTAACTCTTATGTTTGTATAGCCTACCTCTTTGTGACAATAAGCACAACTACCCCTTTATATGGCTACAAAGTGACTCCCTACCTCTCATTGGTCTTTACTTAAAGTCTCTCTATTTTTAGTCATGTTATTCATTTGTTTCTATTCATTCTCTCCCAACTGTGTCAGCGCATGGGAGTAACCATCTGTCCTCACCTACATCTCCATGTTTCCATGTTTCAGTCTCCTGGTCAAGCAAAATCTCCCCACCTTAGACACACACACACACACACACACACTCATATATATATATATATATATACAACACACACACACATACACACACACCAGAGACACAACTAATCCCTCAGACTGACAGAGAAATAAATAGATGGATGGAAAGATATACATATGGACAGATGGAGAAAAGGACAAGACTTTCTTCTTTTCCCTTTCTGCCACTGCTCACCTGCTGATAGATTTGTTGCCTTCTCCAAACTGTGAATTTTCTGTTTTGTCTTGGTGGTGGTGGTGGTGGTGTGTGTGTATGTGTGTGTGTGTGTGTGTGTGAGNAGAGAGAGAGAGAGATAGAGAGACTCCATAGAGGCTCCCACTCCCCCAGCTTGCCCTGCCCCGCTTGAAGCGCTCCAGCCTGGCTGACAGGTCTCCCTGGCTCCCTGATCACTTCCAGATGTGCTGTGGCAAAGCCCACAGGAAAAATCCACTCTCCCCCCTTGGTTGTATGTTTTATTTTTCAACCCAGAAGTCAACGTCAAATATGACAACTTGGTTTGTGTGTAGGAAAATGAGCCATAGCGAGCCACATATTAAAAAAAAGAAAAAAGAAAAAAAAAAAAGTCCAGCTTAACATGTCAGTCAATCTAAAATTCTAAAACGAAATTATAAAACGAAATTGAAACGAAAATGAAAAAAGGCAAAGAAACAAAGAATTAGAACATATGAAAGGGATCAAAATCAGCAATATTAAAGGAACATCAGAGGCATTTTTAATATACACAAATGTTCATTTTGCTAATATGTATGGCAGCTTCATTTAAAGTCTTTTTTTTTGATGTTTCAAGCACAGTGTGTGATTTTTCTTTCCTAAGAAAATCCTTGGGTATGCAAAAACGGAAAAGGTGCACAGTTGTCATGAGCAGAGACAGTCACCACAGCTAAACAGACCAAGAAAACAGCAGAACCTACAGAAACTTAAATTTTATCACAGAAATAACATTTGAGGGAGAACCAATTCCTGAGAACTAATAGTTAACTATCTACCATAGACATTGGGCAGAGAATAAGAATGATCAAGAATTGGGAATTACTGTAGGATTTTAATATGAGAACAAGTGTGTTGTAACAAAGTTGGTTGCACCTCAGCCTCCGATTCCTATATTTATTTTTAATTGGTTAAGGAGCAAACCAATCACAGGGCACTTTAATCATCTTCATTTCATTTATTATGTCAGGAACAATGCTCAAGCAAAAATAGGAAGATGTAAATGAGACAGAGTTAGTCCTGAAAACTAATTTTCATTGGCTATTTATATTTTAATGAACAAGTATAAAAAATAGCTACAAATTCAAAATGTTTTTGGAGTAACGTATAAATTGATATTGAAACTGTGTTAAAAGAATATGGAATTTCTGTTATGATGTGATGGTTAGGCACCAAACATGTTCAGTATAAGTACGAGGAGTTTGCGAAATAAGCTGTAGCTTCAGCCTACATCCTTTCGGTCTGCAAAATACCTATACCTACCTAAAATATTTGTTGCTTTCCTATTTAGTTTATTTATAAATATTGTTGAAACTGTGTTTTGGTTTTTTTTTTTTTTTTNTTTTTTTTTTTTTTTGTATGTATATTTGTACAGACTGAAATAAATATTTCATTTCATTTCACTTTATTTCATGTTAAAAGACACCTTAAAATCAGATAACAAGAACAAGCACTCACAAGATACTCACAAGCACAAACCAAATGTACGTTTTTTGCGCAAAAGAGGAACACAGTATATAAAATGATTTTGGTTTAGTTATGTCACAACTCCTAAAAAACTCAAGTTTAATAGTACTGTGCAGCAACACAAAGCTCTAGAAATAATCAGGGTAACGGATAGCTTTGAGAAGAGCTCACAGTAACAAATCTCCTCAGACTCTACTAACCATTCTTCCTGAAAGCATATTACGATTTGTTGCTCTGGCTCTTTTTTTTTTTTTTTTTTTTTTTGATGCCACAGCTTGTCTAACAGCTGCTATATCATCATAAAAGCTGTCCACCGACCAATAAACAATACACATTTGATCACAACCATGCTGTTTGTGAGATCAGATTACAGAAAATAGTGCGATGAAAGGGAGGAAGAGGAACGTAAATCACAGCGGACATGTGGCCGGTGAAGGTGGGACAGACGGGCAGAAACCACAGCTTGGAGATGACTGACCTACATAATTAGTCTCCCTCTCCTTCTTTCTCACTCTTTGTTTCCCTTTCTATTTCTCTCTCTCTGCAAAGACTGGCAGTAAAAACACCAAAGTGTTGACCTCATCTTTTTGATGTAATCATATTATTGGTCTTTGATGCGTCGTTCATACTGAAATTAGGATTTAAGTGCTCTCTGCTTTTGAGTTACCGACTGGGGGGCGATGCACTGTGGAACCCCTGATCACCGACTTGAGATTTTCCTTTGCTGTGAGCAACTGACTCCAAATGTTTGATGGAGAAATGAAAGCATGTGTGGACATTGTGTTCTTTGTCCGTTCACAGAAGTGGAGTCATCTTTCATCACATCTGCCATGTCGTGCCACTTCCTATTTACCTCCAGGCATGTCTTTCTGTGACATGCTGAATGTGAATCATCCATCACACAGGTCACTGTCAAGCTTCTGCCCTCTGGTTTTGTTGATCTGCTCTGAGAGAATCCTTTGTGTGGTCAGTGTGTGTATACATGCACTGTATGTGTATACTTGTGGCTTTTTTTTAGTTGCTTGCGTGCATTTGTGTACATCATTGCATTGTATATCAAGCTTGTGTGTGTTTGTGTTGCTTACTGGTGAGGCTCAGCTAAAATGAATCAGGAGCAGATTTATTCCTCATATCTTGATTCTCATCATACCATTTTTTGCTTCCTGTCATACGATGGTGTAATAATGTTTTAAACCATTAATTGTGCTTGTTGATGTTTCTATGCAACAAAAATATTAAGTGATGACAGCCTACATGTAGTACAGTGTATTGTGTGGACAGACCTGTGTGTGTGGCAGCGAGGTGCAGCCAAGCAGGGAGTCGGTTATGTAGCTGGGTGACTGTAGTGTAGCCGGTGACAGATCCTCAGGGCTGGCCAGGCCATCTTTCCACTCCTGGAACACACGTGCACAGTATCAGAATAACACAACATCAACCAGATGCAAAATCTGCATAGCATGCTTATGCATTATGACACACACATACACGCACAGACACACAGCCGGAGCACAAGAGAAAGCACGAGTCACAGAACATGGCTGCAGTGCTGTTATATAACGGCATCATCATCATCTGCCATGATACTTTGTCCTCCGTGGATCAACAGTACCACAAACATGTCTGAGCTAATATTCATAAGCTTCCCAGTGTAAACAACCTCCAGTCAGGATGTTGGCTTTAGATTGTATTTATATAGGACTACGGCTTTGTCATTGAACTCAGAACAAGTTCGTGCAAGCCTGTTGAGAAGGTGGGGTGGGAAAAATTTGCACTGATGAGTTTACTTATGAGGTGGTTCATCTCAAAAAAACATGTGTGTTTAGTTCATGTGAATAAGTACATCATCCTTACAGCTCATCTTTTTACTGCTCACCAGTTCTCTGTGGGTGTCAGGCAGGATGGTGAGAGCTTCATCAGGCCTTGGGGGGCTGCCCAGATCCTGGCTATGGCTATAGGATGGAACAGGTGGAGGTTTTCCCTCCAGTT
The DNA here is from genome assembly GCA_014773175.1 of Lucifuga dentata. Taxonomy (NCBI): domain Eukaryota; kingdom Metazoa; phylum Chordata; class Actinopteri; order Ophidiiformes; family Bythitidae; genus Lucifuga; species Lucifuga dentata. The sequence goes on from VXCM01000709.1 coordinate 60,511, forward strand.
TGCGGACCTGACGCTCCCCTTTGGCTGTCGCTCCGACGCTGAGTTTGCGGACGGGGTTAGTCAGCCACTTTTTCAGGGTACTTACAGAGCGTCTGGAGCTCGGGGAGCTTGGGGCTGAGCTGCCTGATGCCTGTGGGGGCAGCGACGCCACAGAGGTGGAGATGCTGCCCTCACTGCCTGCTGCCGAATACGAGTCTGGAGAAAGAAAGAGAAACAGAAAGAGAACAGATTATTGGCAAAATAATGAGTCTGAGCAGAAAACAGTGCAGAGGTAGACAACTGATAAACAAAGGTTTAAAGGGACAAAGTTCATAGCACATCCCAACTGTCTACCATTCTATATTCAGACCTGCCCAGGCAGCAAATCAATTAATCCATAGACAAAAAAAAGTAGTTCAGACAGATCAATTTCATTTTTTCTAAGGCAAGCGAGCACCTGATCAGCCATTAAATTGTGGTCTGTGAGGACAGCAGTGTAAGTTGATGAGGATGGGGGAATGGAGGCGGACGACGTGTCAACTTACCGGGGGAGGAAAAGTGGGGAGGGAAATCAAAATAAAGAGTAGATATATAAATAGGCTTCCTCCTCAAACACAGCTGTGCCACCATAAAAGACATATTGTTCTGTTTAAAATTATTTTCAGCAGGCTGCAGTTTTTATATTTGAGCCATGCCTCACATGACACAATCAGCATGCACTAACGCAAGGCAGAAAGCAGAGGTTAAGATAGTCGACTTTTGATGTATGACAGCAAGCCTCTGAAAATACACTGGACCAATGGCAGATCTCCTGTTGCTCAGTGATGTCAGGAGGACATGGGAAGTGAGCTGGGAGGGAAGCGTTAAGACCAGATGTCCACTTTGGTTCTGTGTAGAGGGGCAAGATCTTTGCATGGGTCTGTTTTTTTTTTTTTTTTNTTGCATGGGTCTCTTATACACATCTTTTTTTCTGTCATTTCCTCCATTCCCATCCTGTCTCATCCACCCAACCACACCGCCTTCCTTCTGTCTTCCTTAGTCCTGACATAGCTCTTCCTCTAAGATGTGTCTGGGTGTTTTATCTATTGCGTGGAAACACAGTACATTCAAGCTTCCCATCTATCTTCCTGCTCTCAACCTGGCCTCTGACCCTTAATCAGCACTCTCCTACAGATGGAGAAAGACTCTCTCCTGCTAAGTCTCACTGCTATGGCTTATTATTGTTCAAGTATAGCAGCTATTTCAAGTCAAGTCGAGTTAAGTTTATTTGTATAGCCCAGTATCGCATACAACGTGTCAAAGGGCTTTACAGACCCACACATTAGCGGTTCCCAACCCAGCCCAAGCTCTCTAAGAAGACGAGGAAAAACTCCCCAAAAACCTTATTAGAAAGGAAAATGGAAGAAACCTTGGGAGAGGCTATTCAAAGAGAGATTCCCTCTCCTCAAACAACCAGATGTGTCACAGTTTGTATTTCACACCAACTGTGTGACTCCTAGCTGAATGTAAGAAAGTTAATGGAGTCCATGAAAATAAATTTTGTATTCATTTTACTAGTGCAGTGCCCGTTGAAAACGTGCCTGTTTGGACCGGGCCAGACACAGGTGTGTGCTGCAGCCTGCCATAAGTGCCTGTGGAGCAGAGCATGTGTGTGCGTGCCCGGAGTGTATCTTGCCACTGTGCCCTGAGCTTATCCTGCCGCACGGGCTACTTTTTACCTGCACAGCTCAATTTGAGAACTGCTCATCCAAACAACTTCACACGTGACACTGCACATCCTTGGGTCCTGAGCAATAAACCTGCCAAATTTTAATTTCCTACAGTGCCGTGTTCTAGAGATATTGGTGCCACAGACAGACAGAGATTTCTAGTTAAGATCTAATTTTATAGTTAAGATAGTGCAGTGGCCATTGAAAACGTGTCTGTTCAGACCAGGCCAGACTTTATGGTGTGCGCTGCAGCTTGCCAGTAGTGCCCTTGGAGCAGAGCATATGCTGCCACAGAGCGTTTCCTGCCACCGCACCTGGAGCGTTTCCTGCCGCGAGTGGACTATTTTTTACCAGTATGGCTGAATTCAAGACCTGCTCATCCAAACAACTCCGCACGCAGCACACTATCTGTCCTTTGGTTTTGAGCATTATACCTGCTGAATTTCAACTTCATGTAGTGCTGGGTTCTAGAGATATTGGCGCCACAGACAGACGGACAGAGAAACTGTCTTTATAGAAAGATAAGACTAAATTAATCTAATTTCAATGTATTTATTCTGCAGAACACCGACTGCTGAAGCCATACCAACATTATGAATGTTTCCTATCATCAAAAGCTTTTCCACATTTATTTTATTCAGTTAATCTTCCCACAGAAACACAGTGGTAGCCAGTGTACCAATCAATGACAGTGTTCCATGTAAAAAATCTTCTCTTAATTATAGAAACCTCATTCACATTACTGGAGAAATGGCTAACCTCAGAGTAAAACAATTCACTTCCATTACTTCAAACTGTCACCAGCACACACATATTTCACATTTTGTGATAGAAAACATTCTTTGGGGATGCTAGTTACAACCTAAGTGACTTTAACGTTGCTTGTTTGTGGGTCTCCATCCCACAGTCTCTCCCCAGCATGTCTAACCCATACATTTTTACAAGCATCAGGCGTATGTGTGTGTGAGATCCCAGGGTGGCCAATTTCCACATCCACTCCACCACTACCCCCATCCACATGAAAGAGTAGAGAGTGTAAGGAGATCTGAGTCTGGCAAAATGGGGGTTGAATGAAGGGGAGAGACATGGAGCAGAGAACAGAGGGGTACAAAGAGGAGAGAGGGTAAATACTGGGGGAATGGAAGAAAACAATGAACAACGGGTCTGGTAGACAGTGAGACAAAATATAGAGAATCAGCATTTTTGGTCTGAGGCCTGAGGCAATATATGCACCATCCCTGAAGGATCCCATCTAGAGAGAGAAGACAGAAGATGTAAAAATAATGCTGAGCACAAAACCCAGCTCCAGCTTCCCTGACCTATAACAAGGGCCAGACCCAGAGGTTTGTGTTTCCCTGAGTGCCCTGCTCAGGTTTAGTCAGGTCAGGGTTTAAGGGTCACTGTGGGTGGACATGGCCAACAACACCATTTCTAACCACCTCCAGACACCAGCTGAGATGGCTTATCAAAGCCTGGGGGGAAAGAGGCTGACACCCTCTCCATGCCTGCAAACAATTAACAGAGAAGAGAGACGTGCCACATAGCAATATGAAATTATATGTCAGAATGAGACAGGGGCTCTGTCAATAGTACAGATTTATGATTTGCAGAATATATAATTTACAGGTTTTATTAATCAGGATCACTTCTGCATCTGTCACCATGGCAATGCCGTAGTTTTCCTGCTTCTCATTGTGTGTATGGGTCAGTTTCCCTGTTGACCTAGGAAAGCTTTACAGATTGCATCACTGTATTGTTGTGCAACCTTATAGGAGCCATTAAAGGTTCGTCTATAAAAGCTTTTTTTTTTTTTTTTCAGTGAGAGTGAGGAAACTGTAACACAGAAGGATATGATAAGCTTCCCCTCAGAGGAATGTGCCTCCCCTCTCTCCATAAATTGCAAGACGAGCTGTGTTGATACCATAATGTTCCTACGCTGTGGAAATTGGAAAAAAAAAAAAAAAAAAAAANAAAACCTCCCACTCCCTCTCTGTCTTGCTGTTGATTGTGGCTGGGGACATTCATCTCCATAATGGTGCTCTAAGAAAAGATTATCCTGGCTGATTTTGCTAATGCAATTTGACTGTTGTTTGTGTGCTTGTAATAATTAACAGTTGGAGGAACAGGACAACAGAGCTGCATGATGCTGACCCAGCCAGTGGTGATCAATTAATGCTGGAATTTCACCAAACGTCTGCTACTGGCTGAAAGGTGTGATCGGCTGCCAGGGTGGGATGCTTGCCCACAAAATTGTTGTTGTATGTAATTTTATAAGTGTGTAGATGTGGATTTCTTCACAAAATACTTTCTCTTTATGTAATCGCTCACAGTTTGATAGTTGCTATCCCCTAAGAGGGAAATTTGACAAAGTGTGGGAATTTAGGTGATTTAGTGTTCCTACAATGAAAAAGGGCAGAGGTTCATAATTCAAATAGACTGCACACAAAATGTTCTATCATGTTGTTCCTTTAAAGTATTTGCACCAGTGAGCAGCAACTTTTTATTTCAGTCATTCAAGTTATTGACTTCATGTCTGCTCTAATCATTTGATGTTCATCGGTTTGCTGTACAATGTTTTTTCAAGTGGCTTACAGAGAACCATGTCAACCCACCAAAGTTTTACATTTAATTGAATTTGAACTAAATTATCCAATCAACCCTTCTGACCCAACTTGTCCCATCACGCAGAAAATAAAAAACATCTCATGAAGGTCACAAAGGTTTGATTTAGTTTAATTGAATATTTGCTTTTCATGTTTGATGTGGAAACCTGAACAGAAAAATCACACAGGCAAAGCAGCCTTTCACACACAAACGGGCAGAAGTTGTGGGTGGATGAAGTGGATGTATGCTTTTAGCGTTAGCGCCCCTGAAGAAGTTTAGTCCAATTTCCCTTTATTGATCAGTTGATAAGTGAGTGCTGCTGAGCCAACAAATCAGGCTAAAAACGTTGGCTGTAATGGAGCAAACTTCTTCACAGACACTCCACTCTGGAGCCCTCTCTCAATCTGGGGGCCTCTTGGGACAAAAGGTAATTTCTGCATCACTGGACTTGGCACCAATGAGCAAACAGACATACAGCTGCACACACACTTTCACTCACCCACAAAGCAATTATACACATACAAACATGTTTATTCAAGAGTGGTGGTCTGTTCACCTGTGATTTGAATTTCTGATGTCACCTGTCTGTCAGACCAAACAACAGCAGATCAGAAGTAGGCAACCCGCTGGTCACCGCACACACACTGCCATGTCAGACCTCCAGCTGAGTCTGAGAGATTCTTGAAGCTGTCTGTCAATGCCACCAAGAAATCACAACCCTGCAGGGTCTTATTGTGGCAATCTGCACCCAGGCACCAGACAGTCGCCTGCGTCATCATGAACAGCTCTCAGGACACGGCATGCTTATCTTCTCTATTCTCATCGCCCTCCCCGCATCACACTTTTGAGCCTTGGGCTCTACTTGCGTATTACATTTCACCCCATCAGAGGAAATGGACACTCTTCCCATCAACAAGCAGAGATTGGGCTGCACTCAGATACTGAGATGTGCAAGCTGAACGATCTGGAGACAACAAGGCACTCAGTCACTGAATGATTTGAACGGAAACCCTCCGGCTGTCCTGTGCTGAACCTTTACAGTTGTACAATATCCAGCTGAGTCTGAGAGACTGGTGTCAGACCTGCTAAAACCTTTTGGAACTGAATCCCTGTGTCCCATCTCTATTTTTCCTCAGTTTCTCTCAGTATACACACTCAGGTATTAGGTACATGTGCACAATATAACACAACAGCCCTACAATAAATCCTATAGTGAAGTTTGTAATGGTCAGGTTTTGTTGATGCTACATTATACAAGGGTGTTTTTGTTTGTTTGTTTGTTTTTTGTTTTAATCTCTAGAGTGATTTCTGAGGTCATATTTGGTGTTGTTGTAATGGATTATATTATAATAAAATGTTTCTAATATTGTGTCCTCTTCATGTGTGTCAATGAAAATGGATAAAATATTAGAAAAACCTTTCAAGATAATACATTCAAACACTACCACTAACACCACTAACCTCAAATTAACGTCCGTGGAGTTGAATGAACACCTCTCTTCATAACTTCATGATATAAGGGTGGGTAGCTCGGTGGCTCAGTGGTTAGCACTGTCGCCTCACAGCAAGAAGGTCCTGGGTGGCAGGTCCTTTCTGTGTGGAGTTTGCATGTTCTCCCTGTGCCCGTGTGGGTTTCCTCTGGGTGCTCCAGTTTCCCCCACCATCAAAAACATGTATGTTAGGCTTAATTCTCCTGTCAGTGCCCTTGACCAAGGCACTGGCTTAGGACTGGAGTTGGTCCCCAGGCACCTGTGTACAATGGCTGCCCACCACTCCCTAGGGATGGCTTAAATGCAGAGACTGAATTTCATTTGTACTTGTGCATATGACAATAAAAAGGATTTACCATTTAGGAAAAAAAAGGTGTATTGCAGGGATGTTGTGTTGGATTGCATTAGATTGTACAATCATACTTAAAGGACCATGCCAGTGGTTTTGTATATTTGAACCCACACAGAGGAAATAGCAGGGAAGCTAAAATAAGTTTTTTGTTTGTTCGTTCGTTTTTGTTTGTTTTAAATGGTTTCAATAACATAACATGTATGCAGGTATTTGGGGGCTTTTTGGGCTTACTTATGCAAAGTCACCAGTATAGTCCTTTATTAAACTGGAAAGTTTTAGTTTCAATTTAGTGACTGTCTCAACATTCTTGCTGTTGGGTCCAGGCTGGTTTATATGTATTAACTTTTTTGTGCTGCTGCCTCTGATTAAAAAATGCTGGCACCTAGCCACTTGGCTGTTCTCCCACATCTCCATTCCCCCCTTNCCCCCCCCCCCAATCTTTGTGTTGATAGTTCCTTCTCCTCCTCTTCTATATGCCTTCACTAACAGTACCCCTCTTCTCCTCTATTTTGCACTCTAAACCTCTCCCCTCCTGATCTCTCTGCACTGCAGTGTTTAGATGGTGACTGGGTCCTGGCCCAGGATCAGAACGCTCAGCTTCCTCTGATGTAGTGCCCCGCTCTGTCCAAAAGCTGCTGAGAACAGCACAAGCTTGACATTAAAAACTCAACTCATCTGCTGGGCAGACAAGACAGTAAGAGGGGAGGAAAGGAAAAGTGCTTGGAAAACTTGTGTTTTCCAAGCACTTCTCTTCTCATCAAATGTGGTGATTTTCAGAAATCAACTTGACAGTTATAGTAAGCAACTGAATCTTAAAACCTCAGAATGCCCTGAAATTATCAAGATGAGCTCTTTCAGCTCCTTCAAATTAACATCAGCTCTTTTAAAATAGCCAATGTGGTCAGGATAGTGAGATTTTTCATAAACAGCAGGAAAAGGAGAGGCTACACGGGCCATTGGGGTAGAGCAGGGATTATTCTTGATTTAGTAAATGAAGGTTAAACAGGAGGAGACGAGGCAAATGCCAGGGTAGAGTTAAACTGATAGAGGAAGAGGATGAAGATTTTAAATATACTTAAGCGCAAATAAGCAAAAGTGTTATCTACTAATAACATACAGCAACATATAAGCTAGGAAAATAAATGTCAGCATTCATATGTGAACTGCTTCGTTGTCTGGGGCGACCCTTGCAGTCAGACAGACAGACAGGTGAACACTGATTTCCTGTCCTCGTACTGAACTACTTTAAGCAGATACACAGACACGCACACACACACACACACGGTGATTTCACAGGAGCACAGAATGAAATATGTGGTAGACACAGTCGAGCGACACACAAAGTCATCATGGGTTCTTTCTCCCACCACGGTTTGAAGCTAGCAGCCAGAATCTATGGCGTATTTCGTCACAGAAAAAAGCTTGAATAGATGATGTTGGCATTAATCCTTTTGTCTGTGGAACAGCAACATGGATACTTCTCCTGATGAGAGCTTATGAAACAACCCATAATGATGGATAAATCTATACTACGCATGACACTGACTGTCAAAATCAGGTCAGTGTGAGCAGAGCATCAGCAGTGCACATTAAAGGTAATGTTTTGTATTTATGTCATAATTGCTCCCTGTTATTGAGATAATATGCCTGCTATCACAAACAATGGTCTCGAGTGAGCTCCCCCCTACTTACTTTCTAGGCAATCTGATATCCCTTTGTCAAAAAAAAAAAAAAAAAAAAAAAAGATGTAGCAGCATGAGAGGGCAGATGTAATCTCACCGCTGACTCTGATTTTGTTCCACTGCTTCGGGCTCCTGGCAATGTAAAACTGGAACCACGTTTCTGGTTGAAAACCCCAAACCCAGACATTCCACCAGAACCACAAAGAGCTAGACTTGCAGGGCTCCTGGCACCATCTGCCTTTATTTCCCTTGCCATAAGTTCTAGGAAACAGACATTCACAAACACACAACACACACACACATACACACACTGTGGGGATTAAGGTTCCAGTGTGGACCATTTTAGACTCACACTGAGAAATTAACAACTGAGCACCATTGATCAACAAGAGAATGGAAAATTCCATATTCACTAATCATAATCCAGTAATTTCATTAATGTTATATCCCCCATTGCGTACACGTTACATCTCACTCTGTGTGTGTAGGTGTGTGTGCATGTGTGCTCGCATGTGTGTGACTGATGTTTACCTTCTGGCATCACCTGGGAAACCATAAATGTTCCCTGTGCTGTGCTTGGGGTAACTAGAATTGATCTTTATCGAGCTGTAAAGGTCAAGATCAGTCATTGTCAGCTTGGCAATAAAACAGAATCTGTTTATTTTTCATTGTTTGCACCTTGTGGTATTGTCTCAAAGACGATAAAATCATATCATATAATGCAACTAATTATAGATTCTAAAGACTGGATATTTTGTGTAGTTCTTTTACTTTAATGCACCAATGTTGTCATCAGGTCTTGACAGGTTGGTCAAGGTTAGAAAGGTCTGGGTGTGTTATGCTATGAAATCATACATCGACGAGAACAGATCACACACAACATACACACATACAGGCATATATTTTTCTGTAACTTTTTTTGTAACTGGCCATCATCAATTTTCACTTCTCTCATTGTCAACCAGATTTTGCTTGACGTGTAGGACATTTTTTAAAAAAGAAAAAAAAAAACAACAAAAAGGTAAAATAGGTAATTCACTCAGACATCAACATGAACCTTTTCTACACCTGAATGAACCAACAGTCTGTTGTGGGTTTGTTATTTCAGAACAATTGTTAAACTTATCAAAAATCATCTACTAAAATCAGTTTCTGAATAAATTTGAGTAAATAGTCCATTCTGTTTCAGAGTCATGCTTCATGCTTAAACACTCACATTTGCATGCAATAGCTGTGAACAAGGGTCAGGAGATTTGCTGTGATCATCTCTGCAATCCCAGGTTCATTGATTGATCTCATACGCATCTGCTCAGGCTCAGCTGATTTTCCAGTGAATATTTTCCAAACTTAAATTTTGCAGTAGAAAGTTTGACAGCAAATGGCAGAGAAAATGTTGGATCGCAAAGTAATTGCAAGACCTTTTGGCGATGAGATGGCACTCTTTTTGTACGTGTGTGTGTGTGTGTGTGTGTGTGTGTGTGTGTGTGTGCGTGTGTGTGTGGTGCCAGCCTGCATTCTAGAGGCTGAAACAGTGCTGTTGATCATCGCTATGATTACATACATACAATGAGAGAGAGAGAGAGAGAGAGAGAGAGAGAGAGAGAGAGAGAGAGAGAGAGGTGCATACTGCTGTTTAGGGGTAAATAAGGCTGCCATTAGACCTGAGGTGGCTGAGAGCACAGAGCACATTAAAAACAATTGTGACTCCGTATGGCATTGTGGCAATCAGGAGGCCCACTAGGAAAGCTGGAGTCAGGACTGTGCTGCCCACTGGGCTGCAGGGACGTGGAGCTGCTGGTACTGGTGCTCTGAGCTCTGGGCTCCGTCTGTTTTTCACACTGGCTGTGTACAAGGTCATTTTGTCTGAACTGTGGGTAGATGCTGTACATACTTAAACAATATTGTTGAAATATGGTGAGACCACTGTGAAAATGCTTCTATTTTGCATTCTTCTTGAATTTAATACAAGACTTTTTCATTACAAATGAAAAGTTGAGTCTTTGAAAAATGTACATGAATTTCAGAATATCTTAGTATCTGGTATGCCCTCCGTTTGCTTTAATGACAGCATCGCTCCAGCTGGTATGAACTCCACAAGTTTGTGAAAAACATGACGAGCCAAGTTATCCCAGCATAATCTGACAATGTTCCAAAGAGCTTCTTGTGATGTCAGACTTTCTGATTATTTCCAGAAATAATACATGGAAAACATTGTGGATTTTCAATGAGGTCTCAGACTTTTGGACCCCACTGTATGTATTAAGCTTTGGACTTATTTCAACTGTCTGACATGCAAGTTCCTGAAACAGAGCACTACACACATTCGCTTAGATATTTGTAAGCACATCTAAGTTTAAGAGGTTTTTTCTAGCACAGAATGAAATAAATAATGAAGAGCATCGTTCGTGCTGATCTGGCGGCCTGTGTTGACCCCCAGATGAATGCCTGTCATGTAAAGATGTGTCGGTACAGAGCTTCTCAGTCAGTCCTGATTGGGTTTTCCAGCCACATATTCTCATTCCTTTCCATGGCTCTGTCTCTCTCCCCACTCTCATCGCCATAGCAACTAAACCCAGGAGGAGAGCAAGTGAGGGACAGCCACACAAAAGATTAGCCATCAGCAAGGCATGAAATGAACCTTCACATGTGGGCGCACACACACACATATTACAAGTGTAATAATTAGCATAATTTTAGCATAGATTTGCATCAATATTTATACACTAACACACAACTACTTGCTGCCAGGCCTTATGGTTATTTGTAAAACAATGCTGTGTGCACAAAGTGTTCCCTTGAAAATCTCATTCGCAATTCAAGAAAACCATCTGCACCTGCCAGCTTTTGTCTTTTTCAGATCGAATCCTGAATTTGGAACAAGAAGTCTCCACACACATGGCTAGAATTTTTTGAGAGGATGTCTCTTATGAATACACAAATCCACGTATGTGTTGTAATAGATTGGTCTTCTAATTGAAACCAATACAAATTTTGCCTTAGAATAGGAATAGGCTAACAAGTTGCACAACTGTAACGACTGACTGATTTTAAGCACTAAACTTTTAGCCACCCTGTCACCCTGAACTGTATTTCTGCAAGCAAAGTCAGTGTCTGGCACCTGAGGTAAAATGTCCTTGACCTACATTTACCATGTAAAACCACAATGTCCCTTTGTTGCATGAAATCTCCCTTTGTTGTCCCCCCCCCCCCNCCCCCCCCCCCCTTTTTCCTGCTGGAACAGAACTGAGCTGCTGATAGCTTACTTCCACCAAGGAGGTTATGTGATCACCAGTGTTTGTTTATTTATTTGTTAGCAAGATATCTTGACAAGTTAAATACAGTTTTGGATTTGGNGGGGGGGGGCAAGATGATGAAGGGATTACATTTTGGATTCTGGATCATATTCTGGATCCAGAATCCAGAAGAAGTTTTTACCAATTGTTTACCAGTTTCTTTCAGTGAAAATTACATTTCAATGAAATTTAGCCTGGTGGCTCATTTTTTTAACAAAAAGAAGATGGTTGATAAATGCTGAGGCTTTTACAGCCTCAGCATTTAGGGGGGGGNATTTAGGGGGGGTCGGGGGGGAGTTGGCCTTGGTGGAGGTATGCACTCTTGGAGTGCCTTCTTGTTTTAAAAAGATTTTATCTCCCCAGAACTCATACTGAATTCATCTTATTTAAGCTAGTTAACATTAGACAGCTTTGTGTATGTGATTAAACTTGATCTGAAATCCATTTGTTAAACCTAAACCAAAGTCTACCTCTGTGCAATTAGCTCCAGAACAATGAGAGGAAGATATCAGAGGTACAACATAGTCAGGTCAAAGGTCAACACAACTACATGTCCTATCACAAGTGTTACAGTTCAACCAAAAGAGGGAGGTTTTACTTTTCCCGGAGGGCTGCCTTTAACATAGCACACTAATGAAATGGCTGGGCGCTTATACCCACTGTTTGAACTGTAAATTTGATTTAGAACGAAGTAACCTTTCCCAGACACAACTTCCAGTAGTTCCCAGGGTCATTTCATGAGGAAGCAACGTGCTCAGTTCCTCTGCATCCAAAGCTCAGGGCCCCTCCTCCTCACCATCAACCCAACACAACACCACATCGCTCCCAATATTGTCTCTTCCCACTGTTTGCTTTGCTTTGCACACTGTTTTGGAAAGTTTCTTAGCAAGGCCTTTATCAAGTATTCTCAGGGGAGAAGACAGAGGGAGAGAGAGAGAGAGAGAGAGAGAGAGAGAGAGACAGAGGAACAGCCAGAATCAGAGCTGCTTTCACACACAAGGTATCACCAAAGCAATCTGTTTAGGCAATTTGTTGCTAACATTTAAGCATGTCCAATCTTAATGGATAAAAATAAATTCTAATTTTAAAAAATTGTACAGGTTTTTGTGCTGGTTTGTTTGGTTTTTGTGCTTTTCTTCAATCATCAAATTTCATAGAAGAAGGTGTAATTTACAATACCATATAAGGAATCACATACTTCCACTATGGTAAGAAACAACATTGTAGACATCCCTAAAGACTGTAGACATAAAATGAGCCATATGGGCTGAAAGTGGGGGTAAAATCGCAGGAGGACGTGGCTCCTCTCCCCTTCTCTGCTGTTGGAGAATTCTTTCTAAACAAGGTATGGAATGCACTCCTGTGTTTCATAATTTGTTCCCTCATTCTTCTCCTCTGTACGTTTACAAACAGAGCTCTGAGGGAAAGAGAGAGAGAGAAAAGAAGAAGAGGAAGAAGAAGAAGTGCACAGGAGCCAAAGAAACATGTCAGGGGCAGAGCAGTTTAGTAGAGCAAAAAGAAAGGAAGAATGAACTGTGAAAGAGGAGATGGTGAAAATAGCGAAAAGGGGGAAAGACATAATTAATAACGGTTAACTGGCTGGATGCCAACCAGTCTGACAGAGCGAATGGCGAGAGAGAGAGAGAGAGAGAGAGAGAGAGAGAGACAAGCAAGGGGGAGTGGGAGACAGAGAGAAAATGAGAATGTCCAAGGAATGACTTTAATGCTCTACTTGGTGTTCACATTCCAAGCAAATCATGCAACATTCAGCCAAAAATTCAGACTGGGCTGTTTCCTCATCCAGCTTGGGAGACTGGGAGCACTGGTTTCAGTCTGTCTGTCTCTCTATCTCTGCCTGTCTTCTCTCCCTCGCTCCATCTCCTCTCTCGCATGTGTGAGAGACAGCTTGGAAAGAGACAATATGGAGGAGATATGTTTCGCAGCAGAGAGGAGAGCGGGGTTGGGAGGGAGGGCTTGAGGAGATGAGGAGGTTGAGGTTGGGCTGGGGTGCAGGGTTTAAAAATATCTCCCGNGGGAGGGCTTGAGGAGATGAGGAGGTTGAGGTTGGGCTGGGGTGCAGGGTTTAAAAATATCTCCCGCTGCTGAACACAAGGCTGGGCCACAGCAGTTCAGAATATCTTCAATTTCTGCTATTTTTGCTGCTTTTCCATAATGTGCAAAAGGAATGAGGCTTTACAATCTGATGATAAAGGCAGGGGTGTCCAGCTGAGATAAAAAAAAAAAAAAAAAAAANAAAAAAAAAAAAAAAAAAAGAAAAAACAGACTGGTTTTGTCATGTCAGTTGGACGGCAGGTCAGATATTTGTGTAACCTAATAATCACCTGTAATATCTCAAAGAGCTTGAGAGGCTCATTCAGCATGTAGCATGTTTTGCCTTTGCCCATTTTGCATGTTTGAGCCTAATATATTCCATTTTCATATATGCAATATTACTGACAATCATTTCCCAAATCATACTACTGGAACCGTGAATTAAATTTTTTTTCCTACCTTCCAGACCGCCATTGGTTTCAGTTCATCCTGGTTCACTATTAAAATCAAGTTGTTGATACTTGAAACGTTCTTGGAATAGGTAATCCATCATCTTGAACAAGACGTGTATTCAGGTTTTTTTTTTTTTTTTTGAAGTTACGTAATTTTAGCATTTAAGCGCAATAAAAAGCACAGAGTGAATGTATGTCTCCACCGGGAGATATAGTCCCAAAAGAAGACCTGCATTTATTAAAAAATATAAAAGACCTTGACTTCATAAGGCTGCATAACTATTAGCAGGCTAAACATTGATTTTTAAGGTGGGTGTATCGCTTGAATATTTGATTTTGAAAGATTAAGAGATTCTGTAAAATATCAGGAAGCTGAAATACGGTTTTATCCTTTGGGAAATGATTGTCAGTAACGTAACATGTATGAAAATTGAATATAGTTGGCTGAAACATGCAAAATAGCCGGTATGGTCCTTTAATATTTAATGCAGGGCTTTCATGTTGATTATATTGTATATACTGTACAATATTTGTGCAGTGCAGTTATATGCATGATGGTGCTGTGTGATGTGCCAAGTGTGTGTAACGGAACTGAGGGAGAATGTACAATGTGTGTGTGTATGTGTGTTGGGGGGGGGNGGGGTCCTTGTCCTAATTCATTGCATGCATGAATCAGCCCCCCACCTCCCACCCCATTCCCACCCAAATCGCCACAAATAAACACACACAGAAGCAACCACACAGGATGCTGATATAAATGTTAAAGCTAGCATGTAAACAGAGAGACGAGCATAGAATGAGAGTGTCATGGAGGGAGAAAGAGAAAGTGATATTTTGGCAGTGAAAACATAGATGGAGGAGTTGCTATTGCTGTTATGCTTCTGCTGCTGCAGCCGCGTCATCTTTAACCTAAACTCTCAGGCAAGTACAGATGCCTCACTGAGAGAACAATGACAAGAGAAGAAAGACAATCAAAAGACTGTAGGATATATACTGTATGTGCATATGAAGTGTGTGTGTGTGAGTGAGAGAGAGAGAGAGAAATAATACAAAATTTGGACTGATTTATGTGCATTTTAAATGTATTTTAGGAAGTTTATTGATGTATAGTGTATTTAACTACTTCTTTATCAAAATGCAGTGATCGCCTGTTTCAAATGCATTGAAAAACTGAGCACCAAATAACTTTACAAATCTTTGCGATGTAGATTGTACATTCAGCTGCACGGTTTTTTACTCAGTTTCAAGTCAATATATTTCTTAAGATGCATTTCAGATTTCATACTTTCCTAAACCAAAATTCAGAGACAGAAATATATTTTTATCTTGGCTTAAAATAGATTTTCAAATACATTCTGAAGAGTTTGATTCACTGAACATATGAAAAGCAAATTTGGAGCATCTTGTACACTGCAATAAAAAAAAATTAAAAAAAAATCTGCAGTGTATTTTCAAATGTACATTTCTTTCCAAATGGGCTGATTATGCGACCTTGTCTAATCTTTTTCCACTTCCTCCTTATCTTTCTTTTGTTCATTTCCCACTGACAGCCTCCATGCATGTCAGATTTACATCATCTTCATCATTCCAAATACCATTAGATGTGTGTGGGAGGCTGTGCCACAGTAAAGATGCAATGTAGATATGTGTTGGCTTCAAATGGCGTGATATATATCACACTTATACTGTATACTGTATGTATATGTGTGAAAGACATCATCAGGGTCATTATCATGAATGTGTACAGTCTTATGTGAATTTCTGTATTGATTTGGAAGTGTTTGAGCCTCAGAATGGGAGAGAACACACATTCGTTTTGTGTCTCGCTGTATGACTACGATATTACCAGCAAAGTGTGTGCTTCAAAAAAAAAAAGCAATTCCAAAAACACAATCCCTCTATCAGATCTCATTTGATGAGAACACAGCTTGAATCTCGCCTTCCAATGGGCCATGAAACCTGCCTTTGTATTGTAAACTAGGAAACCAGTCCTTTATAAAGAGTTTGTCAACAGTCTTTGCTGGGAATCAGCACCGACTAATAGAACTCCAGCAACCAATCTGCTAATGTGCCACCAAAGCTCTCTCTCTCTCTCTCTCTTTCTTTCTCTCTCCGTCCGTCTTTCTTGGCCTCACATCTACTTCACTATCACAATGACTAATGTACAGATCAATACTTCTACCCTTCCCCATGTACTAGGCTAAAGGCTCACGTTTACACATACACTATTTTCTCGATTTCCATACCTTCTGGCACTTGTCTGTCTTGCGATAACACACACACACACACACACATACACTTATAAAATATCCTGTCTTTAAGTTCCTATACCTTTTTTTAAATATAGTATCAGTGTTCTGCCTTTTACCTACCTCTGAGTTGAAATGCACAATACAAATTTGCACATTTTCACATTCAGTTTGGACATTAATAGCAATAGCAGTAGCTTGCTTTAAATTTTTTTTACTCTTTTCTGTTCTACTTTATTTAGTATAGTATCGGTGTTTTATCTTTTTTGTCTTTAACCTACCTTTATGTGTGTTTGTTTCTTGTAATTGTTGCTGCAACACTGAAATTTCCCCTAGGGGATTAATAAAGTACTACTCTACCTTTCTGCTCTACTCTACTCTACTCTACTCTACTCTACTCTACTCTACTCTACTCTACCCTACTCTACTCTACTCTACTCTACTCTACTCTACTCTACTCTACTCTACCCTACTCTACTCTACTCTACTCTACTCTACCCTACTCTACTCTCCACACATACACAGGGAGGCCTCATATATACCAGACACTGACACACATTCACACATCATCATTTGGGACTCAATTAATTTTGTTCCTGCATCATAAATTAATAAATGTATTAAAGGCCACAAATAGCCATTGATTTCCCTGGTTTTCTTTCTGGATATAAGCGAATGGCTTCGAGGCAGGAGCGAATGACATCTTGGGAATTTCATCCAGTCCCGTCATTTATTCATTGATTGGCACATGTGTTAGTGTGTTGATCTGAGCATGTGTGTATGTGGGAATGGCATACGGCATGACATAATGGCTGAGTATACAGTGTGTTATCATCCAGAGTACAAGTACGTGTTATTATGCCTACTTAGAGAATGAATCAAGCAGAACGCTGTAATTTCTCTCTCTCTCTTGTGTCAGTGGAGAGGTTTTCTTAAAATTGTTGAATGGTGTAGCTGCATCGTAAGCAGCGAAACAGCAGGGTTACAGTTTAGTGCGCTGCAGTAAACCACAACGACCTGCTACCAAGATAAATATGGCATTAAGGAGAAATTTCTTTCTTTGTGTCTGGCAGCCGTCAAATCAAGACATTTTTGCATTTCGACCTTGATTTTCTCAGCTCAGAGAACACAATAATCATTTCGGTAGTGGTGTGTACAAACCCCGCCAAGGAGGTTATGAGTCTGTTTTTCAGCAGGAAATCTCAAAGAGTGACAGATGGATTTTGATTATATTTTGTGTCAGAGAAGATATTCTTAGCTTTTTTGAGGCAGATCAGTTTCAGGATCTGGAGACAGGAAGTTTTTCACTTCCTTTTGTTGACATTTTTGCGTATTTCTCAAAGATTAAGCCACCAGTCTTAATGATAAAAGTCAGGTATGTGCATTCTATGATGGACTATCAACAACTGGAATTTAGCCCAGACCCTATTTAATTCAAATCTGATGATATGCATGGACAGGAGTGGCATTTATGGCATTGTTGTGTGTTAAAAAATAGAAACATGCAACTACAACCAATGTGCAGCTAAGATGTATTTAAGGTTTTGCCTTTATATTGGCAAAAACAGTGAAATCAGAGGATTTGGGCATTGGGTGGAGGTACATATCTGAGTGCCCTCTACTGTTTGACCTGAATGAAAAAGGTCTTGGAACAGCCAGAGGTGCTGAAAACCAGGCAGGAGAGCTCACACCCATATTGAGTATTTTTCCTGTAAACACCACAACACAGAAACAGTGGGGGCCGGAGCGTGAAGTCAAACTTGTGTTGCCATTGTACAAATTGGCATTATCTCCATATAGAGACACAAAAAACAAAATCTGACATTATCTAGAAGAAGCAGAGTAGAAAATGGAGCACTTGGGAAAGAGGAAGTGCTTTTAAAAAAAACCTAAATGGACAAATGCAAACTTCCTTTTTCCCCAATGACACCATGGTAATTACAAACGAAGCTGCTTGGCAATATCTGTTGACGGGATAGGACTCTATGCCAGCTCCTTAGCACACTAGTGGAACCACAGCAGCAGGAGCAACATAGAAATGTACTTTACACACTCTGAAGTTTTTTTTTACAGCACACGGCTTCTCATCAATAATTAATTCTCCAATGACAGACTGCTGTAGCTTTATGATGTGGATTATCCAGAGTGCTCATGCCGCAGAGAAATTAAGAAAAATCAAGAGGTCTGTTGCCACTTACATTAAAATATAAAACATATTCCGCTGCCAAATAGGAACCAAAACAACCTTTAATATGCTAAAAAAAAAAAAAAAAAAAAAAAAAAAAGACTATTCAATATTGGAATCGTGTTCTTCCTGTTACTGTATTGCTTTTAATAGCCCAAAATGTTTCATTTTTCCAATCCTCCTTGTGTTTATGTGTTATGATCTTAGTGTGAGTGTATTTGCTGTGATAACATGGTAGGAATGAGGCAGCGGGGTGCTGCAGGCTATGGAAAAGGAGAATATCCATTACATAAGAGATTAAACTGAAGGCATGCGAGGTATGTATCCAAGAATGCTGGCCAATAATATTAAAGCCCACTTTGTGAGCTCCCACATACAGAACCTCAGTGGGTAGGTCGGCTGTTTATCCCTTTGATGTAGCCTCGCAAAAGAGAATGAACTGCAGCATAAACTCATATACTGCCATTAGACACTGCTGTTGTTCTAACTTTGCCTCTGAGCCACTGTGACAGAGGTCATGTGTGTGTGTGTGTGTGTGTGTGCATGACAAAGCAGCAACAAGGGCAGATGAGAGGATGAAAGGGAGATAGATAGACAGGCAGAGAGGTAGAAATGTCTGGGTTTTGTTTAATTTTAAACAAATGGGAAGGCCCGTGGATGACTGTGTGGACGGTTTTGTTGTTATTACATGTCGTGCCACCTGCTGCTTTTACTCGACCACACGATTCTAATAGACCACTGCACTTCATTACAACAAAGAAGAGAGTTGGAGGGCGAGACAGAAGAGGAGGATTACTGCTATTTTGTCCTGACCTTACTGTTTGGAGTAGAGGAACGTTTCACAGTGGATCAGTCCCCCTGTGTGTTTTATCTATCCATGTGCTGCACATACCCAAATGACACACACACTCATCATGATGAGTACACTCACTTTCCAAAGCCCATGCACACACACTCTCTCTCTCTCTCTCTCTCTCTCTCTCTCTCTCTCCATTTTTTCAAAGCAATATTCGTTGACACATTTCCTTTCCTGTTCCTCGCTGTGTATCCATCTGTAGGAAGACTTTATGCACGCGTTGGATGCATATGTGTGACACACATCTGTTGCTTTAGCTGGAGGCGGAGAGAGAGAGCGCGAGCGAGACAACCGAGGCTTACACTTAAACCATTAACACACGCTCCCTGGAATGGAGGGAGAGATAAGGAAGAGGTGGGTGGATCTCGAAGCGCATGTGGAGGAGAGGAGAGATAACTGTTGTTTGTTGTAGAGTTATTGCTTCAGTTCAGGATCAACAAATACACACAAACACACTCACACAGGCTCATAATAAGATGTTTACCAGCACCTAAAACCAAAGATACTTAGACTGACAATGACAATAAAGTGTGTGTGCATGTGTGTCACTAACCTCTGACTCGGGCATAACAGCAGCCACATTTGGCCAGGACTTTGCGGAACAAGTGTTGGCAGCCACAGCCTCGGTGTTGGTGATGGTGGTGGTGGCCCCCTTTCATGCTGAACCCCTCTGGATGGTTGGACCATTAGCAGGGGCGTACATGGCCAGGCACTCTCTCTCCCTCTCTCCTTCACTCTCTTTCTTCTACCTCTCACCCCCCCNAGCGGAGGTTACTCCTCAAAGTGTTAATCCCAAAAACGTGTCAGCTGAGTCTCCTCAGTTGACTGCAGAGTGAGTTAAAGCCCACATCCAGACCAAGAAGAGGAAGAGTCCACGAAACCCAGACAAAAGCCAACACTCAGATTTTCGACGTGGGAATAGAGATGAGGAGGAACTTCAGCGAGCTTGTTGTTAGCAGTAAGCTTATTGTTACTCCTTCCTGTCTGCGTCTCTCTTTTTCTTGTTTTCTTTTTTAGTTGCTGAGCTCTGTGAACTGCCTGGTCAAATGACAGGAGACTGCTTCAGAGGGGGAGAGAGAGAGAGAGAGAGAGAGAGAGAGAGAGAGAGAGAGAGGAGGGGTGAGAGGGGGTGGAGTCTGCAGCTCTAGTTGCTGGCTATTCCAGGATAAGGTTCCCACTCCCCTAATTTTCTCTCTTCCTGTCCTCTGTTTCTCTCCTCCTCTCCCCCCCACTCAGCTGTTTTTCCTCTCCACTTTCCTCTCTCTCTCTCTCCCTCTCTGTCATCCCTCGCTTACTGCCTGTCTTGTCCCTTATTCTCTTTTCTACATGGTTGAATCTCATTTTGCCATGGGTATTGCTTACAGGAACTTTGAGAAATCCAACTCCCACACCAGATGAAATGCCACGCTCTGTAGTGTCCACTCAGAGCTGATCCTGGAAATAGTAACACGCCGTCTGCAATGATACATTATTCTATTTACAGATGGGAGACCATGTTGGGTTGAAGGTGTTATTATTTTACAGTAAGGTGACTGTAGTGTCATCATCGAAGCATGGAAGGGTGTTACACTTTCTGGGTGAAATCATGAGTGTGTTATTTGTCTGTGGTTCATAGTGGGCTTTCCTGGCTGGGACAGAGCCATATTTACGCTGTGTTCATTTATGATCATGGGGCCAACATAGTAACATAGTGTTTTCTTTCTTTTTGTGTGTGTTTCCATGGACTAAGAGGGTGGTCTCGAATTTCACAATGTTAGCAGTGCGTGTATGTGTGTGTGTGTATGCATGTGTGTCCATGTGTGTGTTTGTGCACAATTGGGCAGCCAAAGCAAAAGAACAGCTCAGTAAATGTAAGGCTGTGGGCTATGTTATGCTAAGCAAAGCTTGTTCCTACTTACAGGAGCATACCAGTGATTTTACAGGCTTAATTTGCATACGCGTTATGTTACTGCCAACCATTTTCCAAAAAAGACTACTGGAGCAGTACATTTTAGATTTGTTTATCCTACCTTTCAGACTGCCACTGGTTTCAGTTCATTTCAGTACCCAATAAAATCAATTTGTAAAGACTTAAACTATGCTTTAGATAAGTAACCCATCACAGCGAACCACAAGTCATTATTATTTTTTTGTCAAAGTTACCGTATATACTTGAGTATAAGCTGAGTTTTTTTGTTTTTGTTTGTTTTTTGTTTCTTACCAAATTTCACAATGCAAATCGTGAAATCGGGACAGCTTATGAGTAATTCAAATCAGATCTCAGAGAACGAAATTTCCAGGGGTGGAAATACTACCCATTACGACTTCCCATACAAAATAGTTTAAATCATACCTTAGAATGATGTATTTCCTGACTAAACATATTATTCAGCACATTTTGCAGCAGCCAGTAAGCTGTGATCCATCCTTTACGGTAATCAGCTGCTGAAATAAATATCTTGTTTGCCGGTACCGGTACCGATATGTGGAGTATTTTCAGAAAATCAGAGGAATGCTATGACAATACCCAGAAAAACAGGTAATTTGCTAAACAAATAAATTAATGGAACAACATCAGGGGGTCGGCTGAGGGAATTCCAAAACTCCATATCGAGGAATGTCCAGTACATAGACAGATCCGCATCAACTCAGGTACAGGATAATTACTGATAAAGCATAATGTGTGAGATTCTTAATAGAAAAAAATTTTAAAAATTACACAGCTAAATAAGCTACATAACTGCCGTGATAATTATAGCTCATTTGTAAAGCTTTCCTTACCTTCATCAATGCAATTCAGACAAGGAAGNGTGATAATTATAGCTCATTTGTAAAGCTTTCCTTACCTTCATCAATGCAATTCAGACAAGGAAGAGAAATCCAGACAACTTAATGTTAGCATGTTAGCTAATCAGCTCATTACCGGTACCAGTAGTGCATTATTTTCAGAAAATCACAGGAATATGACAATTCTCAGAAAAAACAGGTAATTTGCTGAAAAAGTGGAACAGCATCAGGGGGCTGGCTTATATGCGGGTTTCTTTAAAAATCGAAATTTGCAGGTCAAAATCGGGGGGTCGGCTTATAGTTGAGATCAGCTTATAGTCAAGTATATACAGTATTTAACCAATTAAATTAATTTAACCAATTTAAACCAATTAAATTAATTTAACCAATCCAAAATGGAGCTGCCTAGAAGAAAATGTATGTCTCCACCAGGGAATATAGTTTTATCTTTTATGAGAGAAATTAAAACAACAGTGCCTTCTACATGCGAAGCTGCATGTTAGCAGGTGAAACATTAAAAATGGATGTATCACTTGAAAATTCGATTTTGAAAGATTATAGGATTTGGCGAAATAACAAAAGCTAAAGCTTTGGAAAATGGTTGGTGGTAGCATAACATGTATATGAGTAGTATTTATTGGGCTTGAATATGCAGAACCACTCACATGGTCCTTTAATGAAGTTGGGGCATCTTGATCTTCTCTGAATAAGACAGTAAAGCATGTTTCCAAAAATGTCGGAATGGTCCTTAAATAAGAACTCTGAGTGCATTTGACTGGCTACCTACCATTCCTGTATTTTTTTTTTCTTTCTGTTACTGCATCAAATAATGAGCATATGTTATGTAATGGAATGAGAGTGGAGATCACCACACTGCGGATGAAAATTAGCCTTCTTGGCTAAATCCGATACATTTACACCATGGTTATGCATGATGTTGATTAATGTATATGGTCCTTGCAATAATAAATAAATAATGTATGAGTATTGCCCACATCTTGGGGGAGAGGGGGCTTAAGGTAAAAAATAAATAAATACATTACAGATATGGACACACATACACAAACACACAACCTCATTATGATCTCTCAGACATACTACTCCGATTTTTAAAGTGAAATATATCTGTAACGGCAATTGTCATCACTGTCAACATATCAGAACACACTAACTGCACCATATTTAGATGTGCACTTTACGTAAGACAACATTAAACTCAGTCAACCATAAATTTTGAATCATCGCCTTCCTCACACATGTAGTATCATGCATGCATGTATCATGGAATCTGTTAAAATACAGATAAGTATCGTAGGGTTCTCCAGCAAAGCACGCCAAACAAAAATTTGCATTTTCTGAGACTAAACCAATATTTTTTTTTTCTGTCAAACAGCATTTCTTAGACCTGAAGCTGTAAGCTTATGTCTCAGAATGTGACAGCATCTCAGTTTTGCAGCGTGCATCACGCTGTGGTCTTTTCATGCAGGTAACAATCCAACTGTGTGGAAATCACCACTTGATTACTGCAGCAAAGACTGGAACGTCATGACACCCACGCAGGTTCCTCTTTGGGGGCACTGATGGAAACAGGAGATTGCTGAGTGTGATGACACACCTCCCTCTACAGACACACATGTACATGTCTATGGTGCGCTGTCAGACGCTCTGTGGATGCTTCTCTTCAGCATCAATCACTCCACAGCAGGTTGCTGCCAGGATATTCACGCCATATAGGAGACAGTCAGAGCAAACACAGCGGCCTCACCCGTTAGCCACACATTGCAAAATACACACATTCAGCAGAGATGCACAAGCAACACTTACAAATAGATAAAGATAGATCACAATCCCTCCTGTCCCTCACAGCCTCCATGCATCTCTCCCTTTCTTTGCATAATAATGGATGCTTTAAGCGACTGTGATTGAGGAGGTAATTCACCAGGAATATTGAGCTGCTGCGCTGCTGAATGGCTCCACTTTTCTGGTGCTGAAACAGCTGTGTAACTACAGGAACATGGTTCAAAGCAGGTTTAGAAACAATGGATTTGATGGTAGAGCGGTGAGTTTACAGGATCATACCAGTGATTTTGCGCCCAATACATACTAAAACCACATACACGTTACATTACTGTCAACCATTTTCAAAACATAAAAACCATATTTTAGTTTTCCTATTATGGCACATCCCCTAATCTTTCAAGGTCAAATGCTCAGGTGATACAGCCATCTTGAAATCAAAGGACCATACCAGCCACTTTGCATGTTTGAGCCTAATATATTCCATTTTCATACACGTAACGTTACTGACAATCATTTCCCAAAGCATACTATTGGAATGGTGAATTAAAACATTTTTTCCTACCTTCCAGACCACCACTCGTTTCAGTTCATTCTGGTACGCTATTAAAATCAACTTGTTGATACTTGAAAAGTTCTTGGGATAGGTAATCCATCATCGCAACCAAGACGTGTATTCAAGTTTTTTTTTCGAAGTAATGTAATTTTAGCGTTTAAGCGCAATAAAAAATGCAGAGTGCTCTGAAAATGCTTCCTAGTGGTGCATTCAAGTGCTGTACTGAAGAACTGACAACAGGCAGGAAGCATTTTCAGATCGCTCCACGCTTTTTATTGCACTTAAATGCTAAAATTACCTAACATTAAAAAAACCCTGAATACACCTGTTGTTCGCGATGATGGATTACCTATCCCAAGAACGTTTCAAGTCCCAACAAGTTGATTTTAATAGCGTACCAGAATGAACTGAAACCAATGGCAGTCTGGAAGGTAGGAAAAAAAATGTTTTAATTCATCACTCCATAGTATGTTTTGGGAAATGATTGTCAGTAATGTTAAGTCTATTAAAATTGAATATATATTAGGCTCAAACATGCAAAATGGCCAGTATGATCCTTTAAATGTTTCACTTGCTAACATATACGTCCAAATATAGAGGACATGGTCATTTTAAATTTCTCTGTAAAAGCCGTGTTCTCCTGGGACTATATTCCCTGGCGGAGATATACATTTTCTCCCATGCAGCTAAGTGTTGGACCAGTTAAATAAAGTTACTTTGACAAAAAAATGTGACGGGTGGGGTTTGGACCCAAATGCAGCACACAGTACAACTCTGACAAGTAAAGTTCTTTATTAGAGCTCTCAGTCCAACACAGAGGCAGGCAGAAAAAACTGGCAGGACAAAGTGCCTACTCTGACACAGTCAAACAAAGAGTCCAAACGCAGAGACTGGAATTGGAGTCGGGGACAGAAGGCAGAAGTGATAACCAGGGGGGCGACGAGCAGAATAGTCCAAAACAGGCCGAGTCGGTAACAGAAGGTCAGTCCACAAATGAACGCTGGAATGTCTCGCATCGGGGATGGCAAAGAACAATCTGGCAAAGGGTGAGTGTGAGACTGGGGTTTAAATCCATGCTTGATTGGTACCAATTGGCGACAGCGTCCGAACCTGAAATGAATCAGGCTGATGAACGGAGGTGAGGAACAGAAGACCAGGCGGGCAGAAATGGCAGGTGAGTAGCTGAGGACCAGGCATGCAGAAATGGCAGGTGAGTGGCTGACCAGACATGCAGAACTGTGACAAAAAAATAAATAAATGCAGTGATTGAGTACTCTCAAGCACATTTAATTTTATTAGCTTACTGGAATGAACTGAAACCAGTGACAGTCTGGAAGGTAGGAACAACAAATCTAAAAAATTATACTGTTCCTGTATGTTTTGGAAAATGAATAGCAGTATTGTAACAGGTATGCGGGTTGTATTTATTGGGCTCAAACATGTAAAATCACCGGTATGCTCCTTTAAAAGAAACAAAATTTTTAAAAAAAGTCTCAGAGGAAGAATCCACAGCATTAGAAATTTAAAGACTATAGGTCATTGTACGCAAACACAGCAGTGCATCGCTCCTGAGACAATTTATCAATTCATGACGTGGATGCACAATCCACGTCATGAATTGATAAATTGTAGAAGTTAGAGAAGTTAGAACTTGCAGAAGTTAGAGGCTGTGGTTACGTTTCACCCAGTAGAGGGCATTTGCACTTGTTGCATAAGATTGATTGTGAGCTCTGGGTCACTCCGTCATCAGTGCAAACACAGATAACACATTTCCTTCTGGTCACATATAACTAATATTTTTTGTAGTTCAATCAAAATGTCTGGAATATAAACTTTTTCTCTTGGGAACACACTCACATTATCACAACACATAATGACGACATAAAGAAAAATTACACAAATACACAGATTTTCTGTGTATCAGCTATGGAGGCCAGCCTATTACGTTCTCAAATTAGAGCAAAACCTTTGAATCTATGAACTCTGAATTTAGTCCAGTAGTTATGTACGGAGCCCTGGATGTTACAAGAAGTATGGAAAAAATGTTCCTCCTCTGCCTTGTACGATTCCAAGAAGGGAGGAGAGTGGGATGTGAGGTGAGGCATGCATTAACACCCATTCATCTCTCTCCTTTTATCTCCTTCCTTCCCTCCTGCCCTCCCTTCCTCTCTCCCCTCTTTATCCCCCACATGAGACACGCTAATCATGATTCATTCACACGTGCTTGTGCATAAACACAGATGTGGAGAAAGAGTCCTGCATGAATACAGCAACGAGGATGAATAAAATATGCATACATATTATACTGTATGTACATGCATATAATATTGGGTGAAAGTGAAAGCTTGTAGATGTGTGCGATTTATCTGTTTTCCATAGGAGCAAATGCAGAGAGAGAGAAGGTATCCTCATTCCTCTCTGTGTAGGAGACAATCAGTCACATTTAGGAGGCCAGTTCAGATTAGAATCATGAAAATGATTAATGAATGCAAACAATTTCCTAATGTCTTTATTTGAGGAGGCTTTCTGAACACCAATAACTAATAACTTCAGTGTATAGCATTCCCACTTCATTCCAACTATACAGCAGGATTGCTTTCTCCAAATTGTCAAATACATGACATAAGTATGCATGGTAATTGCGACAACAAGTATCGCTTCAGCAGACATGCAGCTGCTTATTTGCAGCATCCCCCCCACACACACACACACACACACACTGCCATTAGCCTCTCCTCACCCCATCAGCCAGCTGAAACCCTGCCAAAATATGCTCACTTAGATTTCATTTTCCTTCCTCCTTCTCCCTCGCCTTTTCTCCCTTTAGTCCCCCACCCCCCTCTCTTTCTCTCTCTCTCTCTCTTTCTCTCTCTCTCTCTCTCTCTTTCTCTCACTTCCTCCTTTCATCTCAAAGCTAAATGCCAATTAAGGCAAACTGGCATTCTGGATAAGCCGGTATGAGAGGGAGGTTTTTGGTTCTTGGCCGAGATCCCATCATGGAGCTGAAGTCACACTGGAACGGTCCTGTTCTCTTTTCTTCGGTTCTGATCTGAGAGTTGCTTTTGTCCAACAGTCCAAACTGCACTGTTGACACCCGAGAGACCGGTGTGTTGCCTTGTGTGTGTGTGTGTACATGCACACTAGTACCGCTCTGTACCTCCTACTGTTGTAACTCACCATGTAGTGCATCACAGACAGCAGGAACTGCACCTCCCATGGAGTCTTGTTTCTCAAAACACCAGATAATCACCACTCCACAATTACAAGAATGCACACTAACACAATTTGTACAACACATCCCTGCTGCATCAAGCCTTCCCCCAATCCAGCTTTTTTTTTTCCCCATACCACTTGATGTTATAAACCATAGTGATATTAATTAACTAGAATGTGGCTTTTCCCTCCTCTATCAGATCCAAACCCACCCAGCCTCTCTCCTTTATCTCTCTGGAGCAGGATTGTGAATCTGGAAGTGATGACTGCATTCAGAGCTTACGCCTGCGCTAAAACGCCACCCTAAGGTGAAAAATGTTAATTAAACAAATACTGCACAAACCTCGAGACCAGACATGGAAAGAGATTGCTGCTTTATCCGTGTTTAATGAATTCTCAGGTGAGCGGTTTAGCAGGGCTGTAGATTTATTGTTGTTTCTGCTACATTGAAACTTTAACCCCAATCAGGCTATGCAAGTCCTTAAAAGAAAATTCAGTAGTACTCCTGAGTTTTAGTGTGTGTTTCTGAGTGTTCACATGGCGTATTGGAAGCTGTTTGTGCACGTATTACATGTGTGCACCTGTAAAGTTGTGTTTATGTGTCTGCATGCTGGGATCTAAATGCCAGCTGTACTTTAAGGTGCCCTGCCTGACCTCACATCTCTGGAACACAGCCTCGACTCCTACAAACATATTCTTTATGGGGTTACAGGTGGTACTGCTTCTACCATACAGCCACACCTTTAAAGGAGCATTCTGGTGATTTTCCAAATTTGAGCCAAATAAATACAACTTGTATGCACGTTACATTGCTGCCAAAAATGTTCCAAAACACACAACTGGAGTGGTAAATATTTGAATTGTTTTTCTTACCCTCCAGACTGCCACTGGTTTCAGTTAATTCCAGTACGCTATTAAAATCAATTTGTAGAGACTTGAAATGTGCTTGAAGCAGGTAATCCATCACAGTGACCCAAACGAAGTTCTTATTTTTCATCATATTTTCTTAATTTCTGTTCTGAATGTTGGACGGCGAATAAATCACCATCATCGTCATAATCATCATCATCATCATCGTCACAATCATCATCGTCATCATTATCATCATTGTTTCTCAAAATCATTATTAATTTATAGAGTATCCTTCACATGAGTACATCAGAGGGACAGCACGTTAGATGTTTTGGAGATAAAGTCAGAGAGGCCAGACTGAGATGGTTTGGACATGTACAGAGGAGGGATAGTGAACATATCGGTAGAAGGATGCTGAGGTTGGAACTGCCAGGCAGGAGGCCTAGAGGAAGACCAAAGAGGAGATTTATGGATGTAGTGAAAGAGGACATGAAGTTAGTTGGTGTGAGAGAAGAGGAGGCAGAGGATAGGGTTAGATGGAGGCAGATGATTCGCTGTGGTGACCCCTGAAGGGAAAAGCCGAAAGGAAAAGAAGAAGAAGAAGAGTATCCTTCACATGGAATACAATTCAAACTGCTTTTCATTAAAGGACCATACCACCATTTTTCATGTTTGAGCCTAATATATTCAATTTCCATACGTTACGTTACTGACAATCATTTCCCAAAGGATAAAACCATATTTCAGCTTTCCTGATATTTTGCAAAATCTCTCAGTCTTTCAAAATCAAATATTCAAGCGATACACCCACCTTAATAATCAATGTTTCACCTGCTAATAGTTAGAGTCTTATGAAGTCATAGTCATTTAAATTTTTTGATAAACACAGGTCTTCTTTTGGGACTACATTCCCCAGTGGAGACAGACTTTCACTCCATGCTTTTTATTGTGCTTAGAAGCTAAAATTACATAACTTCTAAAAAAAAAAAAAAAAANCAACAAGTTGATTTTAATAGCATACCAGAATGAACTGAAACCAATGGTGGTCTGGAAGGTAGAAAAAAAAAAAATTAACTCACCGTTCCAGTAGTATGCTTTGGGAAATGATTGTCAATAACTTTACATGTATGAAAATTGAATATATTAAGCTCAAACATGCAAAATGGGTGTATGGTCCTTTAAAGCAAATTAACTGCTAAGGCCAAACACATCAGACAAAATTTGTCTTAAAACTTGTTCTAATAATATACTGGCCTAAAGTGAAGAGCATATTATATTTTCATCCACCAGATCTGGATTTTTATCCAGATCTGAACCAAACTGCATCTATTATATATGCCTGATTTTTTTTTTCATGGAAAGTGATATAAAACTTTTGAAGAAATTGAAAACATATTGAACAAATGCCCAATCTTGCAATGTTAAGAGATACTTTTTTTTTTTTTTCTGGAGTGCCCTTCGATCCAGATGTGCAACAGAAATTGATGAGTTTCCGCTAATTTTTGTCAAAATCAGTTCGTAACTTTTTGAGTAATCCTGCTAAACAAACAAACAAACAAACAAACAAATAAATAAACTAACCAACAAAGTGAGTGTAAATATACAGTATCCTCCTTGGTGGAGGTAAAGCTAGGCCACCTCATAAATGTGTTGTGGTTAGGTGCGCCACACATTTTAGCATAGCACAGATGATAATATTAAAAGTTTAATTTGGATGTTTAACAAACCAAAAGACCTGAAGACTTATGAAGGTACAAAAAAAAAAAAAAAAAAAAAAAAAAAAAACACCAACTGGGAGTTACCTGTGGAGACCAGTCTGAAACCATTAAGAGCTTCAGAAATAAAAATAGAGATGGCAATAATACAAAGTCTATATCTTGTTATTGCCGCTGATATCTTTTTGTGTACATCAGTTGCTCTGTGCCCTGAGTTTTATTGATTTTCCTTTCCATTTCCCCTACACAGAAATTGGACTATGTAAAAGGCATCTAGCAAAATAGCGAGTGTGGGACTACAATAATCAACCCCCCCTTTAGGTCATCATCCTCTGTATGTCCTTGAATAATGCATTTCTCTACTTTTTTTTTTTTTTTTNTTTTTTTTTTTTTTTGCCCTTCTGAGACACAATCTGTGCGTTCAGATTATATTTGGCTGCATTAACTTCAACAGCACACTCTATCTTAGTACGACTATTACAGATAAGCATCGCTGACAGCTTCCTCTGTCCTCCACCCCTCCCCTCACCCCCACCTGACTCACACCCCGTCTGTATGCCATGTACTGTTCTGCACAACAGTTAGTGGTCCAGCCACATGGTACACCCCACCAACTAGCCTCCTATACACACACTACACTCACACACACACACACACAAAATGTAACTCAAATCCAGATCCAGCTACAAAGCTCCTTTTGTTCCATTGCACTCAAGGAAAATGGCCATGCACGCAAACCTTTCACAGCAAAAGCAGAATAACTGCAACCAACAGTGTCAGGGTAGAAGGGGAAGGGAAGCAGCTGAACATGGTTTCTTATGGCATCTGGAAACTGTTGCATGTGTATACAAAGACACACAAAACCTCTCTCTCTCTCTCTCTGTCAATCACACACACAAAAGCGCACACACTCAAAAAGTAATTTACTGTTATCAGTGCTAGTACTTCAGGACAAGAGGGTCAATTCTATTAAGAATAAAACATCAACACTCAGGTGACTCCAATCTGATACCTGCCCTGATGTTATTACTCCACAGTGACCACCATCAGATATGGAATGAGACCCAGGCCTGTTTAGAATGTGGGTTTACATATGGCTGACATGCGCAAACAGGCTGAGCTAAGACTCAAAAACCTGGGCTGTAGCTCACATGGCATAAACTTGTCTCCAACATTCATGTAAATAGTGTGACTCTTGTACAAGAAACTGTCTCTTTTACTCAGCTGAAATATTTACTCTCTACATGTAAACAGTAACAGGGGTTCTAGCCAGCTGTGTTTCATGAAGCTGAAGTGATTGACTGTTTCAGAGTCATAGTCAAAGCTGGGAGTTTGTGTTTCGGTCAGGAGCTCCGATGGTCTGGTGAGGCCAGGGTTTGGATGAGCACTGCAGGCTTGTGGTCATGAAATAATCTGTCACCCTCACTACAGCTCCGCCAGGTCTTACCTGTTCTTTCTCTCAGCTCCAGGTTTTCTGCGGCTCCCTGCTCCCAGTCCAGCTCCCCCGGGTCCCACTGGCCCTGAACAGGACCCTTCTCCTCCTCACTCGATGGGAGGTCGGCCTCGCCTCCCTCTGAGAGCTACACACAGAGACGTCTTTGTCAGCATTGGCGCTGCTCTTAAAGAGGAAGTGATGTTGAGATTATACAGAGTGCTTATGGTCACACAACCACAGAACATTATACCAATGGCTAAATCTTTCCACAATTCCCAGCATCTCTTCCTTGACTCCATTACACATTGGGAAAAGAATGCAGTAGAAATTGTTATGGTCTAGTTTTTTGCCACAGGGTTTGGATAAGAAAGGTTTCTTCAGACAGCGCATCCAATCTTTGTTTAACCAACCGACACCAGAAAAGAGGTTAAAGGGCAAACAGAGTTATCACTCCTCTGAGGGACCAAAACTAGTTTTAAACTGCTATCTGCTGGGAGAGGAAATGATTTATCTAGAGAGCACTTTTCAAAGGGGTTTTCAAAGAGAAATCCAATGGAATATTTGGCACGCTCACAATTATACTGTATTGGCTACCTGTAAACTGATTAAATGTAATAGGATTATTTAAGTAGATGTTGTATTTTTAGCAGTTATTGTTTTGAAGTTGGAATAGATGTTGAAAATTAGCTCAAATTGACGTGACAGCCATAGCGCCCTCCAAACCAACCAGAAAACAGATGATTTCAGGAAACTAGATTAACCCTGAGGTTGGCGCTTTTCTATTTTAATGCCATTATTTTTGTAGCTGTAAACATGTGATTTCAGATGCATCTGTAAGTAGAGAGAGACATAGAAAGAGAGAGAGAGAAAGATGAAAGGAGGGAAGGAGAGTGAATTTGTTGGCTTGAAATGAGGCGTTAAACCTGCATGAGTTTATTTATGGTCATTGTGTAATCACTACTGCTCTGCTTCCTGTTCTTTGGAAACAACCAGGATTCCTCTGAATAGACCAATCCTTTGGCCTCTCTCTCTCTCTCTCTCTCTCTCTCTCTCTCTCTCTCTCTCTCTCATTCCCTGCATGTCTGGCTCAAACATTTTACATTTATGTACCAAATTACAACAATGGTGCAAGGTAAACAAACATGGTCTGTAATGACACTGGCTAGAGATAAGATCAATGTGATAAATGATAAATGTCTCCATATGTCCACTGCCATATGAAAAGTTACGCTAAAACAGCAGTGCCAACAGAAGTGCAACTCACCCACTGCTGATTGGGCATGACCATAGAAGTAAGTACATCAGCCATGGCTCCCAACATCTGGTCAGTGCGCCCCTGATTCTTCTGCAGAGCCTTCATTCTCCTTTTCTCTCCCTTAGACATATCCTTTAACTGGCTGTGTCCGCTTCAAGTTAAACTCCCCTGCCGTTAAGACCCTTTAGTCTCCAACAAATCTCAATTCAGCTGTCTTGTATTTCTCTATGCTTCTATCTTCACCTCTAGTCTCACAATGCTCAGTTTGGAGCCGAGCCACAGCAGCCCGCCTCGTGCCTCCCTGACCCACACAGGAACCTTCATGCACATGAATAATTTATCCTAGAAGGAGGGAGAATGTTTTTCTCTGGACAGAGGAAGAGTTTGTCTGTCCTCCCTCAGTAGACACACAGGTGAGCTGGTTGTGTCTCCAACTCTTGCTTTGTCCACGTGGTCCTGTCAGCATAACTTTCCAGGGAGTGAAGATAGAAGATAGAAGATTCTCTCAGGCCTTTTTCCTAAGTTTAACTCTTATAATGGAAGAGTTTCCACAATGCCATATTGTGGTTTTGCTGATGAGTTCTTCTGTTCATCCTTCTGAATGGAGAGTGAGCCGTGACTTCACGGCTGCAACTATCACCCTCCCTGAAACCCTTTCTTCTTCTTCATTGGCTATAGACGATCACCACCCCTTCCCCAAAAATCTCTCCTCTTGTCATCCATCTTTCTCTTCTTTCATCTCTTCCAGCTTTTTCTTCAGCTCTTGGATTTCTCCCAATTTCAGACTATCTCAGCCTTTTCTTCATGTCTTCTTCCACTCTCTTTAACTATCCTGGCACCCTGCTCTCTGTTCATCTTTGCCCCAGCCCACGCACTGACACATGGTTTGTATGAACTCTTTAGCAGCAGGGCAGCCCCAAATAAGGTATGAACACACAGCCCATGAAGCACAACTATTTAAGAGACTGTCATAGATTGCACACACGTCTTGCTCAGCTTCTTCGGCTGCTGAAGTGCAGATAATCAAACCAATTATTCAGAGGCTGCGAGAGATTATTTGATATTAAAGGACCATATCGGCCATTTTGCATGTTTGAGCCTAATATATTCAATTTTCGTACATATAATGTTACTGACAATCATTTCCCAAAGCATACTACTGGAATGGTGAGGGTTTTTTTCTACCTTCCAGACCCATTGGTTTCAGTTCATTCTTGTATGCTATTAAAATAAACTTGTTGATACTTGAAACATTCCTGGGATAGGTAATCTATCATCGCAAACAAGACGTATATTCAGGGTTTTTTTTTTCCGAAGTTATGTAATTTTAGCGTTTAAGCTCAATAAAAAGCGCAGAGTGATCTGAAAATGCTTCTTCCTGTCAGTTCTTCATGACAGCATTTGAATGCACCACTGGGAAGCATTTTCAGATTATTCCACACTTTTTATTGCACTTAAATGCTAAAATTACATAACTTCAAAACAAAAAAAAAACCTGAATACTGGTACACGTCTTGTCCACGATGATAGATTACCTATCCCAAGCATGTTTCAAGTATCAACATCTTGATTTTAATAGTGTACCAGAATGAACTGAAACCAATGGCGGTCTGGAAGGTAGGAAAAAAAAAATNGATTTTAATAGTGTACCAGAATGAACTGAAACCAATGGCGGTCTGGAAGGTAGGAAAAAAAAAATTTAATTCACTGTTCCAGTCATATGCATTGGGAAATGATTGTCAGTAACGTTACGTGTATGAAAATTGAATATATTAGGCTCAAATATGCAAAANGGGAAATGATTGTCAGTAACGTTACGTGTATGAAAATTGAATATATTAGGCTCAAATATGCAAAATAGTTGGTATGGTCCTTTAAAGCATGAAACCCTGGTAACATCCATATCCATGCAGTTCAACAGCTAACTATTCAACAGTAGATGTTGATTAGATGCTACTGAATGCAAACAGTTCTGAAATTACAGTATATTTATTATGATTGGGCTTTCGACTGTTAGTGTTCAAATCCAAACCATGGCTCATTTTTACTGGTGCAACTTCAAACTGCAGGCAGTCTGCCCAGAAAAGTCCGGCTGCTCAATTTGATGTTTTATTTTTATTGTTGATGTAAAGATTATTATTCTTTGCATCTAGCTAATATTATCTTAAAGGATCATACAAGTCATTTTGTATGTTTGAGCACAATAAATACAAGCCACACACACATTACATTACTGCCAACCATTTCCCAAAGCATACTACTTGAGTGGCAAATTTTAGAATTGTTCCATTTCAATTCATTCCAGTAGCTATAAAAATAAACTTGTTGAGACTTGAAACATGCTTGAGATAAGTAATCCATCAAAGCGAACCACACGTTATTATTTTTTGTCAAAGTTACTTAATTTAACTGATCCAACACAGAGCTACATGGTAGAAAATGTATTCTCTGCCAGGGAATATAGTCCCAGGAGAAAACTGAATTAAACTGTGCCTTCTGCAATCATCCATAAGTGTGAGAAGACAAAACATTAAATTCTAAGGTGGGTGTATCACCTCAACATTTGATTTTGAAAGGTTAGGGGATTTGGCCAATTAACACGAAAAATAAAATATAGTTTTATGCCTTGGAAAATGGTCATAGTAATGAAACGTTATTTGGGAAGTATGTATTGGGCTCAAACATGCAAAACCACCAATATGGTCCTTTAATAATTTTTTTTTACTTACTGTTTAAAAAATTATTTATTTTTCATATTTTAATGTGTCTTGTTATGTGGGTTTTCTCTGTACATGGGCCAATTTTACCTATAGCTTTTAGTAAAAATTAAGATATGGAGGAAGGCTAATGTAGCTGTTATTTAATGGTTTATGCTAATTTTCTGACTCCAGTCTAAGCTTGTACAAACAAACATACATCAGCTTTATGGTCCAGTCATGTTATCTGTGAATTTGATTTTCAAATACTGGTCCCTTTATCACTAGGAAATTATAATCCATGTTTTTTTATATATATAAAATAATGTGTATATATATCGCCATAAAACTGCCTCAACAGGAGAGTTTTTCCAGCTACAAAGATTTGCTGATTACAAAATCCTGCAGCCAAACTCCTGACAGGCTAAAATAAGACTATTTTAGCTTCATCTTGTTCAGTGCAGTTTCAGAGTTTTAAAATATTATTTGTAACTTTTCAGTCTCAGTTTGGTCCACTGTCTAGCTATCTCAGAATTTTTAATCTCAAAAGAGCCAAAGTGCAATTATGTATTGCACATAAATATTTTGGTGACAGGAGGTAATCTAGCTTCCTCCATCAGAACGTCTGTGCTCTGAAAACCCACAAAGCAAGAAGCTATTAACTGTTTTGTTTTTTATAACCTACTTCTGATTACTTAATAAGGACAGACTATTAAAGGCTCTTCATTATTTAAAAAGCTTACGTATGTCATGCAGAAATGGCTGTCTCTAATGCTTCTGGAGACAATATCTGTTTTGATCTATTTTAAGGATCTTGGCTCATTTATTAAGCTGTAGCTGGACCATTGCATGCTTAAAACTAAACTGGAAAATACCCAGTTACTTTTGATAATAAATAAAACATAAACATAGCTTATATTACATATCTTTTTCAGCAATATGTTGGCATGATTAAGGGGCATGTTATGATCTTCAAATGACGGTTCCAACCATCTGAATTCACAAACTGTACTTGCTTTTTTTTTTTTTTTTTTTNTTTTTTTTTTTTTTTTTGTTTGGATTGTTGCTGCCCTGCTGCAAAACAACTTTTCCTCTGTGGGACATTGAAGGACAGTACAGAGCAATAGTTGGTTAACACATAGAGTTACTACAATAAACACTGCAAAACTTTCACCAATCCAAATAAGATTTCAGATATCAGGTGTTGAATAAGGCAATATACAATTTTTTTTTTTTTTTTTAAATGTTGCTTTTTAGNTTTTTTTTTTTTTTTTTTTAATTGACTACATATGAACCTAACAGAATAAATGATAGAATTGCAACATAATAAAACAAGCTTTTAATTGTGTCATAACAATAACTTAAGGGAGCTGGATGCGTGTCCCACACCTAAATTACCTTTCTTAAACATATTTCCCTCTTTGAGAGAGTATATTTGTTACACATTTCTTGTTTCCCTGTAAAAAAAAAAGTAAAAAAATTCCAGTAACTTTCCCCTCAACCAAT
The DNA here is from genome assembly GCA_014773175.1 of Lucifuga dentata. Lineage (NCBI taxonomy): Eukaryota > Metazoa > Chordata > Actinopteri > Ophidiiformes > Bythitidae > Lucifuga > Lucifuga dentata. The sequence goes on from VXCM01000709.1 coordinate 97,205, forward strand.
ATCTCTGCCTGACCTTGTATGATCAATTTAGTTCTACTTCCACCAGCAAGTTAATGTCACTGATCTGATATCTGGGGACTTTTAGATGCTTTAAAACAGTCATCCTCAAAGTCTGGACTCAGATCTGGATCCGGGCCGAACCACAACTGTCTCCAGACTCTGAGCAAATTATACTTTTCATATGTATTATTTGTATTATCTGNCACAACTGTCTCCAGACTCTGAGCAAATTATACTTTTCATATGTATTATTTGTATTATCTGTGAGATGCTGTCTACGACGCAACGAGTTAAAATTCTCCGAAAGTGAAAGAGAATGTCCAACTGTCTGTGTGAGAATGTCTGCTTTGGTTTGGTCCAATTACATTCAGCATCCCATCATCTCCATGGCAACGATGGGTTGACACAGCATTGGGGTCATTAAGAGTTGACAGCACAGCTAGTTTTGTCAAAATTAGGATCCCAGTCCAACCTTGGCTTGACTGACTTTAATAAATGGACCTTTGTCTTATTGAAAATTTTCTTTGTGGCCCTTTAAGATTTGTATTTGAGTACNAATGGACCTTTGTCTTATTGAAAATTTTCTTTGTGGCCCTTTAAGATTTGTATTTGAGTACCCCTGCTTTAGAAGAAGCAGTGGATGGGGATTCTGTCTTTCAGCCACATCGCTGGAAAATAATATCAGACTGTCTGAGAGTCTGTCTGAGCCAAGCACTAGTCAGACTGCCAGCATTCTAATATTAGCGGAGCACATAGCTGCCTTTAGCAGCATCAGAAAGCTGGCTAAACTTAGTTTGTTGCTTCCCAAGCCTTTTCCTGAGTACCTTGCTGAGTTCTGCCTGGCGGAAGAGTTGGACTGCTTTTTGAAGCAATTAACTGTGATCATGACAGGGAAGTTTGAGGAAAATCAGCACTGGGAATCTGAAAGAAAAGGTTCTTTAATCGCATCAATATTTATTTATATATGTGAAACTGGTTGGGAAACTGGGGCTGAACATGAACTTAGTGCTGCAGTTTGCTGTGTGAGCTGTGCTGCCCTCACCTGGTATAACAGCCAGATCATTCTGTCAATATCGAAAAAGCAATAAAGCAAAGCACAATCATTATATTGCATATATGAGTAGGTTTTTGTGTGGTATGATGTTTCACTTTAACAACATGTTTTGGTCTATCTGATGATCTAACTTTTCTCTATGGTGACCTCAAGCTCTTTCTCACACAAAGACACACACACACACTACCGCCACCACTCTTTCCCTCCTGCTTTGGTGCCAAACTGACTTCCCTTTCCTCTGTCTTGCTTCCTATCAGTCTCATTTCTGCTTTGGCTTTTCATAAGCTATAACTCTTTCCTCCAAGCATGCTTTGCTTTTTTTTTTTTTTTTNTTTTTTTTTTTTTTTTTTCAACTCTTCCTGTATTTCATATGGATGTGATTACGCCCCTCAGACTGTTGTTTCTAAATATAGTGCCCGTTGAGTAACTGGACAAATCATGTGACACGATATATCTGATGGTTCGGAGCTGAAGAGGCAGTTACTGATAAGGAATTGGCTTAGGTATTTTGTGGGATTTAGTGGGATTACTTTTGTAGATGTGTGAGCTTCACCTGATCTACAGCAGCAATACATTTCTCAGATACATTTCTCAGATCAGTCTTTTGCTTTTAAATAACGATCCTATTTGTCACAGTGGCTTAACTCAATCAAGATCACTCTGATGGACCTCTGAATCTACATGCTTTTGAAATGAAGGTTCATTATATCCAGATGTGCCCCTTTATGGGCTTGTAGGTGCCTTTGAAGCTTATCTGTAAAGCACCTATAATCCATAATCTTATCAGGCTTATGTTAAGTGTATATTAAACACGAGCTGTCTGAATAAAAGGAAGGTTCACATCACATGCACTTTCCAGTTTAACCAGAAGGGGGCAGACTCTATCCCCATAACAGAGAAAAAGCTGTTGTGTAACACTAAGGTTACATGCACACAGACACTAACTGGTACTTAATATCAGGCTTAAGCTGTTTACACACACCGTTTAAACTAGTTATTTGAGTCCCTGTTGCTATGAATAAACCTGTTAACACAATATCCCTGTCCACCTCTAGTATCCATCTTACAATGTGGTCAACTGTGTTCTAGGATGTGAACCAATGAGAAATGAGTAAAAGGTTCACATGCCACTGCAATTACTTTTACTTTCAATTAAGCCACTTATTACCTAAACCTGTTTTCAAATTAATTCTGTATGAATAAAAGAGTCAGAATGAGAGCATGTCCAGTATTTGTTTTGACCTTTTCTGTGTTAGAGCATGAAAAACTGTTATGGCTCTACTTTGTTTTTTTAGATGCCCTATCATGTAAACATACCGACTTTACACACACACATGCTATTATAGATGTCATTATAGCATCTGTCTGAGTGTACAATGAGCTGGTTGTGGAACCATAGTTGCACAAACTGTGAATGTGTGTGTGTTGTGCTTGAGCTTTTCTGTGCGTACAACATACACTGTCTATGTGTTTCCATGCGTGTGTGTGTGTGTCATATCTATCAGGGGAATAATTACTGCCAAGAGTCGCTGCCTTAGAGTCACAGAAGGGTTAGTTTGTTGTTCCAGCAAATAGATTTCCATGGGAAAACAAAACCAAGACTGTCTCTCATCACACACACACACACACGTACACACACTGGAATTATTCAGGCAAGGGGATCCTTAGCATCACAGCAGATTGTGGAGCCATAGCCTCAGTGTTTCGGTCACCACACTTATTTGGAAAGTCAGTTTGCACTGACACAACAGACTGGCAGAGAGAGCTGTGCATGGACAGAACTTTAGAGAGCTGTGGAGATAAACGAAAGAGAGGAGAAGAAGAAGAAGAAGAAGAGAAGAGCTCGACTAACTCAGCAGACTGCAAGGAAAGCAAGGTTGGCTGCTGCCTGTTTCTTTCTCTTAATCCTTAAATCTCCTGTAATCAGGATGAGAGGAGAGAGCATGCTGCCTGACTTAGGACAGCAGAATCTATGTTGGGACCTGAAAGGATTGCTGGATGATCAGGCAACATAAATGGCCAGCAGCACAGATGGAGGGAGGGGGAAGGCTTGAGCTGGCATCCGTTTGGGAAACTTAAACTTAACCAGTTTTTACAACAGGATGAGTGTGACCCCGGTACACCAAAATGCTTTAACCAAGGAGAGTGAATTCAAAAAGAAAAGAGAAGAGGACTAATGCTAGTCCCTGGCTGGATCGAGAGTCACTTGATGGTGAGACAATTGTTCTATTTTTACTTTGCTTTGGCACAAATGTTGCACATCTTCTTCCAGTATTCAAGGGAAGAAGCTTGAACAGGCCGCATGATATTGCTCAGCAGAAAGTGCAGGGAAGAATGCCAGAGTTAAAGCAGCTTTCTGCCTTTGTGCAGAAGGAGAAAAAGAAGTTTACCTGTGGGATTACAGGAGTGGAGCATTTCCATCCAGGTTTCACCTGAGTTTACCCAAAAGATGCTATCAGTCTAATAATTCTGCTATTGCATAATTATTATAATTCTGCACAAACACTTAGCTGTGACTTTTGGAAAGGGGTGCAATGATTTAGTGGAAATGCAAAGCCATGAAGAATTATTCAGTCGAGCAAAATAGCGATGTTTTTGTCAGAGGCTTGTGAAACACGCTGTAATGATGGCTTTTAAAATGTAATGTTACATTTTTATGAATGCATTTGTATAATATATTGATTGTGTATGCACAGGGAAAAAAATGTCTTAACTACTGGATAGCTCAGTATGACATGGTAAAAACAGCACAATAGATGCCATCATTAGTCTGGCCTTCCATTGCTTCTGGCGACATATGGTCTTTCTCAACCTGAACACTCTTGTCTTCAATCACATCACTTTTATAGGCTGAGCTTTCACAGAATTACACTATGTCATCTTTTTTCCCCAAGCATTTACTCTGACATTTATTCTTTTTTATTCTTACATGTGTCTTATACAGCCAAGTTTTCTATTCCTATTTCTACTGTGAATATGTTTGTCCAAAGTAGTCCATCTTTTCTTTCATTCTGTCATAGGTTGAGCCAGTGAGCAAATATTGACAAAGCATGTTATATACAGGCAGCTTACCTGTCGAGTAAATCATGGACTTACCATGAGCTGCTCTGACAGGAGGGTGGCCCTGAGGTGAAACCCCTCATCCGCTTTAAGCATCTCACCCTACAGAAAAGGCCCTTTAAGTTCAAACCATCTATTTGACACTCTACTTTTAAAGGCTGCAGTTTTTTATAGTCTTTAACCATCACATATCAGTCATATGTGAACTAGTATGCAATATTCATGTTGGAATGAATATACTTCTTCTAAACTAGATGGCACACACTACACTGTGTACCTGCCATGATGCCTTTTGCACCTAAAGGATTTTCACCAGTTAGCCATTACAACTTGTTTTACATTACGATATTGGAATGGAGCATATGCCAATTTAAATTTCATCCACTTGTAAGAAGATTAAACAATCAATTCAGCACCATACCGGAAGGCCAATCAGCACAGTACTTTGTTAAGTGCCTATTATGGCTGCTCTTCTAACACCTAAACAAGTTCTGTAAAAGTTAGCAGCAGAGATTTCCTGTTTAGAGTATGCTTCTTCGCATGTCTGCAAACAAAATTTGATGGTGTTGGGACAAATCTTTTTTGAACATTGTATGCCTTTTTGTGAGACTGTGGAAAACATCACAGATAAAGTAATTACACATTCTAACTTGATAATCCCAAAATTTTTAGTTCCTTAGAAAAGCTTGATGCAAATCAACTTTAAATTACTTAATATTTGGGTCCACACTAACATCAATTAATTTCTTTCCATTTAAGATGTGGTTGGGGTGCAGAGGACCTGTTTTCAAGGAGTGATTACTAGAGGTCATATGGCCACCGCAGATGATGACCCCAACCTGGGCGCTGGCCCATCTGAGGACTCTGAGATCCTCTATAATGATTCAGAATCAGGGAGCTTGTTGTCTGATGACTCAGTGCTTCCTGACTATGAAAGGAATGAAAAGTACACAGAGCCGCCTAAATCGCTGTATGAGGCTTGTGCCAGGAATGACACATCATCTCTGCACAGGATCCTGCAGAGAGGAGTCAGTAAAGAAGAAGTCAATGAGCTGGACATCAATGGCAGGGTGAGATATGCTTCATTTTCTCTTTTATCACACAACAAGGAAAGAAATCTTTCTGACTGGCACAAAAAAGAAAAAGTCTAGTTTGAAGGCAACATGGAATCCAAGACCCATTTTTCTTGCCTTCTTAATAGTTTTGGATCTTTTGAAAGTCTTTGTTTCTATTTTGTTCCCCATCAGAATGGCCTAATGCTGTCTGTAAGCAAAGGTTTTGTAGACATCGTCACCATGCTGCATGTATGTCCACAACTAGACATCAACCACCAAGACAATGATGGCAATACTGCCCTAATGATTGCTGCACAGGCAGGTATGTTTGGTGACATGTATACCACACAGTTTTGAAAATACTCAGTCTATCCTGACATATAGACATATCGTTTTCCCAGGTTTCAACAACATTCTTAACTACATCCTTAACTATTATCCCGGCATGGACACTGAGATCAGGGATCCTCGTGGCTTTACAGCCCTCATCAAGGCAGGCCTCCAGGGCCGGGAAAACTGTGTGTCGACCCTGCTGATGCACGGTAAGAGAAAAGCCCTCGCATACCTTTAGATTATTCCTGAAACAAATTCATAACCTGAGATGGACCTGCCAAGAGAATAGATTTATGGGCTGTTGGACTAGGCTCTGACATTGGCACAGATGACATGAAAATATAATTTACAATGAATGATCTGAAATTGCACGTGCTATTTCTTATGAGAAACCAGGAGGAACAATAGGAAGAAGAAGAGGAACAAGAACTCTGATGCTTGTATACTCATGTCAGCATGCCCGGTAGTTCTTCCTCTGAGAAAGGATAAAGAATGATAATGTTCATCAAGTCGTCTTGGAGAAATCAATATTCACACTTTGCTGGGATGACAACTGACACAACACACCTAATGAACTCATCCTAAAAACAGCAACTGTTAAACTAAAATTAAAAAGTTATATATAGGTAAACTGCAACATCTGATCTGTGAGGTAATCTGGTTCTCTGGGTTGTGGGGATTAATCTCGTGTAAACTTCACAGGGTCAAATTTAGAGTGGCTCTCTAAAAATTCCACTCAACATTCACCCACTTATGTCAGAGACAGTTTGACAACATTAATGCCTGATCTGGTTTTCTTTACAGGCAAATTTGAACCATATGTGGGACATAAATGTATGTTATTCTTGTATTTGTTTTAAAGCCTTGATTATTGAGTAAGTGGATTGTCACAGACACAGCTGAATGCTACTCCAACAAGGGTTCAACTGAATTATGATAATCAAAACAGCATGAGAGCAAAGCCTCTTTCCTCAAAGGTCTCGTTTCCCTGTCTTGGTGACTTACTGATTTGTTTTCACCAAACTGTCTATGAAGCTTCTCAGTCATCCAGGTCATTGGAAATCTAGTAGTAGTAGTTCTAGACAACTGGAATTTCTGTTTAATTACTCATCTAAATACTTTCTTCAGTGTTGGCTCAGAGTTGCGCAGTAGACCAGCATTTATTCTTTGGGTGCCATTCACACCTTGGGCCACATGGGAGTCATATGAGGGTCATTTTCACCTAACTAAAAACTATCCTGCTTCACATAGCTCTGAAATGATCAGGTTTACATCTGGTAGTGGTGAAGCATTTTGTAATGAATCAAATCTGCAGCAACACTGACCACATTGTGAGGTCATTTTCCTGAGACAAACTAGCACTCGATTCCACTTATATAACATCCAAAGAATATAAACGTGCCTCCTTGTTTTACTATCTTTCTACTTCTCTCCTTATCACATGCAGGTGCAGATAGAAATGCGATGGACCTAGTCCAAGGCAGAGGTCTAAAGGACTGGGTCCTGAAGACGGGAAGGTTTGAGACTCTGCAGAGGCTGCAACGCTTGGAGGCCCGTCCTATTGCCGAGCAGTTCTGTGAAAGCTACATTCCTGAGTGGCCTGAGCTGAAGCATCTGGTAGTTAAGGCTGCTGCCCCAAAAACAGCCAGTCAGAAGCTCCGGCAGCGCTTAAGAGAGCGGTTTACTTTCAGATTCCCTCGGGATCCTGAAGACAATGGGGTTATGGACCACATGGTGCGGATGACAACAAGTGTTCACAGCCCTCTGATCGCCACTGCCTGCCGTCCACTCTGCCCCACGAGCCCCCCAGAGATCGGCAAGCGACGGTTTGCTGTTCCTGAACTGTTGGCCAAGCACAGCATCAAGGAGTTGGAGGAAAGCTCAGTTTCGCACAGTAATGGCTCCATCACCTCAGCTACTCCGTCTGCTGTGTCAGCTACCTCCATGTCTCTCATTTCCTGCTGCCAAAAGTCAGAACGTAGGGATAGTATGGCCTCAGGCGGCAGGAAAAACTTTGTGCCCCGCAGCATTGCACACAGGAACAGCATCTTCCCCTCAGGCTGTATTCCCAAGATTGAAGTGACAAAATCAGGAGAACCCACTCCTAAGAAAGAGAAAAAGAGGAAAAAGCAAAAGGGCTACCTGGAGCCTCCTGTCTGGAAGTACAAGGAGGCCAAGCTGGAAAAAAAGAAAGAGAAGAAAGAGACTGAAAAGGAAAAAGAGAAAAGGAAGAAAAGCAAGGGTGATAAAAGTAAGTCTACATCAAGCAAAAAGTGAAGTATTGTTCTTTTGTCCACAGAGAAATCTCCTGTGATAAATTTATGCAAGAAGTACGAACACACAAGTCTCAGAGATGTTGCATTTTGCAACATAAGACAAGGGAAAGGTAAAAGACTTTTGGAGTCGAGCCACTGGAAACTGAGACTCTTTAGCTTGGGATGAAGATGTGAAACTGAAGTGGCTTGANGAGCCACTGGAAACTGAGACTCTTTAGCTTGGGATGAAGATGTGAAACTGAAGTGGCTTGAATTTCACAAGATATTATGTCTTTTTTAGTCAAAGGTTATATTGACTAACTGTTTTGGGAATATGGTGACATACCATAGATATTTTTAATAAAGTTTCTCTTTTATCTCCTCATTGGTAGACTGATATGAATATAGGTACTTTAATTAATCGTGACATATCTCTGATCATCTCTGGGATGCCTTTATGAAGTCTATTCAGCAGACTTTTGAACCTCAGAACTGTTGACATGATGTTATGAAGACAAAGATGGATTCTCTGATGATCTCAGTCAGAAGAAAAGTCATTAATATAGATTGCATATTTCGTACAATACCTCAAGGAGCACCATCAGGCCTACATTTGACTCAATATGCAACATGTAGCATCTGTTTGTTATTTTTACATTAAGGACGTTTTGGGTACTGATTTTTTATTTTAGGCATCAATGAAATATGGTGGAAAGTCAGGGTATGGGTCAAGAAACAACAGAATAAGTTTCAGATTCAATTTATTTTAATAACTTTTTTAACTTTACAGGAAAGAGCATTTTTAAACATTTTTGCTGCCCCTCTAAACTGCACTGGATGGGGTGAAAAAAAAGAGATTGTCTATCACTGTGTGTATTATGGTGCAGATGCAAAATGTCTAAACATATCCCATAGCCAGAGGACTGTGCAGCATTGGTGGAGACGTGCTCTTTTACCACTTTCTTTTTGTGTGTGTGACATATTTTTGATGATCCAAACTCAGGTGCAGAAGCAGGAGCTAAGCCATAATTGTGCAACAGTTGAATGCAACTTGACTCAAATTGCTCAGTGGATGTACAAATCCTCATTCTACCTTTGTTTAATGAAGTGTTTGATGGGCTTTTGTTAGGCCCCTCATTTTTTTTAGAAACTGTGAGAAAATAATTTGTATATAATTTAAAACTAAAACAAAATCAGGATTTTTTTTTATTTTTTATTTTTTTTATTTTTTTTTGGTTAATAATACTATGGATGCTACAAATTAAGCATCAGTGTAGGGAAGGAGTCTTGGTCCAATTTGCTTTAGGACACACATTTAAAATATTTTTATAGAAACCATCTTGTGAATAGCTAAAATGATGCCACTATATTGTCTGGGGAGTAATCAACAAAATACTGTGTTATGTAAAAAAAAATATATATATATATTTAATTGATTAAAAATTACCACTTCAGGGACAGTAAGTGACATAAAGTGACAGCAAGAGCCTCAGAAGCCTCTTTAACTTACCAGCTGTTCTATGTCTTGTGTGACACAGTGTCACACAAATAAAAGGTTGTTTGTATGCAAACCTAAAATAAGTTTCCTGAACTTTACAGTTTCTTTATTCCTGATATAACTTTATACCTCCGACTTAATAACATAAACTAAAATGTACTGAAAATAACCAAAACACTGTAAATGAGTGTGTTTGAGTTAGCTTCCTCAATGCTGCTCTTACACAACTCCTACCAAAGAAGTTATTACATAGCAACCTCTTTGGTACGAAATGTGAAACTACAGTATTAAATTAAGTTAAATTAAGTATTAAAAGTGCTGACCCTCTAGTCTGGTGTGTAACTTGGGTTGATCTCTCACAATAAAGTTACTTTGAGCTTTTTAAGGAATACTATAATGTGCTCTCTCAGTGTAGCATGGGATGACTTTTCAACCCAAGTGAATAATCTTTTAATCCAATGTGCAGCATCCTTACATAAGAATTTGTCTTTTTTTTATGCACAGCTAAAACTGCATGTGCAGACACTGTATTACAATGGAAGATGCTACTTTGAGATGAATAATATGTAGTGAATTATTTATAATGAAAATTCTTTTTTTTTTTTTTTTTNTTTTTTTTTTTTTTTTCATTTTATGGGTTTCATGTCAGCACAGTAACAACTTATCTTGTTTAGCTGGTCAATATAACACCCAGTGAAACATTCTCATGCTATATTTTCAGTATTTTTGCTCACTTCCTCTTCACTGGAGAGGAACTTGTTGATTTAAAGTCAGTTCTAAAATAAATTCCTCTATGGAGGTCAATAAAGGAACAAATCAGGCTTCAGCCACGTCTGTAGAGCCTCAGACTGTAAACACATATCTTCATGCAGAATATTACACCCAGAGGACCAGATACAATATAAGAACCTTTATTGTCATTGTGCTAAGACAACGAGACAACGAAAGACTTACAGAGTGACCTGAGAATGAGGTAAATGTCTCACCAGTCACACTGTGAAAGGGCAGATTAAATGTCTGAGTATGTTTCAAGTGTGACACTGTCATTTCCTCATCAGAAATAATGACTGAATGGGGCTGAAATTACTATTAAACAGCTTTACTTTTGAATAATAAATTTCACACCATGCAATAATGATTCTAGTGAAATAATATTCCTGGTTACACAACTAATAGATGCTTTAAAACAACACAGAGGGAATGGGAAAAATTGCTATTTGAAGCACAGATTACTTAGAAAGAAAAATAAGTACAGATAAGAAAAAAAAAAGAATAACAAATTTCTCTCTTTTCTACCAGACAGCTGATGTGAGAGCTCCCAGCTGTGTGTGCAGCCACAGGCCAAAAGTGGAGAGATTACAGAGTCTGAGAACAAGGAGGGAATTTATATTAGAGACATGAAGACATCTCACTCAGGCGCTGCTGGATGGAGTGTTAAGTCTCTCTGACACACAGCATTTGCCTCTGAGAAACACTTTGGAAACTGTTTTATTGGATCCTCTGTCAGGGGAACTTTGTGCAGTTCAGGGACATCTAGGTTATAAATGCATCAGATAGGACATCTATTGTAATCTGAATTTCTGAAAAATGAAAAAAAGAAAAGAAAAAAAAACAGGATTTTGGTTGGGGGAGGGGGANGGGGGGGGAATAGGTAGGTTTGTAATCACAAACTGTTATCCTATCATTGTGGGGGCTTTGAAGCACATTCCTGTCAGTGCAGACAGCAGTCTACAGGGGAAAAAGGAAAATGAGGCTTTAGCAAGCAACAGGAAAACCGCTATGAGAACACATTCCAGCCAGACCCCGAACGGGACAATAAGGGGTGGGACAAANGGAAAACCGCTATGAGAACACATTCCAGCCAGACCCCGAACGGGACAATAAGGGGTGGGACAAAACTGTATACCATTTAAAATCTGCAATCTTGGCTTTAGATCAGGAACATGGACAACAACTAAATTCGTGCTTACTTTACGGGAATCGGGAAAAAAGAAGAGAGTCTGTGGTGAGCTTCTCAAAGCGGAAGAAGTCTGGTCCGGATCCAGAACAAGAGTTGTCGGTTTATCAGTGCAGATTTAGACCGAGATGAGATACGTCGTCCTACCACTAACTATTTTCAATTTGGCTTTTCAACACACTGATCTGTTTTGAGGTCTAATATTGGAGTAAAAGGAAACTACGGACTAACCTTTCCAGAAACGGTTGATCGGCATCGAAGCAGGAAAGGATGTGAGATCTTTCTGAAACATCTGTAAACGGAGCCGTTTCGACGCAAAGTAGACGAGTTATTTCTCTCTAGAAATGGACGCTGTTGTGTTTTAACAATCAGTCCGCTTTTATTGAATATAACTTGGCTAAGAAGAAAGAAAACACTCCAAGCTAACGTTGATATGGGAGACGTGCATCTGTCAAGTTAAGAAGGCGAGCGGAAAGCAGGTAATGGCGTAAAACTAACTTTCTCTTATTATAAAACTTTTTTTTTCTGCCTTAACGACAAACGGGTAGCTGATGAGTTTATCTTTAACTAACCCAGAAGTTTGCATCATCTCTGACAGCGCCACCATCACTCCACGTGTTTCCAGATGTGAATCTACAGGTGTGTAAAAGTGTTCTAGCTGATGTAGATAAGCCGTTTTATCAACAGAGTTAATCCAGATTTATGACTCAAACTATGATCCATCTACTCGTCGTGCTGTAAATCCCATTTCCATGTGTGTGAAAGTTTAGACTTCATTAAAGAAGAATACTTTGCTGTTAGTTCTTCAGTGTTTGCACGATAGCAAACAACTCGAGTGTGCTTCTCTTCCTTGCTTTTTTTTTTTTTTTTTTTTNTTGTACCTGCCGGTCTTTCACACACACACAAACACAAAGATGGTGATTTATGCTTTCCTTAAGTGGGTCAGGATGGAGGTCAGAGGGGCTGTTTCTAAGTACGTGCCTGTGTGGGGCCATGACATCAAGGAAACCTCCACGTTTGACTCAGGTGTCTCCTTCTTGGCCAGCAAACTCTCCATCCTTCACGTATGCCATTTGTCAAAGTTTTTTCGAAGCGAAGATCAATTTGTGTGCATGTCTGAAGTCAGTTGGTTAGATAAAAGAAGTGAAATGACGAGAGGTTTGTTCTTTTCTTTCTCAGACATGCATTCATTGTTACACGTGCATGTTTTAACATGCAGGTTTTAGCTGAGGCATCAGGCTTGCTACGCCTAGCTTAGCCTGTGAAATGAAGATAAGTATCAGACAGTTCAGCAGTCAGTGGATTAAAGGTTTAAGGTGTTTACTGCATAAAATACACAATTGTTTAAAAAAAAAAAAAGAAAGAAATGTGATGTTTTGCTGTTTAAGCCACATGACAGAATCGTTTATAGTCTTTGCAGAGACATAATTATAGGGATTTTTGGTGGAGGGGTTGTTGGAAGCTGCTGTGACGTGATGACCCCCCCACCCCCTCCACCCACACAGTCATTCAGATGGAATGAGAGATCTGCCTCCCCAAGTCAAAGCTGTGTAGATGAGAGGAAGAGATGATAATGGATCATCCCCCCCTCCTTGGGTCACACGGGTGTAGCATAGAACAGAATGGAGGCAAAAGGAGAGAACTCAGAGAGGAAGCGTGCTCCTCTGCGATGGAGGAGGTGATTACAGCTCCCTGCTCCATCAGGATCCCATAGAAGATGATATGAAAGGAGATGTGGTTGTTCTCATCCACTGAGAATAAGGTAATTCTGTGGGTGGAGTTGTGTTTATGCTGCTCCTCCACTAGACCCACAGATTAACCACCCGCTGACATTTAGGCTACACAATACAGGAAATGCGCTTTGCTGTTTGGGGAAATATGGCTTGCGGTTTGAGCGAGGTGGAGCTAAGTGCAGTGGGTTTTTCTGATCAGCCCTGATGGAGCCTCACATCTTACCCAAATATCAGGAAATTCTAAAAGGCTGTTTTTCAGCCATATTTTCAGAATTAGATGTAAACCAGTAAAATGGAAATAACCTGATCTAACCGATAATGATGACAGCATTGATTTGACACCTTGATTAACACAGGAAATTCTACTGAGAACATGTCATCTTCAAGTTCTGCAGTAGTGGAAGAACTGCGTCGTTTGCCAGTAAATCCTCTGTTCAGATTTCACTGAGTATTACTGCAATTAAGTAAATATGTATTTGCAGTAAAATGTGCTCAAGTATCCAAAGGAAAAATAGAATACTCATTATGAAGAAGGGAGAAAGAAAGAAAGAAAGAAAGAAAGAAAGAAAGAAAGAAATAAGACATTAGCCTAAATGATATTTTATGAATGTTTTTAGATCTGTAGAGTACCACTTTTGCAGCCATCAGATACATGAATTGGAGAAAAAAATTGCAATATGCAACACTCCAAAACTACTACATGAAACAAAAAAAAAAAAAAAAAAANAAAAAAAAAAAAAAAAAAATTCAGATGAAACAGTTTGACCTCTATTTTCAGTAACATCTGACGTACTTGTGACAATGAAATGACGAAGATAATATGATGGTTTCCTGATGTTTGCTCTTTTATGCATCTGGCTACACGTATAAAAGCTAATAGAGGATTTCCGTCATTTTGTGCTGACCGTGCATGTTCCACAGCCAGATGTATGCATGTAAAAGGTTGTTTTCCTTCTGAATGGGATGTGAAGGCAGATTATTATTTCTACATGCGTACATAATAAACAAGCAAGCAATGCTGCTCACGCTCTTAACAGGACTGTATATAGCTATAACATTTCCAAGTTGTATTATATAGGATGATTTGATGATTCTTCATCAGTTGTGGAGGTGGACTCAAATTAGTGTCAATAGTTTCCAAGCCCACCAGAGAAATTAATCTTGATGTGTTCACTCTCTTTGTCTGCCACTCTCATTTTTTAAAATTTTGCTGCTAACATTAGAACTGATGGACTGATGAATAAAGTTGAAAGCACCAACAAGGCTGTCGCTGATCTCAACCTTGCTGCCACACAACAATTAAGCCATTTTAACAGACATTAAAGGTTCTCGTGATATTCAATAGTGGCTCTGTTTCGAACAAATTTAAAGGACCGTACCACCCATTTTGCATGTTTGAGCCAAATATATTCAATTTTCATGCATGTAAGGTTACTAACAATCATATCCCAAAGGATAAAACAATATTTCAGCTTTTCTGATATTTTGCAAAATCTCTTAATTTCAAAATCAAATATACAAGGGGTATACCCACCTTAAAAATGTATGTTTCGCCTGCTAATAGTTACGTAGTCTAATGAAGTCACAGTCGCTTAAATTTTTCCATAAATGCAGGCCTTGTTTTGGGACTACAGTATATTCCCCAGTGGAGACATACATTAACTCTGCACTTTTTATTGTGCTTAAACACTAAAATTCTGAAACTTTGAAAAAAAACAACCTAGATACACGTATTGTTTGCAATTATGGATTATCTATCCCAAGAACGTTTCAAGTATCAACAAGTTGACTTTAATACAATATTTAATGTAACTGAATGAACTGAAACCAATGGCGGTCATCGTTAACTCACTGTTCCAGTAGTATGCTTTGGGAAATGATTGTCAGTAACCTTACATGTATGAAAATTGAATATATTAAAGTTTCTACAAGTTTATTTTCACGTAATCTGACAGTCTGCCATCTGACTATCCGTGGAATGCTTTGGAACATGTTTGACACCATTTGCTTTTTTTGTGAGATGCTCAACGTGCCTCCAAGATTTATTGTTCAAATTTTAGCCTCTTTCTGACAAGATTTGTACATCAGGAAGTCCTAAAACCCATCTCACATCCTTTTTTGAAATCCAGCCTGTCTGTGGCAGCTATGGCAACTGTCTCATCGATGTGAGGGCAAACTCACACAGACCAAGTGGTGTTCCAATGCCACAAAACACTCTGTCCAATCAGAGACTCATTTGTAACTCCCAGTGTCCGCCCACTTAAGAATTCATAGACACACCTCAGGTGTTATAATGCTCCCAATGATCACCCAGGACAAAGTGAAACAGCCATTTTCTCCTGGAATTCTGATGAAAAAGGGAACTTCCAGCAGGCCCTGCTCAAATCGGAGTCATTCCTATGTTCCCAGGGTCCTATGTTCCCCAGTTCTATATCCCTATATTGTGCTCTATATAGCACAATAGAGCACATAATGGGTGAGAATTAGGGTTAGGGTTAGGTTTAGGGTTTAGTCTATTAACACACACTTAATGCATGTTAACAGAATATTGAACTGGGGAACATAGGACCCTGGGAACATTGATATGCTCCCCTCAAATCCAACCAAATGTTGCTTAAACAGTGGCCAACTACAACTAACCAGATAAGATTCTAGAGAGTTCAAAAACATTAATGACAAAGCAGGAATTAGCATACGACTGTAATAAACATGTATGCTGCATGTTGTATTGCATTATTTTGTTTGCCCTTTTGCCTTTTACTGTAAAAGTTCATTTTATAAAGCAGTTGGAATAAATAATTTGTTATTTTAGGTTATTCTGTTCATTGGTGACAAAAACAAAGGCACCATGACTACAAGAAGATTGCAATGAAAACAAAAAACAATAAGAGGCTTATGGAAACGGACGGCATGGATCCAATTTGGGATTTTACTGAGCATCAATAAATAAACAACATAAGATATATTCCACTAATTATAGTGTTTTGTGCTTTTCAGATTGGTTTTCTAGTAAAACTTGAAATGATAACACATTTCCATTGTGTTTCTGATTTGAATAAATTGGAGCCTTTCACCTGAGCACACCTGAATGTCAGGTTTCAGATGCAGAGTATCAGTCCAGCAGCCGGAGCAGCTGACTTGTTTCTCCTGCTTGCGTGACCCTCAGCAGTGAAGCCTTAAACAATGAGCAGACCTGAGTCTCGCCGGCCAGCCGGGTGCGGCCGCTCAATGGCAGGAAGCGCAGCCATCAATATTTACTCTCTAAGCAGTGCAGCAGAGGAGTGGACAGCCCCGGAGCCGGACTAGCACAGAGCTAAACACACACACACACACACACACACACATGCACTCTGAGTGCTTGTACAGAGTGCCGTTACAGCCTCCTTTCCCTAAGCCCCCTTTCCCACCCAGAGCAATTACAATGCAGGCAGACAGGCTGGGCCCAGGGAACTGTTGTTTTTGACCTCATGGCTTCCTCTGCTGAAGAATCCAGGCTGCTGTGTGCCTACTGCAGAGACCATTTTGGTTTTTTTGAAGGGCTGAGATTCAAATGATACGAGCATGACTAGACTGTACGCACATACTGCAGACAAGTTGTAGCCTGTTCAGTTCTGAAATCTGGGAACAGAAGTGTAATACTCAGAAAAATCTTTCCCATAATGCTCCTAAAAATAAACATGGCTTTATTTATATATTTAGATTAGACTGTGTATGAATAGCAGTAGTTAATTGTACAAACTGTAATACTTCAATGTTTTGTTTCTGTTACAGAGATGGGAAGTTCTGCTCTGCTCACAGTAGGACTGGTGTGGGCGTTTTTTTGGATCTCTGCTGCCCACACAGGTGAGTTAATGGTCATGATAAGACACATACACACTCACACGCACACTCACACTTCTGCTGAGAACTGCTGGAAGAGGATTTTTAACTTTCCCTCCTCATAAGGTCATGCTCTTCCAGCTGACTTTAATTTCATCTAAACATACCTGGGGAATCAGATAATTGCATTTTCTTATAAGTCAGTAAGACAAAGAAAATGTTACTATTAGGCCAATGCAGCAGAATACCATGTTGCTCTGTATTTCTCTGTCTTTCCTCGTCCTTCTCAATCTTAATTTTAAACTGTCTCATCTCTCCATTACTCTCACACAGACACGGCACACACATACTTAACAACATGTCATGTCTAACCTTGCTCATTGCTGTGATATCTTGAGGCTGCCAGGAAATGTAGTTAACACATCTCTCTCTGTTACATTTATGATTTCCCCCTTGAGGAAGCTGAGCTTTTCTAATGTAGCTCCTCATTTTACTGTCTAATCTGAAAAATCATTTCTGACGAATTTCACTTTTTCAGTTTATTGAAGACTTTGTGGGTTTATGTGTGTGTGAGGTTTCGCCTGGGTTTGCCAACACTTGTCTAACATATATTTATTTCTCCTTCAGACTCCGATGATGATGATGGGAAGCTGCTGTGTAAATGCCAGAATGAGAAAGGCACGTGTGTGAACGGCACTTGCAGAGGAGACATCTGCTTTTACACCTGTGTGCATGACTATGAGGAAAGAGGCTGTTTCTCTATGGTTAACTATTATGAGCAGTGCTTCACCTCCTTCAAGGGCTTCTACGTCCACTGCTGTAAACAGAACCATTGCAATGCCTTCACCACTCCTCCTCCAAATATTGGTTAGTACCACTGACCAAGCCACTATGTTTTATTTGGTTTATTTTTATTTTTATTTAACCTTTATTCAACCAGGTGAGTCTCGCTGAGAAGATGAAGAATCTCTTTTTCAAGAGTGACCTGGCCAAGACGTCAGCACAAAAAACAAGTTTCAACAATAAATACAATACATATACAAGTTTTAACAATAAGTGCAACACAAACAGACCATATAACTAACAAATAAAGTCACTTAGATCTAACTTAAAATATGACAATAGTGCTGGTTTGGTGTTGTTTAGTCTCACAGGCTCATCCTAAATTGCATTACTTTACTTTGCTTTACTTTTCCTTGCATTACTTTATATTGATGAGTCAAAGTTTCCCTCTGGCTCCCCCTTGTGGTCAGTTACAGAAATTAAACGCTCTTCCAATTGTATTTGATTAATGTCAAACTGAGTATATCCCTCTGTAATCTCTGTCAAACTGAGAATATCCCTCCGTAATGTTATGAAATGTGTGTATTTGTGTTGTGTGTGTCCAGATGGAAAGAGTGAATCTGATAACAGCGTGGTACTGTGGATCACGGTGCCTCTGCTGCTGCTGTTAATCTTGGCTGCCAGCGGATGTGGCCTGGTGTTGCTGCTGCGTTCCCAGCGTACACACTGCAGGCTGGGAAATGTTGAGGACCATGATGTCACCATGCTCAAGGTCCCTAGCGGAGACGATCCCACATATGGAGTAAGACTTGTTAAATCAGATGTTTGACATTGGACAGAATCGGAATCTTATGATAGGTTTTTTTTTTTTTTAAGAGTTTTCACATAGGACTTTTTCTCTATGTTTGTTCATTACTCTTTGTCTCTTTCTCCAGGACATCTTTGATGAGTTTTGTACATCGGGGAGTGGGACTGGGCTGCCCTATCTGGTCCAAAGGACTATGGCCAGACAGATTTCACTCGTGGAGTGTGTTGGTCAGTCTTCATCAATACCACACTTCTCTCTTCCCGTTAATACCTCAAAATCGTCCCATGAAGATTTTTCTACCTAATGTAAAACAATTGTGTTGTGTTGTCTCCAGGTAAAGGCAGGTATGGGGAAGTGTGGAAGGGAACATGGATGGGGGAGAGTGTGGCTGTCAAAATCTTCTCCTCCAGGGATGAACAGTCCTGGTTCAGAGAGACAGAAATCTACAATACAGTACAGCTCCGACATGATAATATACTGGGTATGGCAGCAAATTCAAGCCTCCAGAAAAATGCTTCTTCTTTACTTTCCACTCAGTTTCTGTACTTAGCAGCAAAGGTAGAGAATGTTCAAGAAATATGTTACAAACATATGTTATGTTACAAACGTGCAGTAGTGCTTTAAAAAAAAAAATATATATATATATATATATATATATATATATCAGAAGGACAGAAAGTAAAATGGTCTTCTTCTCTTCCTCCTTTAGGTTTCATTGCCTCCGACATGACGTCCAAGAATTCCAGCACGCAGCTATGGTTGGTCACCCACTTTCACGAGCTGGGTTCTCTGTACGACTTCCTGCAGTACAGCAGCCTGGAGCCTGAGAGCTGCCTGAGGATGTGCCTGTCTGTGGCCTGTGGGCTGGTCCACCTCCACACTGAGATCGTCAGCTCCCAGGGCAAGCCAGCCATCGCTCACCGAGACCTGAAAAGCCGAAACATCCTGGTAAAGCGAAACGGACAGTGCTGCATCGCTGACCTGGGTGAGGGGTTTGAAGGAATTAAGGAAGATGCGTCATAGTTAAAGACTTCAAGACGTCTTTGTTTCTGACTTTAGCTGATAGCTGCTGAAGTTGATAACACACCGTCCAATTAAAACTCTGCATCTCCCAACTCTTGTCTCAGGTTTAGCAGTGATACACTCCCAGTCCAATGACTACCTAGATGTGGGCAACAACCCTCGTGTGGGCACTAAGCGCTACATGGCTCCTGAGGTGCTGGATGAGAGCATTCGTATAGACGTGTTTGAGTCCTATAAGCAAACTGATATATGGGCCCTGGGCCTGGTCTTCTGGGAAATCACCCGCAGGACCATCGTCAACGGTAAGCAGAGATAAGACTGCCAGATTTTATGCCTTTGCAGCCATCTCCAGAGATATGTGGAGATTTTAAGTATATTGATCTGGTGTATCAAATTGTACCTACTCAGATCTCGGGGAGAAAATGTTACACTGAGTAACGTATCACTGCATCTTCATTTTGATGTATTATCCGTCCACTCAGCCACATCCTGTTGAAAATGCACTTTCTGTGTCGTGTCTGTCTGGTTCTGGTAGAGTGTATGTAGGAGGCATTAGTCCCGTGTCTCTCAGCACTCCGGTGTTTTCCCAGTCTGTGTCTGCCTCTACTATCCTCTCTCATGATTAGCACTGCAGTAATTATAAACAGTCTTATCTGGTGTCAGCACTCGCTCGTACAGAGTCCAGAAGCCTGCACACGCAAACAGACATGCACGCACACAGACACACACGTGTGAACAATCACACATAGCCACAGAGTACAGACAGCAGAACTTTATATGTGTTTGTCTCACACAAGCACCCACACACACACAATCAGCAGGCCTTGCAGAACTCAATCCCAGTGTAGTCATCAGGGAATTGGTATCTTCGCTTGCTCTCTTGTTTAGTCAAACATACTTTACAAAACTCCCACTTCAGCCTATCTGGATTTCCGAGTGTGCTATTTGAGTCCTTGTATGAAGAGAAGTTTATGTTCTGAATAAATTAAAGGAGATAAACCAGAAGAGGTCCAGGTTATCTTTTGCTGAGGTTGATAATACAGCACGGTTAGAGCTTTACAATATTTAACACTGGAGTCTGCTTTTTTCTTGCCTGACAGCACCCTTGAGCCCACAATCAAGATCTTCATTGTGGTGGTTTAGTATTCATTCTTCTGGTGAAGTAGAGAAAAAAAACAGCATATAGAGTTTTTATTCTTTTGGGTTGTTGTAGGGATTGTGGAAGAGTACCGTCCTCCCTTCTTTGACCTGGTGCCCTCAGACCCCAGCTTTGAGGAGATGAAGAAGGTGGTGTGTGTGGACCAACAAAGGCCCAGCCTACATAACAGGCTCCATTCCCATCCGGTAGGCCAACTGATAACATATACAGATGTGGAAACACACATCCATTTCCATTTTCCAGGGCTGTGCAAAACCTCAATTCAAAAATCTACAGTGTTAAACATTCATTCAAGCAAACACACACACACTCATGAAAGATGTGCTCACATGCACACACACATAGGTCAACCTAGGAAAGTTATTCACATCATAACTGAGTGATAGAGAGAAACACAAACCCTAACGTATTTTCCTGTAATGGCTTGCTGGTCCTTTACTTTTGTCTCTTTGTACCCAGATACTGTCAGCCATTGTGAAGATCATGAAGGAATGTTGGTTCCAGAACCCGCCAGCTCGCCTTACCGCCCTGCGGGTNATTGTGAAGATCATGAAGGAATGTTGGTTCCAGAACCCGCCAGCTCGCCTTACCGCCCTGCGGGTTAGGAAAACTCTCTCCAAATTGGACCATGACAGCGACTTCAGCATCGAGAAACTCAAAAGGGACATTTAGACCAGAATTGAAATAGTTAAACACAAGACTGAAAATCCCAGAAGGGACTTTGCACCACATTCATACCGCACTATGTGCATTTATTAGCAATATTTTAAGATAGTGACTGACTGAGTCACTGCGTTATATCAAAACCATATGACTGTGAGCAGCAGTGTCTAGCCTGTACCATACCCAAAGCTAGTTTTTTTTTTTTTTTTTTTTTGTCTAGACTTAATTTCTTCTGCCATATTTCTGGTTCCTTAAAGTCAGAGCATCTAAAGGTTAAGAATGTATAGAATGTATTTTTGCCCCTCTGCTAAAAGGTTATATTAGATATTTCTGTACTGGAATAATTGTAACAGTACAAATTTCAATTTGTTTCTGCCAACACAATTATTTATCTCACATAGCAAAATTATTCATCTGTTTATCGAAGGAGGTGAGGAGGAGCATGTCTTAATCAACTTTTTCTAATGTAAAATGTATTTATGGGTTTTTCCATAACGTCTTAAGCCACAGAAAATGAGAGCAGGGTGGACTTTCTTTTACTACAAAAATGTAATAATACGCTCATACCAAATCAAATAACCTTTTGTGTAAGCATATTTAACTTATACATAATGAGCATTTAGACGCAGTGAGCTGTTTAGTTGTACATATTCTAACAATTAAGGTTGTTGTCTTATATCAGCATTAGATTTATTGTAAATATATATTCTAATTCAACAGGGTATTATTTTATAATGTTAGACTTATTTTCAATATAATTTTTATGTCACAAATTTATATAAAATTGTCATTCTTATATTTCTAAATGTCACAAATTACAACCACTATGGTCATTTAAGGTATTTACAACTAAAAAAGTAAATAACCACGTAATATTGTATATTTTGAATAAAGGATTGTATTTTTCAAATGTTTACTTACTGCTCCTAACGATGCAGTCCTTTCATTGACCACTAGAGGTCATCAGATAATAGATAACACGTGATCCTTTTTGTTTATGACAGCTTATTCCATGAGATAAAGGTATAATCCGTTTTAATAAATCTCAAATGTAAACAAATGTGAATGAACAAATGTGAAGATCAATAATTTATCAAAACTTTGAGCTGTAAAGCTAAGGGGAAGGGCAATGCATTACTGCATTTTACCGAATCCATACTCGCTTACATCCAAACAGCCACAGATAAATAACCCATATGTCATCAGCTTAAAATGCAATACTGCGTTAAGATATATTGTCTGCATTTTCTCTAACTCTAACCAATTATTGCACACATAGAGATAACAGAAATAGAAAATAACTCAAAACATTTGTTTTTTTTTTTTAGAGGTTAAAAAAATCTGACCAAGTAAAAGAATATGATGGATTTAACCTAAATATCTTGAAAAACATAGACAAATATTTTAAAACTAAACTGATAAGAAAAGACATTAACTGTAAATATTGTAGTTAATGGCTCAGATAAATCATACATTTAGCCAAAGCAACTCTATCAGATAGGTATCAAGTTTTATTCCCATCATCCATTATTTTAAGACACTCTTGTTTGAATAAATCTAAGACTGTCACAAAGACTCTAAAAATGTTCAACAAGAATTAAAGCATCACAATAGTCCTACTGTACTCCTAATGTAATCCATTGCTGAAAATAACTGTATCATTTGCGTCCCAGACCATCTACATACCAATGTTTTCTTTTTGTAGCTGTCTTGCTTGTTCTTCCTTATCAGTGTGTGTGTGTGTGTGTGTGTGTGTGTGTGTGTTTATCTGGTTGTTGAACAAACTCCAGAGAGATAATACTCCCTCAAAGCCCGAGTCTGTCTGGTCATTCAGACGGATAGCTGGTTATTTTTAATACTGCAGGAGGTTGCTCAAGTATCAGAGGCCAAACTCTCTGAGTGTAGAACCCATCTCATTCTCCCTCGGTTTCCCTCCTCCTCTATTCTTTTTCACAGTGGGGTCATTCCAAATGGCTCAGCAGAGACAGAGGGATTTGTCCAGCAGACAAGGCACACTGAAGAAATGTGGAGATAAACTGGACAGGAGCGATAACGACAGATATAAAGGCACTGTGGACACTGTGCAGACACAATTAGGCTTGAGGACAGATCAGAGCGAGGACTAGCAAAAGGACTGGTGATAAAAGCAGGCACAGATAAAGTCCCAAATGCACCTTGTCACAGCCTGTCTCACTATTTTCTAAGCTACATTCTCATTCGGGGACAGCTGGACAGATTCCTGGGCTACACAGTGGAGGGAATTGGGGAATCTGGGTCTCGGAACTGAGAGAAGGCTCTGAATGGATCTGGGCTAAAACAACATTTGTGGTTTTTCATGTTTATAATTAGTTTACACTTTAGCTCACAATGCTTTGGATTTAGATTATGTCTCTCAAAACTACAGCATGATTTGAGATAAATTGGAACAAGTGGGAATAAATTTGACATTTTTTTTCTTTTAGACCCAAACAACATAGATAGAAAAAGCTCTGCGCACTCGGTCCAATGCAAGTAAAAGCTATTTATTGCCGAGCTTTCAGTCACAGACCTTCTTCAGGACATATATTCAACAAAGAGCACTGACAATTTATAATGGAGCAGACTGAACACATCTGTGTCAAATCATGCAAGTGCACCTGGGCTATGACTTCCCACAGTTTACTACTACCAGTAATTCCTATACTGTATAAACATATAGTAAGTACCCAACAGTATAGTAAAATACAAGCTTAAAGAAATAAAACAATAAAATCTGGTAAACATTATCCAAAGATATGTATAAAAAAAGAGAGGGAGGGGGAGTGTTGTACATATATCAGAAAAAATTATCATAAAATACAACACTTACAGTCCTTCAAATACATCACCTAACTATATTTATAACATAATGCTCGTATCAAAATCCGTATTTAAACCCAGAGGATATAAATAATCTAATGTATCCAGCAAAGTTCTCTTTGGCAGAGCCCAAACAACATAAAACAACACATTGGCATTGTCCTTGCAATACCCCAAGGCCATAATTTCAGCAATGGATTTTTTGATAATTGATCAGTGAGCAATATAGTCTTTGAGGTCAAGTAGAGTTGAGGCCAGATTAATCTCCTAAAGCCTATATCATTTTCTTGCTGTGCCCCTAATACCTTCTGTCTTACATCCATAATAAGAGAAAGACTCAGCATTCAGTGACGTTTACTTCCTCTGTCTTTGCACAAAGCATTATGTCATGCTTTCAAATATCTGCTCCAGCATGTAGTCGAAGCCCAGTTTAAACTGAAGTCATGTATGACAAACTTCAGTTCATCCAGTCCTAAACACACATTTTCGAGCAACATTATCATGTTTTCAACATTATTTTGTTCGTGTTTATTATTTTTTTTATTAATTCAATCTTCTATCATCCTAGTAATGAAACTGATATATAATGAAAGAGTTTTCCAATAATATATATGTTTCGTGTTTATTAATGTCGTCATTTATGAGTTCAGAATGGGCGACTGTAAATTCACTCAACTTTTTATTTACTAACTCTCACCCCTGACCTGGATGGCAGAAGTGGATTTGCAGCAGCAGCCCTCCCCGTTAAACACACACACATTCACACACACTCTAACACACACACCCCTTTAAACACGTCACTCCGGGCTGGCTGGCTCGTATCTGGCGCTGTGGTGTGTGCGGTCGGACTGTGGTTGTGTCTCAGGTTTGGCCGCGTTGATAACGACACAATTCGGACGCTTTTCATCGTGGAGAGATGGAAATTCGGAAGAAATGGCTCTGAAACAATTTGCCATAACGCTGCTGACCCTGTGCGGTTTAGCAGCTGTCGGTAACGGTAAGTTGGACCCGTTCACCTCTCCGGCTTTTGTCTTGATGTGTTTTCCCGGACTGGGCATTGCCTGTTGTCGCTTATCGTCATGGCGCTGCGTGTGTGTGGGGGATTTGGCTAACCTAGCTAGCATTAACCTCATTCAGCTGCTGCTCGAACGAAGCAAACATCGGTGATTTAGTTAGTTTTTAGTCCGTTGTGAATTTTGCTGGTTGTCGTTATTGAAAAGAAACGGTGTGAAGTAGCTAAAACCACAACAACAACATGGTGGGGCTGTTTGTGTCGACGCGCCAGCTAATGCTCGTTTGCTAGCTGACAAACTAAAGTTATTTTTTTTTTGTAGTTGTTGTTGTAACGTTGTTTCGTTTGTCACCTGTAACACTGAAATTTAGTCGTTTTATTATGATCCATGAATATTCAGACTCATTAATAATAATCTCCAGTCCGCTGTTGATGTTGAAGTTATCTGTGTTTCCACCACATATTTACAAAACAACGTCTGATCGGTGACCGGTTATCCCTGCATTATTTAGGCAGAACATTCTGTGATGAGAGCTGCTTTAATATGTGCAAAAAAAAAAATCGTCGCGAACGTTCTCGTCACACGTGAGGAGAACTGGTTTCCACGCTACAAAGAGCAGAAACCAGCTGAGGAGTTCAGGCCTAACCTACTTTGTGGTCCTTAAAACGTGTTTGCGAGTGTAAACAGTGGCAGATCCTCCATTCGTGGGCATTTGTAAGGAGTGAAAAGGCTGCCTAGTGGCCTCCTGCAGACTCTGAATGCTGGCGTGGGGTGACAACAGCCCAGCATTCAGCCATCCCAGACAGAAGTCAGGGTTGAAGTCTGGGTTCATTGTGATGGAAATGTGGCGGGAGGGGTTCTTTTCACACAGCGGTTATTGGTCTGAATCCCCCCTTCCCCACCCAGTCTGCTGGAGCAGCTGAGACTCCATCACACACACACACACACACACACACACACAAAACTGGACATATGTTGACTAGACTAGTGGTTGTTTGCATCTGCAGCATGTCCACTTTATTGTTTGAATACATTTTCACGCCTTGTGTCCTGCAAAGCCTCCGCTTCTTTTCCTCTCCCCCTGCAAATCTCTGCGCTGTTGCTCTTACCTTGTTGGAACTTGCCACTCAAACAGCATAATTGTCCAACTGAAAGTGTATAAATAAATGTTCTGCGTGTTGCCGTCTCTTTATGCCTGTGTTGTGCAGGCATAAAGATTGAGTCATCCTTCCAAGAATCAGGGAAGTGTTCCTCCCCCGCTTGGTTAAGGTTGGTCAGTTTATGTGAGGACTGCTGAGGAAAGGATCACACCTGAGTGTCCAGTTTGCCTGACTGGGTTATTCCAATGTTAACGGTGAAGTGTGAGGGGACGTAGTGGGGGGGGGGCTGAGCAGACGCGGAGTGATGATGGGTTGGTCCAGCTGGCAGGGGGCTGTCGTGCAAGGGGCCCCACAAGTCTGTCTGGAGCCATGGTTTCACACCACATAATGAGCTCTATCGTGCCAGAAACCAGACAAACCTGAAAGTTGCAGAGCTGGAGCAGATTCCGGGCCTTGTGGCAAGTCTGTGACATGGCTCTTTACTTGCAGGTTTGATGAATCTGTCACGTGTTGTTGACTTCATAAGGATTAGGAGTCATTGGTGTAATGAGCTTTGCATGCCTGCATGACGTCGTCGGCCCGGCTGCAGAGAATACAGCGGCAATGTGATACGGGAACCGTCAGCCACACTGCCGAGAGGCAGGGTGCGTCCCTCTCATTCCCTCCCGCCTCCCTCTTTCTCTATATCTCTTCTATAAAAGGCCCGGGTGCATTATCAGAATTTAATCTTTGTTATCTGCGGTTGTACTTCTACTTCCACCAGCTCTCTGTTGCCGCAGTGTATGAAGAAAGCCTCAGCATGGCCTGTGTGTTGCAGGAAGCCCTTTGGTTGATCTCTTGACCTCTGCACTGTCTTTTAGTAGCTGTTCCTACATATTGTCACCAACCTTGAATGTGAATTTCCTGATGTGTCTGCATAAATCAAAATCAGAGCTATTCAATACAACTTCTCAGCCTTTTCAGTCTGCTCTCAGCATGACTACAGGTGTTTTTTTGTTTTTTTAATGTTAAATTTGGTGGGAAAGTGTCGAGGTCAAGGAAACACAGTCATATTGGAACATGTGTACACCTGCCCGTTAGATCAGAGGCGAGGGAATGTACAGAGAAAACTTGGAACTTATTGGGTTCAAAGGTGTGTTCACATCTTCAGTGTGTGTGTGTGTAAGAGAAGAGAGTTTGGACACTGGAGTGAGGAGATGGTTGTATTTCAGGCTGGAATGAGTTTGAATTAGAGTTTGTTTTTTTTTTTGTTTGTTTTTTTAACCATGCAGCAGTTTGTTGAGGCGTGTTCAGCTTAGATCGTTGTTTTGACTGTTAGATCCCTGCAGCTAAATTATGATAAACTTAAGATGCTGATCCTCAAGCAGACTTAATGAAAATGTCAAGTTAACTCCTCACCCAGACACCTCCCTTTCAAAAACAGTTTCTGTGATTACCAACTGTTTCTGTCAGACGACTCTTGAACCGGTCAGGGTCAAGTCAGGTCTGGGTGGTCAGAGTCTAGTTTCCTTCCATAATGACCACCGTGGCTAATGACCTCCGTTAGCCCGGAGGCACTGAGTCCTAATTGCTGTAGCAGACGGCGCAGCCTCTTACTGACCCAGCCCCACCATTACTTGATGTTAGACCCACAAGGGATTCCTCCCATTACACAAGCAGCAATTTCAACTTCTTTTGCCCCTTTTTTTTCATGCCATTTATTTTTTTGCTTGTGAATGGAAAGTATGGTGCAACATTGAGCTTTTTTTTTTTTTTTTNTTTTTTTTTTTTTTTATCATAATTTCAATATAATTAGGGAACAGTGAGTCATTACTGTCACGATACGCCCGGACAGATCCGTTAGCTATATGAGTTTGTGTCTATAGGGCTGAACCTGATCCCCGTCCTCCATCACACAAGTCTCTTTGTAGAGGTGTTTGATTTGTTTTTCTGACTGCTGTTGGAATGCAGAATCGAGCTGCTCTGCCTCGTCGTTTTCTTCTGGAAGGTTTTTCAGTCTACTTGTCTAGATTACTCGAGTACTCTCGGGTGATATGTGTGTTTCAGTGGTGTGATCTAGTGGCTGGTAGGTTGTTGCTGGAGGCATTACAGCACTGGAGTATATTATCTATCTTATCAGATTGATACTCCTAGTATAGTTCAGACTTTTACCTCTTGCATTTCTCAGGGCTCTACGGTGACATAACCTTAAACGGAGCCTGTTTGTGCTTGAGAAATACACAAAAGGAGCACGGTCATAGAATATCATGGAGCAGACGTAGATTAAGAACTCATTTGCGTGATAAAATATCAGCATGCAAGGCTACTCTTGAGCATCAAATCTAATTTTACTCCCAAGTATATGATTTTTCATCGGTTGCACAGCAGAATTCGGTGTCGCTCTCGCCGTTCATTGTTGCATCTACAGAGAGTTATGGCAAACCCAGCATCATGTTATCAGAAGAAGTTGTTTTGGTATTTTCGCATTTGCTTACGTGCTTTGCAAAATCACATTAGATAATCAAATCCAAGGTTGTCACTTTGCATCATGAGAATACGTTTAATACTATGCTGTTATTTTAAAAGGGTGTTTCCTTTTATAGAGTTTATTGCTACTAAAAAAGTATCATAATTATACAGTCACATTAAGTAAATAGAGATTCTTGTAAAACTTGACAGACAATAATTACTTCATAATACTTAAAGGAGCATACTGGTGACTTAGTGTTTGAGCCTAGTATATGCAACATGCATGCATGTTATGTTGCTGCCAACCGTTTTCCAAAAACATACTACTGGAACGGTAAATTTTTGATTTATTTTTTTGTCATACCTTCCAGATTGCCATTGATTTCAGTTAATTCCAGCATGCTATAATAAAAAACTCAACTTGTAGAGACTTGAAACATGTTTGAGATAAGTGATCCACAGCGATTCACACGTCCATCTTACTTTTTTTTTTTTTTTNCTTTTTTTTTTTTTTGAAGTTGCTTAATTTAACCAGTCCAACGTGGAGCTACATAGAAGAAAATATATTTCTCCTCCAGGGAATATAGTCCCACAAGAAGACTGCTTTCACAGAGAAAATTCAGACGTAACGCGTTAGCAGGTGAAACGTTGAACTTTAAGGTGGGTGTGTCCATTTGATTTTGAAATAGGGAATTTGGTAAAATAACAGTGGGAAAAAAATCCAGTTTTACATTTGGTTAAATGGTTGGCAGTAATAACGCATATGCGGGACAGTATTTGTTTTTGTTTTTGATTTTTTTTTATTTGTTTGGGGGGTTTTTTAGGCTCAATTTCGCAAAATCACCGGTATGGTCCTTTTAACAAGTGTGGAAAAACAGGAAGTGGAGGAAAATGTGAGTGCTACTTGAAAGTGTAGGTTTTGTTTGTGTTGAGGCTGGAGTCACGTGGCAGAAGCATTAGCTTACAGTACTGCGGCACGCCGGACCGTCAGAGCCAACATGTCACAGCGCAGGGGTTTCAACGTCAAGTCCAACGTGAACCTGTGCTTTCAAGCTCAGACAGACAGACAGAAAGGTAGGCAGGCAGGCAGAGACAGGCAGGAGGCAGGCAGATAGACAGGCAGACAGGATGGGATGTAGCTGCAGGCTGGTGGTTGGTAGAGATAGTAGAAGCAGCCTCGGCCCCAGAGACTTCACTTTAGAATCAGATCAGTAATCTGACCCTGAGATGCAGACAAAGGTAATGACTTTCCTCCTTCCCCCCAGCATTGATTAGGACACAGTCGCAGTGTGTGTGCATGTCTGTGTGTGTGTGTGTCCGCGTGCAAGTGTGTGTTGCCCTCACACTGTCTGGTGGCGTCTGTTTGTCTTGATCAGCTCTCAGTCTGGTATCTGTATGGATCTAATTTCAGCCAGTGCATTTTGGTAATGGTGTTCTGCCCCCCCCGTACACACACACACACACACACACACGTACCGAGTGTTTCTGTCCGGGCCGCATAACCCCCGGAAACCCACCGTGTGTGTGTGTGTGTGTGTGTGTGTGTGTGTGTGTCCTGTCGCCCGCACACACACAGCCCGCTCTCTACCGACTTCATCATCTCATAGTAGAAGCTGCACCTGTGTTATGACGGTGTTGTGCCACACCAGTGCATGAGCAACGCATGCACGCACACACACACACACACATATATATAATGGGGTCGCGGAGGTCAGTGCGTGACGTTTGCAATGAGACTTAACTGTGGTTTCTGATTCAGTCCAAGTTAAGGCAACTCCAGTTATGGCAACACGGTTTTTATTAATCCCTCATGAGTGCCGCTTCCTGTCTCAACACGAACGGAATGACAGGAACTTCACATACCAGCAGCTCCAACCCAATCACCTTTGCACAATATGTGCAAATGTCCCCCCCCCCCCC
>VXCM01000709.1:127897-276562 GCA_014773175.1 Lucifuga dentata
CCTGCATGCCACCCATCCCCCCTCAGTCCAAATCCCCCACCCCACTCCACTCCACTCTTTGTTCACAGGGCCAGTCCCAATCCCTCCTCATGTCGTCTTAATCTCCACACAAAGGCCCAGTGTAAAACCACCAATTATGTGGATACGAGAGCAGAGTTCACACAAAAACCACACACACATACACTCACACCCCCGACTCTCCTCACATCCAAACGTATTTCGGCTTGATGGTATTCTGGCTGTTCTATCTTTGTAACACTCGTGCTTAATCTATTGAGATACGTGCGTAAACAAGGCGGTGTTCGGGTTCATGCTAACGTTTCTTACATGGACAAAGTTTGATTTCATTATTTGCCAGCGCCCTGTTGTAAATTAAATTAATTTAGGATTTGACCTTTGGATTTTTTTTTTTTTTTTTTAAATGGAATCTTGCGTCACTCACATTCTGCGTAACAGCGTTGCTGCCTGTTTGTATCTCTGCTACAAACTGAAGCCCATGAGCAAACTTGTCATAAACCAAACTTTTGGTAAACCACAAACCATCTACAGTGGACGGAATGAGGGAATGAATGTTTCCAGCCGTGATTTTGTTTCCTTCCTGAGGTTCAGTCTCTG
Source organism: Lucifuga dentata (assembly GCA_014773175.1). NCBI lineage: Eukaryota > Metazoa > Chordata > Actinopteri > Ophidiiformes > Bythitidae > Lucifuga > Lucifuga dentata. Next base: position 128,513 of record VXCM01000709.1, read on the forward strand.
TGTACCATCTGTTTTACCACACACACACACATACACGCACACACATTCTCTGATAATGGGCCTCTTCGTTTCAGATTGTGGTGTTCTTATCAGGTCACAGTTGTTAATTTATTGCTTTATGTGTGTGTGTGTGTGCATGTGTGTGTTGCAAGAGTCCTTTTATTTCCTCCCGCTTGATTTTCCTCAGAGAAACTGGGTGCAATAAGTTCTCTTAAAGGATCATGCCAGTGATAGTGTGTGTTTGAGACCAATATATATACAACCCACATATATTTACGTTACTGGCCACCATTTCCCAAAACATATTACTGGAGTGGTATATTTTAGAATTGTTTTTCCTACCTTCCAGACTGCCATTGGTTTCAGTTCATTCCAGTACACTATAAAAAATCAACTTGTAGAAACTTGAAATGTGTTGAAGTAATCATCACAGTGAATATTATGTCTGTTTTTTTTTTTTTTAAGTAACTTTATTTAAACAATCCAACACAGAACATAGAAGACAGTGTATGTCTCCACCAGGAAATCTAGTCCCAGGAGAAGACAGCTTTTTTTTTTTAACTGAGAAGTTAAAATGATCATGCTTTCTACAATCGTGCATGAGTGTTAGAATGTGAAACATTGAATTTTAAGGTGTATCACCTGAAAGTTTGATTTTGAAAGATAATGAGATTTGGAAAAATAACAAGAAAACTAAAATACGATTTTTATGTTTTGGAAAATGGTGGCCAATAATGTAATGTGTATGCAGGTAGGTAGTATTTATTGGACTTAAACATGCAAACTTGCTGGTATGGTCCTTTAAGTCTACCAGGCAACAATTGTCCTTGACATGTGGAGAAAGCCTGCTCTGTTAAAACGTCAGCATGATTTAACGAACCATCAAAATGGCTGCTGGCCGGACTGACTTCCCTGAAGATCAATTCATTTTATTTTGCTCAAGAAATAAACAGCAGAATGAGTTGGCTCAGGCAGGGAATGGCAGAGGAAAGGAGAGCTTCTAAATTTGATGAACATGGAGAGTTGTCAAGCTTTGTGACCTCCTGGCGTTAATTAACGTGGCTGAAGGAGCTGCTGCAGATTAGCACGATGTGGCGCGGCTTGTTTTTCTCTCCATCAGACTCACCGCCGTGTAATCTGCAGGAAATTCCATCTGCATGCGAACTCTAGTGAATTTCGACACGCTCCACCAGGAGTTCCTGCCACTTTCCCGCTCACCCCCAGGAGAGTGAGACACAAAGACACACTGATGAGAAATAGCACTAATAACGCCACACATAGTTCACTTAACATTTGCTCCCACACAGAATGCAAACTCCCACAGCGCAGTTGTGGGAAACTGCGCCTATGACACAGCGGTTTGTGGTGTTGGACACTCAGATGTTACATGCAGATGGAGCATTCGGCGTATTAGTCATCTTTCTGAAACTACTAAGCAAATGCCTCAGAAAGTTGTAGTTTTTCTTTTAACATGCTTTGATCAGACCATCAATCGTACAAACTTTAGAGATTAGTGATCAGCTATCACAAAAAGCCTCAGGAAGAGACAGAGGATTAGTGGAAGCTTCTCAGTGTTCCCAAGCTTCCCTTTTCTTTGCTCTGGGTTAGATATTGTCAGTGCTGAGCCTTTGTCTTTTTTTTTTTTAAATCAGGGTTGAAATCCCTCTTGTTGGTTTTGTCTTTGCTAAGTCCACATNTCTTTTTTTTTTTTAAATCAGGGTTGAAATCCCTCTTGTTGGTTTTGTCTTTGCTAAGTCCACATGATCCAGCCTTTGTCTGGCAGAGGATCGGTTCACGGCCTGTTATCAGTCAGACACTTCGTCATGTACCTCTGACCAGAGCTCAGCTGAGCTTAACCATTTCCCCTTTGTGTTTTTTTTTTTTGTTTGTTTTTTTGTTTTTTTTTGTTTTTCCCCCTTTGGAAAAACTAGTTCCACAGTTTGCCTCCTTCTGCTTTGCGCCCTGGTAGCAGAGAACCTTGACAGGAGGCTTTTTTTTTGTACTGACCTCACACTAAATGAGAAGCATATGCACCATGACTCAAAATCACATTTCACTCCAAATTGAATCAGTTTGCAGTTCCTTGCTCCTCTCCATATAGCTCAACGCACTCTGGTCCAGTTTGAGATGTGGCAGATCTGTGTGGATTTTCTGCCCGGACCACTGCAGTTTATTATGAGGCAGTGGGAGTTGCATTGTGTCAGATTTAGTAGGTCTCTGCACAGGAGTGTGTGCTGTGTTTAATAAAACTCCTGCCTCATTAGCTTAAGCAGTGGCAGCTCGCCGTGTCAGAATGAGAGAGGCGGGCGGGGAGGAATGGAGCAGAATGCTGCATCGGGGATTTGGCAGGAGCCCTCTCCCCTTGTTGGGTTTCACTTTGTCTGTCCCACTGGGCAGGTCCATCTCCACCCAGCGTGTTTGGGTTCATCTGCAGTGAAGGATCTGATTTCAGGGCCGTCTGGCTGCTGCTGAACTCCCAGCTCTGTCTTGAGTGGGACACAGTTCCCATATCCTGTGTCGAAATTGTGAAGCTAGCTCGCCCCCTGGTGGAAAAACTGAGAAATCCCTTTTATAGGGCAAAGTGGATAATGGAGATTCCCCCCTCCCCCCCTCCCCTTTNTTTTTTTTTTTTTTTTTTTTTTTTTAAACCTTGCATCTGTATCTGCTAAATCTGTATTTCCCTAATTCCTGCTCTTTGTCTCCCTCAGCTCTACGCTGTAACTGCACCAACTGTGAGAAGACGGGCTACGAGTGTGAGACAGATGGCGCCTGCATGGCCTCCACATATTCCAACCAGGGGAAGGAGCAACATGTACGCATCTGTATCAACCGAGACAACCTGGTCCCCCCTGGGCAGCCGTTCTACTGCCTGAGCGCTGAAGGGCTGCTCAACACCCATTGCTGCTACGTAGATTACTGCAACAGTATTGACCTGAAGGTCCCTGGTGAGGCTCCGTCATCAGCCATTAGAACTCTGCACTACAAGTTGGCCTGATTTTTAAATGTTGAATTTAATTTTCATTCCATTTGTCCTTGTCCCGCAGTCCCGACAAAGAAGGGAGACTGGCTGGGCTCTGGAAGCTCCTCCTGGGGGCCGGTGGAGCTGGTGGCAGTCATCGCGGGGCCAGTGTTCCTGCTCTGCGTGCTGCTGATGGTCGGCGTGTTTCTGTTCCAGTATCACCAGAGGGCTTACAGCCACCGGCAGAGGCTGGAGGTTGAGGACCCGTCATGTGACCATCTCTACTTGGCCAAGGACAAAACCCTGCAAGACCTCATTTATGACATGTCCACCTCTGGATCAGGTTCTGGTTAGTGCCTACGCAATGCGATGTGTATCTTGTATCATGTATCTTTAAAAATTAGTTTTTTGTCTTTAAGAAAGGAAAATTAAAAATTTAACTGTTAAATATTTTTCTTTATACCACTGTTTCCTTTTTTTTTTAAATGCATATACATGTCGTCCTCAAAATAACCAATGAGAAGTCCTTTAACTGTAGCACACAGCAGAATGATGCTGACGCCTCTCCGTCTACCCCACATCTAAAATACATTTACAGAAAACACCGGCTTACTTACAGTTTGTGTCTCTGCTGCCCCCTGCAGGCTTGCCCCTGTTTGTGCAGCGGACCGTGGCCAGGACCATTGTGCTTCAGGAGATCATAGGAAAGGGTCGCTTTGGCGAAGTGTGGCGAGGGAAGTGGAGGGGAGGAGATGTGGCGGTGAAGATCTTCTCATCCCGAGAGGAACGCTCCTGGTTTCGCGAGGCTGAGATCTACCAGACAATCATGCTGCGGCATGAAAACATCCTGGGTTTCATTGCAGCCGACAATAAAGGTGAGGAAGCTCTCTGACGAGCTTTTAAGGTTTTTAATTTCAGAAACTAATGCTGCTCAGACGTTTTACACAGCACACCATTTACTTAAAGCAAATAATCACGTAATGTACTTCAATTGTCATTGGTTTTTTTTCCATCAGACAACGGCACGTGGACTCAGCTGTGGCTGGTGTCAGACTACCATGAGCACGGCTCTCTGTTTGATTACCTGAACCGCTACTCTGTCACCATCGAGGGGATGATCAAACTGGCGCTATCAGCCGCCAGTGGGCTGGCACACCTTCACATGGAGATCCTCGGCACTCAGGGTGAGGATGGTGTTGCTTAACGCCACACATGGGCAAGCAAATTAAATGAACGATAACAACAGCTATTAGCGGGAAGTGTTTATGTTCGGTGAGTACATGCTGTTTCAGCTGCTGATGAAAATATAACAAGTTGTTATCTGTTGTCCCGCAGGTAAGCCTGGCATCGCTCACCGTGACCTCAAGTCTAAAAATATCCTGGTTAAGAAGAACGGCATGTGCGCCATAGCCGACCTCGGCCTGGCTGTGCGCCATGAGTCCATCACGGACACGATCGACATAGCACCTAATCAGCGCGTTGGAACCAAGAGGTGAAGCTTTGAATGGTTCTGCCTCCAACTTATTTACCCAGACAAACATCTTCATGGCTCTTTAAACTTATCAGATTTGAGTGAAAGGAAATTGAAACTTTAATTTTCCTTAAAGGACCATACCGGCTATTTTGCATGTTTGAGCCTAATAAATTTTCATACACATAACATTACTGATAATAATTTCACAAAGCATACTACTGGAACAATGAATTAAAAAAATTTTTTCCTACCTTCCAGACCGCCATTGGTTTCAGTTCATTCTGGTGCGCTATTAAAATCTACTTGTTGATACTTGAAACGTTCTTAAGATAGGTAATCCATCATCGCAAACGACAAGTGTATTCAGGTTTTTTTCAAAGTTACATAATTTTGGCATTTAAGCACAATAAAACGTGCAGAGTGAATGTATGTTTCCACCAGGGAATATAGTCCCAATATAGTCACCAGAGTAATAACCAGCAATAACTGATCAAAGTACTGTCGTTGTAAATAAAAATGTCGCAGTGTGCAGGACTTTTTTTTATGCTGATCCTACACACCTGTCTTTCCAGATTTCCTCACAACAAAGAAATCCTTAAATGTGACACCTGATGGGCACGAGAACCTTCCTTCACCAATAAATCAGTCACGTGCAAAATCTCACAGTGTTGTTACTCATTACCACGCTGCGTTCTTTTCTGTCTGCCGCAGGTACATGGCTCCAGAAGTCCTGGACGAAACGATCAACATGAAACACTTTGATTCCTTTAAGTGTGCCGACATTTACGCGCTGGGCCTGGTGTACTGGGAGATCGCACGCCGCTGCAACACTGGAGGTACAAATGCAAAACTCTTCAAACACAAAATGTTTGGTTGAAGAATTTTGCCGAACAGAATCCCGAAACTAGCGACTGAATAGGCATCTCACTGTGCACTTCAGGGATCCACGAGGAGTACCAGCTGCCCTACTACGACCTCGTGCCCTCTGACCCCTCCATAGAGGAAATGAGGAAGGTGGTGTGTGACCAGAAACTGAGGCCCAACGTGCCCAACTGGTGGCAGAGCTATGAGGTAAAGTTGCAGTTTAGGGGGAGTCCTGACTTTATTGCCTCACTTAATGAAGTAGTTTCTAAATCATAAGGGGTAATATAATCATTTGAGGGGTTGCGATGTGAATTTCATTGATGGTTAAAAAAAAAGAATTTGTACTGTATCTATCCATGATTAGGATTTTTGGCAGTCCAAGACAGAAGCTAAGAAGATCTGTCTATAAAGGATCCAACAGCTTGTTTTTATTTTGTTGAACTATTTCGCTATAGTCTTGGGCTCCATTCTGAAAATTTACAGATATCGTTGAATTTTGCTGATTTCATTATGTCATGTAAAACTTTCTGTGCTGTCCGCTTATACTTCCAAACTTAACTCAGATATAGCTCTTTTTTTTTTTTTTTTTTTTNTTTTTTTTTTTTTTTTTTTTAAACAGTCATAAAATGATGCTCAAGACATTCAGACTATTTCTGTTTGATCTGAAAGTGCAGCCGTAAAAAAAGCGGGACACCTCAAAATATTTTCATCAATATTCCATCATAAACCTTCAGAGAAATGTAGGAACGAGCCAAGACAAAATATATATGTGATGTTTTAGCAAAAGCAGCAACAAGATCAATGCAGAAGAGAGGTGGAGAGAGTTTCTGCACACAGGGACTTTTGAATTGCTTGTAAAGTAACCTTTATTGGCAAAGCTTCAAGTGAGCTTCTCGTGCTCTGGTGCTGTCACGGTGTATGGAAACAGTTTTTTAAGTAGATTGAAAGAACTCAGGGGAATTTAAGGGGAAAATCAAGAGCCGAAGAGATCAAACTTAAGCTTCCTTCAAATTATTTAGGGGAAGAAACATGTCTAAGTCTCATGCAGGTTGATTTTTTTTTTTTTTTTTTTTGTCCACATAAGCATGAAGTCACGAGTTGTAGAAGTTGCAGAAGCAGTGAGGCAAAAACAAACGCCCCTTAACCTGAATTGACTTCATCAGGATCATCCACGTAGTTCTAAAGTAGCTCTTCGTGTGTGTTCGTTATTTTCTAGAAGTAGTTTGCAGCGGTTTAAGAAGAGCCTTGTGCAGGTTTTTTTTTCCCCCTCTCTAATCGTTTCACTTTTTCTTTCTTTTTTTTTTTTTTNTTTTTTTTTTTTTTTCTTGGTGCAGTCTCTGCGCGTGATGGGGAAGATCATGCGGGAGTGCTGGTACGCCAATGGAGCAGCCAGGCTGACGGCGCTGCGCATCAAGAAGACGCTGTCCCAGCTCAGCGTGGAGGAGGACGTCAAGATGTGACGTGAAGGCGGCGAGCAGCGGCAGACCACGTCCCCCCCATAGGAAACGAACACTAAAGACAGACTGCAAGAGAAAAGCCCTGCCAGTTTTAAAGCCACACTCCAAGTTGTGACAAGGCCTACCTCACCTTTTTAGCCAAAACTACTGAGAATCACTTCCCTCCTCCATGGGCCACAACACTATAGCGCCACCACTGTTAATACCATCACACTCAGCTTTTGTTCTCCCGTTCCTTCCCCAAGGCAGGAACGATCACTCTGTACAGCGTTGGGATCTTAGTTTGAGATGTTATTTTTTTACCTCTGAAATCCCACGCAGACCGACCGTGTCCACAGGAGTCAAGCATGTCGTGGGTTTCCTTCATGTTTAACAATACACTTCGTAACTTCATATTCTGTCAGTCATGCAGCATCACGTTCTGTCTCTGCGGGGGGAAAGAGGCGGAAGCACTGTTGTTTTTTTTTTTTTTTTTTTTTTTTTTTTTTTGTCGTTTTTAATATTTCACTCTTGCGTGAAAAGGCATCTGGATGACTAGCATGTTTCAGAGAGGCTGTAGGCGCGCCGACACCCCCTGCAGGCTCATCGGACGTTTGGTAATTAAGCATGAACAGGGATTGCGCTTTCGTTCCCCACTTGAATATCCGACAAACAGAACTTAGTCGCGCACAACTGTAGCTCCTTCATCCCACGTGAAACCCGCAAGGCGTCGCACGGCGCCTACGGTCCGGTTCCGATATTAGCTCGAAATGTGGCAGGGATAATGTTTTGGGTTGATTTGTATTTTATTTATTTGTTAGTAGTTTTTATCTCATACTGATGAACACACTGTGAGACGTGACAAGCCGGTGTCTTGATATGAAAAATTAATGTTGTTGTTGTTTAGCTCGAGTCCTCGCTGTCATCCAGACATTAGATTAGGGGTGATTACATTTGTTTGCTAAAACACTCAGTTACTGTATGGATGTAGCCATAACGCCGCTGGTGACGGGCAAAGACACGGTGCACACTGAGTAAAATAAGAGACGTATGGAATCGCAATGAAAAAAACTTTTTTTAAAATATGTTTTTGTGTAAAGATGACATGATGGGTGTTTTCTTTTTTGACTTTGACATTAGACACTACTGATTATGGGTACATATGATTTGTATATATATATATATATATATATATATATATATACATAAAAAACAGGTTTTGTTCCTTTTTATACCACAAGCATCAGTTTGATATTTGAACAGTGACTTTGCTTGAATGGTACTTTTTAGACGTCTTGTTTGATCTGTCTGCATGGTTTCTAAAGGCCCCAGTTTACTTCTAAAAACACATGATAAACCGGCAAAAAAAGAGGTCGGAGAACACGGCGTAAGAACTGTCTTTTGTCTTTTCTGCTTCGGTAACTTCCTCTGGCAGTAATTTGTCCAAATATTACATGGCTGGCTGCATCACGGTGAAGGCTAACGGGCTGAGCATGACCATTAACGCAACCGGCCGTGGGATATCGGGACCAATTCCAGCCAGGAGGAGGAATCAGAAGTAGAAAAGACAAAGGTTCAAGAAAACAGAACGAGCCTGAAACACAGCGTCTTTTTTGCCCTGAAAGTTCTAATTCGTTTGAGACATATTGGGGCCTTTAACTGTGCTAGGAACTAGACTGCTGTCATCTGCTGGATTTTTTTTTTCTCTTGCTCCTCTCATAACATTTCAGCGGTACTACTGATCCCAGTTAACTTGCTGCAACTTCATTTTTTTAAATAAGTGTTTGGAATTGCTTGTTGAGCTCTTTTCAGGGCTTAAAGAAGCAGATCTGTCTTTTTGCATTGACACTGGAATATTTAGGGGCATCGTGTAACCTTGAATTCAGATGTTGCCAATGGTTATTTATTCAGAAATCAAGTGAAATAGTGACAGTTCATCCACGTGGATTTGAGGAAATGTGGTTAGATGTGAAATGCTGTGCAGTGTTTTCACCTTCAAAACACTTACTGATGATTCTAATGTTGCGTTCCAGTTACCTCGGAACTCGGATTTTTCCGACCTCCTACTTGGAAAAATGTGTTAGAACAGCACTTGAAGTCGGAGCTCCAACTGGGAAACTCGGACCAAAATTATCTGTCCCGATTTCACGAGTATGTCACTCAATATGGCGGCACCCATGGAAGCGAGATTTGTGAATGGAAATGATCAGCTAACAGGCGAATAAAGTAATTTTTTGCATGACACTGAATAAAAAGGTCAAAATATATCACCAAGTTAACTACCTACAGTGTATAATAACTTTCCTATTGATGCGTAAATTAAATAATTTCAGAACATTTACTTCTCTGCACAAATGTTTAATATTGTGATTAATATCATTGTAACACAATCCAACCAAACAGTCCAATGGAAACAAAAAAGCATGATTGAATGCCAATAAATATTGTAATATTAAATAAACTTAGTAATAAATACTAACTAAATATGTGATATTAATCACAGTGGGAATTAAACATTTGTGCAGAGAAGTAAATGTTCTGAAATTATTTATGCTTAAATATCAATGGCAAACATATTATACACTATAGATAGTTAACTTGGAGATATATTTTATTGCATGACTTTATTTCAAAGTCATGCAAAAAAAAAAAAAAACNAAAAAAAAAAAAAAACCTTTATCGGCTGTCAGCTGATTAACGTTCACAAAGCTTCCACAGGCGCTGCCATGTTGAGTGACGTCATAATCGTGAAGTCAGGGTAGATAAATTTGGCCTGAGTTTCCAAGTTGGAGCTTCGACTTCAAGTGCCGTTCCAATGCAATTTTTTCAAGTAGGAATTTAGAAAATTTCGAGTTCTGAGGTAACTGGAATGCAGCATAAAAGTATTACATCATCTTTGTCATCATTGGGCTCTGCACTGTTATGTCCACATGGACTTTAGTTATCATCGAGATCCTAAATCTTTGAATCCATGGCTGTAGTAGCTGTTCTGCATTCTGTCTCAAACACTGGGTCTTCTGCACATCTGATTTACAGTACACGACGTAAAATCTACCTGTCATTTATTTCCTTTTTGTCTGGGTTGTTGGGTGTTTGTACCCTGGAAGTGTTGCTGCTACTGTTACACGTGTGGAAGTTGAGCGCTGCGGAGGCGGAGCTGGGAGGAAATGGAAGACTGCTGTCAGTTGAACCAAAATTGTCCAACACTCCTGTCCATGTTTGGTTTGTTGCCATGGGTGTATTACCATCAGACGTCCTGTTCATAATACTAAAAGATTTCAAAAAATCATGTCATGCAAATCTTTTCAGAATTAGCTCAGAAGTGTATATAGATGATATACAATAAATACATTTTTTCGTATCTGGGGGTCACATGGTGTTTTGTTGAAACTGAATGTTCCCTCAACCATGTACACACACACACACACACACACACACACACCACATTCAGAAAGTATTCAAACCACTTCACTTTTCCCTCATTTTAATACCAAACATGCAAACAACATTATAGCTAGTTTGATAAATTAAATGTTTTTTCCTCAGCAATCTAAACACAATACTCCACACTGACAAAGCAAATCTATTAAAAAAAAAAAAAAAAAGAAAAATTAACTGTCACGTTTACGTTTAGAGCATTTACTATAATGCTAGAAAATGAGCTCAGCTGCGTCCCATTTCCATTCATGTTTCTGCAACTTGATTGAAGTCCATGTGACTTGACTGATGGACATGATTAGTAAAGGGGCATGAAGTTTTGACTTCACAAGGTTCCACAGCTGAACAGAGCAAAAACCAATCCATGAGGTCAAAGAATTGACCGTAGACCTCTGAAAAACAGAATTTTGTAATAATGGCACCGGAAAAATTCTGCAGCTTTGAAGATCCCAAAGAGCACGTTGGCTTCCATCATTGTTTCTTGGAAGAAATATGGAAGCACCAAGACTCTTTGCTGGCTTCTCAGCCAAATGGAGGGGAATGGGTATAATCAGGGAAGTAACCAAGAACCTGTGTGGTGATGGAATAATCTGCCAGAAGGAAAATCATCTCGGCAGCAATAAAGCCCTAGACAGAAGCCAAAAGCAAGCAAACAAACAAATTACACAGACTTTCAGGCCATGAGAAACAAGATTCTATGCTCAGATGGAAGCAACATTGAACTCTGGCTAGAATGCAGAGAGCTACATTCATCTGAGGAGACCAGGCAGGATGCTCATCACCCGGACAACAGCATCCGTACAGTGAAGCACTGTGGAGAGAGCGTCTGTCGCGTGGACATCTTCCAGCAGCAGGGAGTGGAAGAGTCAGGATCCAGGGGAAAATTAATGGGAGAGTATCTATGTTCCCAGGGTTCTATGTTCCTCAGTTCAATATTCTGTTAACACACATTGTGTGTTAAGCTGGGGAACATAGGAATGACTCCAAATAAATCAGTATGGAGAAATTCTCAGGCTGAAGTTAAGGTTCATCTCCTAACATGGACATTCAAGTCTGTGAATGTCATGGAGCGACTCAGCCAGAGTCGGGATTTGAACATCTCTGCAGAGAGACCAGAAAAGCTGCAGAGAACCTCTCAAGACCAGAGAGATGAAAAAGAGAAAACTGAAGGAGCCTGCAGAAATTTCACCTGAGAAAGACATAATCACACCACAGAAGACAATTCAGCTGGAAGAGTTGAGGGTCATAGTTGAACTTGACACAATGTCTTAATGCAAACTGACTTTTCCAACATTTATCCTGCAGATTTAGCTACCTGAGAGAGAGAGAGAGGGGGCATCCTGTCGTTCCCCAACTATAACAAACAGTCCAACTCCCACCTGCTTCTGCACTGTGATCACACAGCAAAGTGATGCATGCTACTGGAGTCTCGGCATTAAATGCTCACATATCAAATGTTTCTCTGCATTAGAAAGTTGCTGACCCACTGATCACTGCCAAAGTTTTCGACAATCCCACGAATATGGAGTCCTCGCCTGCATCCAGACTTCTGTGAAGTGATGCAGCAGTGATCATAATGTGCTTTATCCTTCTTTCATCAGGTCTTTGTGGACCTTTTAAAGCAAAGCCTTTTTTCCTTTCTTTCATGTAATTTCCTTTTTTACTTTCTTTCTGGTGTGACATCACATCTTACCTTATTATTTAACTATTACCCCATTGCAATGTGCATAATTTGGTATTCCTCTTATGTAATTATTATCACCTTGTAATTACTGTCTGTTCACTCATTTCTGTCGTTTATAAAAAAAAAAGAAATTAAAAAATTAATTTAAAAAAAAAGATGCTTTGGTAAATAGTTCTGTCTCATTTTCGTCCATTGCAGAATTTTATATCTGTCTCAGTCCTACGTTTCTGTATTTGGGGTGTTTCAGGCCCAAACTGTGTTCAAAAAAAAAAAAAAAAAAAAAATAGCCATAAAGGCCTTTAGTGTAAATGTAGCCTTTGAGTCTCAAGTGTGATATGAAATATTTGGCAATTCTACAGCAGTTTTCAATTCTAGGGCAGAATAAAACAATAGTACATTACGCAAATGCTGATACTGTTTTACAGAAGAGAAATGAACAAATATTTAAAATGCATTTTATTTTCCTTTACAAGAAACAAAAGCAGACAAAGAAATAAGATGAGGAGAGAAAGGGAGTGAAAAGCCGTATATAAAGAGATGCAACCTCTGGCGTCGTCCTGAAAAAAATCTGTACAATTCAAAATAATATCCATACAAAACATGCCACATACAATAAAAATTATCATATTTATTCATATTCCCTAAAAGTATCTCTGCTGTACAGATGCAATATCTTTTTTTTTTTTAAAAAGTAGGTGAGGTTAAAAAAACCTTCAATTTGAGCAAACTTTATTAAATTATAAGATATGCAGAGAACTTAAATTAAGGTTTGTAGAAGTTAAAAATTATTCAGGCTAAAATCCAGTGAGCGGCTTAATGTCTCATCATGGTTCTTCCCTTGAAATAGAAACATACCAAAATATATATATATATATATATATATACTGTATATATATATCACTGTTTCAGATACTTGATCAATATCTACCAGTTTAGAGAAGTTTTCCATTATACTATGAGTGCAATTCATTATTGGTTAAGTACGGGATTAACTTGGAGTATTACATCATAACATACATTAGGCCAAGTAACCATTTCACAAGGTTTACCAACACATTCACTTCTATAGGGAAGATAGAAAAAGCAAAACACTAATAACAACATCCGATGGGAATTCAACATTTCCCATCAACAGATTATAATAATTCAATTATGACCAATTCAGGGACAGGTTTTGGTAATCAAAGAGCAGTAGCATAAATAAAACGCAAAAAAAAAAAAAAAAAAANAAAAAAAAAAAAAAAAAACCGAAAAATTTTACATAAATACAAATGCTATGCACCGTTGTACTGCTTTATGCAATAAGTGATTAATTATCGACTCTCCGCGTGGATCGTTTCGCAAACAGTTGCCCGATCGCCTCGACTTGTCGTCCCGAGCGATTCGAGAAGCCGTTTTCTCATGCCTACTTCGCCTTTGAGAGCTTTTAGCAAAAAACACTAATAGAAAAAACAGGAAAATGCAAAACACTCTGGTTCATATACAGTTATTAGTTTGCCATTTTACATATATTTATATTTATATACAGCTTTATCTTTATCATAAAATGATATCCAGTGGTTGATTTTTTTCCATTTTATTTCTCTACACTGACTTTATTGATTACAAAGGGGCCTGGATAAAGAGTCTGCTGTGCCCTAACGCATATACCTTATATACAGTTTGTACAGTTTTGCATTTTTAAATCGTGAGGTCTTAGGTTAGGGGAAGGAGGAAACCGAGTAGTATGAGAAGGTGGAGTTTTAGCAAAGCTCCCTTTAAAGACTTTTTCATTCATCTTACATAAGAAAATGAAAACAAATGCCCTTTTTTCCAATAAGTCTTTCGCTGCCATTTGTTCAGCCTAAAGAGGACAGTACCGGCACTAAGAAAGCACACGACGAGGAAGTAGAAACACTGCAGGCTGGACTCAGGCAGAGGAAGACTTACTACAGTAAAGTTTAACAACAGTCCACGAAATATTACAGAGGAAGAGGCATGATTCAAGGTTTTTAAGGTCGAGCTGTGAAAAGACTGGAGTTATTTGGGAATTAAAAAGCATGAAATGGGGGTAGTAGTCATGCATCCACTGGCTAGTTTTCATCCCAGTGGAACTTAAAGAGTATGAAACAAGCGGACGTTTTCCTTTACTTGGTTCATTTTGGACTCGACTGTCTTCGTCGTAGACCGAGTGAGCGCGATCCTCAAGCCTTTTACATGTACTACCGTCACCGTCTGTAAAGGAGGATGTCGTAGCCTTTCAAACAGCTAACAGCGTGGTTAAGATGCAAAAAAGAAAACAAAGAAAAAGAAAAAGCTACATCAACATCCAGGATGATTTGGTGGCATACATACCTAACAAGCTTCTGATTGTGACTTTATTAATGCAATATCTTATCAAAAAACTGTCATATATTTCATCTGTATAAATAATTCATGAATAATAATTATGTTGGCTCATTATTGTAAATTAATCATCAGCATAGAGTAGATAGAGCAAACCTGCTGCTTAAGATTCCCTGCTTGTCCGAGAAGGCTAAGCCCATAAAAACATTCCCCTTTCCCCCCGTTCCACAGTAGCAGTTAACAGTTTTTATCAAAGCAGTCACTTCCCACTAAATCAATGAGGTAGACCGGGTCCAACTAAACCCACCTTTAGACTCCAAACAGTCACAGCATCTGGAGCCGCAGATCAACAGCAACTTTTATATTAACTTACATCGTATCCGTCGATCGTGAGTGGCTCTTGCACAGGAGCCACGTCGAGATTGTCTAGCTAGCCAATATCCGTGTTGTCTTCATTGATGACTTGATGGGAAAGTGCCTTTTTCTGGGAGGTGAAGAGGAGGAGGGAGGGGGGACTTGTGGTAGGAAAGGAAATAGGTCCGACTTTAAACATAAAAACGCATTAGTTCATTCTTAGTATTTCAAAATGGCTTTTTTCTTGGGAGCTCCAGGTGAGCTCTGCACTGCTGATAACAGATGGGAGAAGAGGGTCAAGAATCTTTTGGTAAACGTTGAGGATTGTTTTTCTAGCCGTGGTCGGCTTATTGAGGAGAAGCAAAAGAGTCGGTTTTGGCCGAGGGGGAAGGGGAGGAGAGTCGTTCATGAGTCCAAACACAAACGTTTGTCCCCCGCCATCGAGCTGCTGTTGGTGGAGGTGATCAGTTTTTTGTTTTTTTTTAATTAATGAATGCTCTTCAAACCTTTGGCTACAGGTGTCGACGCTTTAGTCGTTCGTAGATGGAGGCCAGTCTTCCTCCACGTCTCTCTGAACAGCTTATGTACTGGCTATGTAGAATTCAAAGGCTTTGGCGCAGGAGTGTTCTGGCACCAGAGAGAGGGGAACTTTCCAGTCTCTTTCTCCCGTCAGTTCATCCACTTTCGGCAATTCCAGGCTCCGCAATGGCAAGGAATCTTGTGCTGATCATCCTCAAAGTCAAACTGATAGTCATACGTCAGCTGTAACAGAGAGATGGAGGATTAAAGGCTGTTTAGATTTTTTAAATTCAACTAAAAGTAGCACAAATCGGGCAGACACGACCTACAAGCAAACACTCTGTCATGCTTCTCATTCTGTAAGCCAATTATAGTCAGTTTGGCAAAGATTTGTCTCATTTTATTTAATTCAAAACTGCTGTGCAGTGCAATTATCAACTTTCATTTTGAGCGCACAGTTTGCACTCTGAAATCTGCGTCTAATAGAAAGTGTTGAGTAACATATAGAATCTGTTATATAGGTCAAAAAGTTTACAGTGGTAGCATCTCTCAGATCCATTCAACATCCACCTGGAAACTAAAGTTGAGCACCAACATCGTATAGTATAGTTTACACTCATTTGTCAACCTTGCCTAGCCTAAGTCCTTACAGGTACCTCATACAAAAAAAAAAAAAAAAAAAAAAAAAAAAAAAAAAAAAAAAAAATTACATGTTTAGGAAAAACTCCTAATACAAATAGCATTAAAATTAAAGTTGGGTTTCTGTCGCACTGTACCTCTTCTCCCTTGGGGATCCGACGACTGGAAATGATGATGATCTTGTCCTCTTTGTCAAACGTTACAACCTCTGCAACGCAGTTGGGGGCGCAGGAATGGTTGACATAGCTGGAAACATTTTTTTAAAAAGAGTAAAAAGAAAAGAGACTAGTTATAAACATGCCTTTAAAAGGATGAGCATAGAGGCAAATGAGGACAGGTCGGCGCTCACCGAGCCGGCCCTCCTGTCAGAGTGGCATCGATCACTTGTTCATTGTTGATGCGGAACATGTAGATCCCTCGGTTCTGCATTATACAAAGAAAACAGAAGAAAGCTCAGAGGACGCTGCTATTTGTACAGCTCGCTAGATGACACACTACATTTGCAACTATCTTAGATATGCCATCATGTGTAGCTGGAGAAAGCCACAATTTATCCGTTTTTCCCCCTTTTATTTCTTTTTTTCATTATTTCCTTAATTTTGTGACTTTAAGCAACAGTGTTCAGTCGAAGTACCTGAGATTCGTAGATCTTCTCGCGGCGGTTGGCCACCTCGTTGCGTATAACAGTGCCAATGTACTCGATGACCATGGTGTGCTTCTCCAGATCCTTGGCAGCGTACAGACCCAGGCCCTGGATGCGCGAACGTGCCAGGTACACATTGTTCTTCCACTCGGTCTTCAGCCGGCGGTACTGGGAGGACTTGGAGTGGACAAACTGCTTGCTGTACGGCGTGTTGAGCTCTCCGGTGAAGGTGCTCTGGTAGGCCTTTGACATGCTGGTGCTGTTTAGGGTGTGCGGCCTTGAGATGCAAACACAGAAAACATGAGCAGATATCAAATCTCTCTCTTTTTTTTTTTTTTTANTTTTTTTTTTTTTTTAAGAGGCTTCTAGAAGTGAAACAGGATCTGATTTCTCCAATGACTTCGTAAATCTGCTTGTTTCATCCACAGCACGTGACTACATAGTAGTTGGTTTAAATATTAAAGGAACGTGCTGTTGATTTTCCATGCTTGAGCCCAAAACATACATGTTGATTTTTTTTTTTGTAGTGTGCTGTAATGAATTGAAAGCAATGGCAGTCTGGGAGGTGGGGGAGGGACAAATTCTAAAACAAGTAGCATGTTACAGCATGAAGCCATAATGGTTGGCAGTAATGCAACATGTACAGGTTGCATTTATACTAGGCTCAAATGCACAAAATCACTGGTGTGCACCTTTAATATTAGTTAAACATTAGGTTACCTTTTGCAGTGTGTTGGCACCTTTAACTTGGGTTCAGAGCGAGCACAGCCAGTAGGATTGATCATGAGAGGAAGCTCCATCAGGGGGTGACGGCCATAACGGAACTGATAACTCGGACAGTTCTCTACTCCAGGCAGCTAAACAATGAATCGACTCAAATCATTTGAAGCAATAACTTTGATGTATAGCAAATGTGTCATTGCAAACATGAGGTTATGTATGTTGTCCAAAAGCCCAAAATGCTACTGGACCTACTATGTGTTCTTTAAGACTTCTTGCTATGCAATTGTTTCATCAGCCGTTTGGAAAAATGTTGTCTTTGTGTCTTGGAAGACTGAGAACTTTCCCAGACTGACATCCAACAGAATGTTTCCACTACTAGAAAATTTACCGGATAACCAAACTGCTGAGAATTCTTACCGACTCGGTGATGCGCATGACAGCATGAACTGTGAGGCCGTACATCTCCTCTCCTTTCACGTGTTCGGTGAACAGCTTTAACATGGATGATTCATCTCGCAGTTTGGCCACCTGTTGAACCACCTGCTCCCAGATGCCTGTGCAACAGATGAAGCACAGAAGAAGTTACAGGAACGACAACAGTGAGGAGAACAATATTTTACAATATGAAACTGGGATGGTGTTTTAAGGTCATACCATCTGGAGTGGTGTCATCGTAGTGCAAATCCTCCATGCCGTGCTCCAGGACGCGCACCTCAAACAGGGGCCAGCCATCCTTCTCACTGATGCGACATCTGTAGCGGCAACGTTTGTTGGGCACGCGCGTGCTCCAGTAGATGCGAGTAGCTTCGTAGCCAACGGGGAATATCGCAGTGGGTGAGTGGAAATTAGCCATCTGAGAGGGCAGAAGCTGGCCAACAGCGTGAAAGATGAGGCCGCCGACGCGAAACAGGTGGATGCGGTCCCCTCGCTGCAAGATACTGGCAATCTGCTTCACTTCGTCACGCTCGATGTAGACTCGCCGCAACACGGCAAACGTACTGAGCTCCTCCTCGCTGGGGCCCTTCAACTTGTGCTGGGTGCACAGCATTGTCTTGTCCTTGAAAAACATGCAGCGAGCCCGGATGGCGCAGGCAAAGTGGTAGACATTGGGGCAGCGTATTCTGTTACAGCTATTGGTCGCGCCCGTTTTCTGGCAGTATGCACAGAGAGTGCGCAATCCACGGCGCAGTGCCACCTCCACGTTGATCAGGGCGCCACCCTGCGTCTCATACACTTCTGTGGACCATAGTGCGCAGTTGAGGTGCACCCAAAGGTCCACATCAATGTTAAGCAGGCGGGCGGACCCGTCTGTGGCTCCGTCGCCTTCCTCGTGACAGAAGCAGCACTTACGTTTGTCCCGAGGCAGCTTATCTGGCCGCAGGGTAATGCGCAGGCGCTCCATCAGCTCGGACACCTCGCGGCTGTTTTCCTTCTTAGACCCGCCCTTGCGGATGGTGATGACAATCTGAAGACGCTTCCAGCGAATCCCCTTCCATTTTTTCACTTTGGGGTGTGCCACCTCCTCATTGGGGGAGAGAGGCCTGCGCTGCTTGATGGCCTTGGGGGAAGACTCCATTGTGTTGGGAGAATCTTTAGGAGGTTGCTCTGGATCAGCGACTGCGCTCTCCTCCTTGACAGCAGCATCCAAAACATCTTCAGTTGGAGCAGTAGGCTTAGAAAGTGCAGAGGCAGGAGATGGGTTAGCGTCGACTTTTGGAGCATCTACATCAGGATCTGTGCCATCAGTTTGAGCAGCATCACTTGGAGGACCAACAACATCCTGTTCAGGCTCAATCTTGATCTGGACATTGGTAGGACTGGGGGGTGAGGAGAATGGAGAGGCCGATTTTGTGGAAGGATCACCACCTTTACTAGTTGGATTTTGGGCAGAAGGGGGAGGAGGTGGAGGGGAGGGGGATGGAGGTGGAGATTCCTCTACTGGTATAATAGGAAGGTGGCGCACATCCAAGTCATTGACTTTGGTTGTGTAACAGTGCTGAACCGGTCCATCTTCTTTCTCTGGAAATTCCTGAGAGAAAAACACATACAAGGCCTACATTTAAAGAAGTACATAATACAAGGCAGGCAAAATTGTAAAAAGTGAGTCCTTAATAAGTTAAACACAGTTCTGCAAGATTTGTAATGACTAACCTGTTTGATAAGGGACAAAATGTCCACTTGTTTCTTCAATGTACAGCCTGGTAGAGACACATCAAATTGCCTGAGCCACTCATCCTGACTAGGTGTAGCGCCATCCTTTGCACATAAAACCCCTGAAAAACACCACATTCTTACAATTAGATTCCTCTATCTCAATTAGTGGATTAATAAACTTGCATTCATGTTTGAGCACAACATAAGTGTATGATTGCACAAGTCATGACTGCATGCATTTTGTTTTGGAACATCAATCCTCACACCCATGGTTTACAACTTGGACTGTCTACAGGCAAGAAACTAGACAGTTAAAAGTACATTTAATGAAGACAAATGGCACAGGGCATGTCTCGCGTGTTATCCCACAAGTTTCTACCTGGAAAGACTGGGAAAGTGGGGTGACTTATCCCAAATCAGATTTGAACTCTGGATCACCCTGAGCCACCAGGGACAAACCAAATCTGTAATAAAATTAACACTAATCTTTCAGTGCAAGTACCTGATTGGCCAGGTCCTTTCACAGGACCAGCTACTCCAGGCATGTCAGGATTGGAGGGGAAGGTCACCTCATAGGAACCTGGCATCCTTATGTGAAGCAGCTGGGCCATGGCCATCATCACATAGTTAAGATTCTACAAAAGTCATAGTTTTTTGATCAACTTTCCATAAAGATAAACAGATTAATGAGGTTCAACGGTAACACAGCTCAGTACCTTGGCTGCAGCAGAGGACAATGTGAAGGTAACAGACACTTCGTTGCTTCTGGTCTTGTCCCAGTGGTTTGAAGTGGAAACTACCTTGCTATCAGCTGCTTCAAATGGTTTGTTTTCTGGAAATGCTTAATATGAAGGGAAAAAAAAATTAGAAAATTTGCAGTTTAGACAGTTGCAATAGCTTTGGCTATAAATACTACGAAATGTGGCATTAGTTTATTCTGGTAATGTACCATGCTCATGTATCAGTTCCTATTCCAATAAACATAATGAAATATACAGTCATATAGCTGCAAGAAGATTCAACTTATACAAAAAACTATTTAATTTCAGATATCTAAATAAAATTAACAGCTAAATGACAGAGATTATGAGCAATGCTGCTATTTTCTGAGAATCACATTTAGGACATTATTAATCAGTACCTGGGATAGCAGTACGGGGTATGAGGGGAATAATGGGGGATATTGCTCTCTCTGTCTCCTCCTCTTTGGGCTCCCGTAGGTGAGGGAAACGTGTCGTTTCATCACCTATGTTACTCTCAGGAGAGGATGCTGGGATGATGCTTTCTGGCGCATCCTCATCGTCGCTCTCCATCCTGTCGCAAAGATATTTCCATAAATTTACAGCTACTAAACAAATGGATATCCATGTTTTATGGTTCATGACGGACTGAGGGTTCCTTCTGTACCTGATGTCCTCATTCTGGTTATGTGGTGGTGTAGGGAGAGCAGCTAGAATGTCCACACTTTTCACCTCCTCCGTAACAGAATCTACAAAGAAAAGTATATACAAGTGTATTTACTGACCACTTACAACAGTGCATGAATTTGAATTTATACTAAATCCCTCATTGTTTACCCATAGGCTCCTCAGCAGGCTCTGTCTCTTTCTGGACCTCGGAAAGCTCCTCCCCAGCAGTCACTCCATTGAGCAGCTTGTGCTGTACCGAGGGAGGAGGTGTAGGGGGCAGGGAAGATGGCGGCGTTGGTGGGTTGCTGAGATTACTCTGTAAAGACACAAGATGTCATACTTTTACATTAACTTGGGTCCTTAAAGTGCTGTTAATGGAGCAAATGACAGTGCACGTAGCCAATCACTGGTACGCTTCGCAGTTTAGTGATACCTTTGTGAGCAACTGTGAATAGTAGTCTGGGATATTATCAAGCACTGCATTTCCAAAGGATCCCTTGAGTTGGGCTTTGCCACTGGTTGGGCTGCTTCCAAAAGGGGTGAACAGATCAAGACTGGCAGTGATGGAAGGCTCCATCAGCGGCAGCAACGAGAGGCCCTGGAGGGTAAATGATAATTATTCTAAATGATGTTGCTTCTCATCATCATCATGGTAAAATCATCAATCCTTATTTAATCAAAAAGGACTGATCAATATCAATTAAACTATTTTGTCTCTTTACCTGTTTAAGTTGTTTTATAAGGACTTCTGCACTTTTTCCAACTTCTTCCTTCTTATTCTTCTTGCGGGAGTTTGGCCCTCGTTCTCCAGGTGCCTTGTTAGTGCGCTTTGGCTTTGCTATAGGAGCCCTTTTTGTTATGGACTGTAGATCCTGTAAAGGGCAAAAAAAAAAAAAAAAAAAAAAAAAAAAGACTGATACGATCTGGTTTTGGTTGGTTTTCCTTGCCAACAGCAACATTATACGAGCAAATACAAACCTCCATATTTTGTGGGGTCCCTTGAAGTTTTTGCTCTAGCATGGCCAGTTTGCTGTTGATGTGGCCATTGATCTCATTGTGAATGCCTTCAGAAGGCCTTTGAGCACCAAGCTGAAGGTTCTTTGTTCTCAGGAGTTTCTGCAGAAGTTGCTGTCCAGTCTCGGATCTAGCATCTTGAGCCCCAGGGTCTCTGGTTGGATTTCCAGCATTAATAAAGGTAGTGTTGTTCCCAGAAACAACTGCGTCTCCTGTGACTTCTCGCTTTATAGCTCCAGAAGGAGGCTCTCCATCACCATCACACTGAATCTCCCTTGGTTCCTGCTTAATGTTCTGTAGAGTCATTTTGCACAGCCCCCCTTCTCTAGAGCTATGCTGTGTGTGAGGAACATGGCCCTCTGCATCATGTTGTTGCCGAGCATTTACACCTTTCTGTGGGTCATTGAGTTGGTCTGTGGCTATCTGAGATGTGTCACCACCAGACATCTGAGACTCTACTTTTAACCCTGGACAATACAGTGGACTTTTAGCCCCAGGTGACCTCAGTGGAGATGCTTTGATTTGACAATATGTGCTCCCCTTTCCAGTTCTACTGTCAGATACAGAAGGTGAGGATACATGGACTGAATGGGGTGAGGCTGGGGTGGCTGGGCTCATCCCAGAATCAAGTCTCTGGACTAAAGGGCCTCTTGGAGAACATGCATGGGACGGAGACCCCTGCATGCGGCCTGCTGCAGACATTAAGACTTGTTGGTGATTCTGGTTTGGTGTGGGTGGACGCATTGCCATAGCCTGGTTAATGGTGTGGTGTTGTGGATCTCCGGGGGAGTTGACCAAGGGTTGACGCGGTGACCCTGGTCTGACCATACGCCCCTGATCCATGGGGGAACGTGGCATTGGCACTGGGCCTCTTACAATTTGCTGCTGTTGCATTATCTCCCCTACTTGAGGTTGTTGCAGCCCAGGGATTAGCATGCCCTGCTGCATCTGAGGAGCAACTCCAGGTTGTTGACCCAACATGCCAGGCTGTTGTGGCGCACCCATTGCTCCTGGTTTCCCCATGGCTCCATATGCCATCTGTTGGCCTTCTACCCCTGGTATCTGCTGCCCGACCTGTGGCATCTGTCCTGGAGGTATGTGAGNGTTGGCCTTCTACCCCTGGTATCTGCTGCCCGACCTGTGGCATCTGTCCTGGAGGTATGTGAGGCCTCATCTGGCCTGGCTGCCCTTGACCTATTGGCATCCGCAGCAACTGTCCCTGTTGGAGCTGCCTTTGGGCGATCATGGCCTGGATGTGCTGTATCTGCTGGTTTGGGGGAAGACTGCGAAGCTGTGGATTCTGAGCAATAATAGCCTGAATGTTGATGGGGGTACGGATCTGCCCAGGTGGTACCCCTGGCCTCTGGGCCATCATCCCTTGCTGCTGGGCTCTCATCATGCCCATTATTGCCTGTTGTTTTTGCTGCTGAGCCATGAGTGCTTGCTGTTGTGGATTATGACTCATGACAGGTTGTGGGTGGCCAGAGTGGTTCTGCCCCATAACATGAGACTGGATGCTGGGATCTTGTGACTGCTGTATGAGATTCTGAACAATTTGTTGTTGTTGCTGTTGGGGTTGGAAATCAGTGTGCTGCCCCTCCTCCTTAACTGGCATCAAACCAGGCTTGTCAGTATTTATAAGCCCTTGCCTTTGGAAGGTGAGAGGAAGAAGCTGCTGCTGCTGTTGTTGTTGTTGTTGCTGTTGAAGCATTTGTTGATTTCCAGCCAAACTCGTTTGTTCAGGTACAGATTGTGTGTCTGGTTGTTGATGCTGGGCCATATAAATCTGAGTTTGATGCTGCTGTTGTACTTGACGACATCCCATGTCAGTTTGTTGATCGCCAACAGAGCCTGGTTGGGCCAACTGATTAGGAGTGGAAGGTCCACTCTGCTGTGATGGGGTTCTTGAATCAGAACTGAGGATGCCACCCTCTTTTGGTCCCGAGTTCTGACTGTCCTGTGGAAACTGCTGCAAGCTTTCAGCAGATCCCTGTGGTTGGGGTGTCATACTTCCTGCTGAAGGTGAAGGGCCCATCTGCGGGGTCGAAGGTTGGGAGAGCCCTCTTTGCTCTTGGTTAGACTGACTGGTTAAACCTTGAATTGGTCTTTGCTGTGCAATTTGCTGCTGCTGCTGAAGATGGGCCATATTCTTGGCAACATTCTGCTGCTGCTGCTGCTGCTGAGACAAAAGCATGCGTTGGGCCAAAATGTTTTGTTGTTGTGGAGTCAAATGGGGCTGGGGACCCCTAAGACCAGGATGACCAGGAGGTCCAATCATTCCCTGCTGGCCCATCATTAGCTGAGGCCTCTGTTGTGGTAGTGCAACAGACTGGTTACCCATAATCCCTGGTTGAGCTGCCATCATGGCCTGAGGATGGTTAATGGGCTGGCCCCCTATAAGGGTCTGTGGAGCCACAGGCTGGCCTCCAAGCATTCCCTGTGTAATGTTCTGCTGACTGGCCTGGTTACCCACCATTCCCTGTTGAGTGTTTGGTTGTTGCTGGGTCATTAATGGGTTCCCCATCATACCAGGCTGTGGCTGAGTGATCAAGCCAGATTGCTGATTTGGGATTGGCATTGGCTGCTGGCCCATCACTACCTGCTGCTGCTGCTGCTGAAGTTTTGCCATTTGCATTCTATGCTGAATTTGTCTTTCTTGGAGAAACCTGGGGTCTGCACTTTGCATTCCAGTCCCTTGTGAAAAGAATACTGGTGGAGCTCCAGGAGGGCCAGGAGCCCTGGCTCCAAGACCAGCAGGAAGCTGAGCTTGTGCTCCTCCAACGAAGGGCTGTCCTTGGGGTATCCTGACAGGCATTCCCCCTTGGGGCATCATTCCAGGGTGCTGACCCATCATTGGCGTTCCCTGTTGGCCCATCATAACCTGACCAGGCATCTTAGAAAACACATGAGGGGGAGCTTGTGTGGAATGCCCTGGGTTCACAAGTCCTGAACCTTGCTGATGCTGCTGCTGCTTGCTTCTGTACTCTGCTATCAGATTGGTGTGCTCCTTCTGCTGCTTGCGTACCTACAACAATAATTATGAACATATATGAATTTGCATATGAAGAAGCCAAAGGAAGAGGACAAGTTGGTAAATGTGTTGGTTAAGTATTGGAATTTCTCTTTTGAGTTTTTCAGAATCATCATACCTGATCAAGCTGTTTCTGAATCTTGCTCTGCTCTTCTGTAACCAACTTGAGTTTTTCTGCATCTGCCTCAGCAAACTCCCTGCCAGCTTTCTTAGCAGTACGCTGCTTGGCACACAGTGCCTTGCGTGACTTGCGGTGAGCTCCAATCTGTTCCTCTAAAAATTTTAATTGCATCTGAAGTAATTGCTGTGTGTGAAGAAGCCATTCCTCATACTGATGTTGTTCTGCATCATCTAAAACAGACACATAAGTTCAAATTTCCATCAACAGTATAGTGACATCACTATAAAGTTATCAAATGTTTAAACAATGGAATAAGAGGCAGCATTAGGCAGAACTTACTGATGATTCCTTGCACAAATTGGGGAGGGTTAGGTCTCGACTGTGTTGGGTCACTTGTTTCTCCCTCCTAAACAAAAAAAAAAAAAAAAAAANAAAAAAAAAAAAAAAAAAAGTTAAATAATTTTCAACAATAAAGACCTAAAGTAAATTTTATGAATCACTTCCAATGAAAAGCAAGACAGCAGAGTTGGGCAACCATCTCACTTCTGAGATTATATCATCTTAGTCTAAAGATTGCTAGTACTGCCTACATTTCCCTCTTCCTCCTTTACTTATCCCATTTACTTAGAAAATTCTTCTGACAATACTTTTATCTTTGACTAAATACTTTGATCATTAACTAAATAAAGTTAGTTTCACTCAGTTTTTCAACATGCAAACTATACTCGGATTTTTGTCTGTACTGCAATTGAGGAAAAATCCAGGTAAAACATATCCATGGAAGAAATTAGTAGGATTTCATAGTTCACCAAATATACATGACATGTTGGTTAATCTAAGTATGGGAAAGTCCACCAGTTGAGGAAATGCATGCAGAGGTGGTTCACTCTGATTATAACACAATGGAGAGTTTATTGCTTGACTAAATCGATTTATAATTGCCTGATCTAGGCCTGTTACTCAGAATAATATTATGTTGATTTATGCCAATTTCAATTGCTATATGGTGTTTACATGATGTTTGAAAAAACATTTATTGTCTTATTCCAAGTATAATTGAAGTTTTAACGTGCATGTAAACATACCGACTGATGGCTCAGCTGTGTTGTCAAACAGACGCAGTGATAGCTATTGTGAGTGTGTGTGGTTACAAATCTCACATTCATTACATTTACATGCATGTCAAAAGTTCGACTGTATTCAGATTAAGGCAAGAAATCAATTTTTTTTTCAAAATGTATACAATTTAATTAGACTGAAACTGGCATAAATTGGAGTAAGCTTACTCTGAGTAACAGACCTAGGTTATGCGACTGTACATTTATTCAGGCATGTAAACATAATAAGAGTAAGCCATGTACACATGCATTTCTTCAACTGCAGGACTCTCCTCATACTCTATTACGTAACACATGTATATTTAGCAAATCATGGAATCCTATTAATTCCATCCATATATACGTCTTACTCGCATTTTTGCCTTAATCAGAGTATTGACATAAATATACTCATTGCCTGCATGACATAAACAAGACATAATTTATCTATAAATTTCAGATTAAAAACTTTAATAATTAAATCAAGGAACTGAATGCCATGTGCTAATTAACATCATGTGCATCATGTTCTGTAAGCAGCTTTGTTAGATCCCCAGATGCTTCAAATGTGCGAATGGACCTGCACATGGTCAATGTGCTGGAAAGGGAGAAGAGCTGAGGCCATTTTCTGTTATCTTTTTGTTAAACACAAATTTCAGAAATTAGAAATCGAACACCACAGCTTATTGATTAAAAATTTTAAACAAAATATTTTCAAAGACCTCTACTATTGCAAAAAATCAGCTTAGAACCTAGAATCATCTCTTCACTCATCAGTAAGTTATGTTATTGAGCATACCTTTGGTGTTCCAGATGCAAGCTGGCCCTGCTCAGTGCCTGGACCCGAGGCCAGCCTTTGGGCAAGCAAAGACACTTGTTGCCTGGAAAGATTACAAAGCATAAAATTTATATCCTGCACAAGTAACTTTAGGGGTATACAGTTACCAATCCACACATATTCACACTTTCATGTTAATACAACCTAACATGATCGTTTGAGGATATCTGACAAAATGTCTGGCATAGGTTGTAATGAGAAAATCTAAATATGCCATGCACTTATTAAAAATGCTTTATAACTAAACATGTTTTAGAAAAAGTACATAAACGTAACACTGCAGATGATGTAGTAAACCTTATGTCAAAATGGTACAATGGCAAACATATTCCCAGCAAATTTTATCTTACAAAATGTCATCACAACAAATCAGAGTGCATTTCCATCAATATGTGAATATTTTCAATTAAAAGAGTACCAGTAACTCTAAATACAGTTATATTGACATATCATGGTATTTCATTGTTGCTTCCCACCTAAGAGGAATTCATTCAGTTTTACTAAATGATTTGTCCCTTCTGTCCATAATCAGTGTGGCATTTTTTTTGTCAGCCACCATTTTAATTTTATTTTTTCGGTTTTTCTGGTGGAGTTCAGGTATTTTATGATGGTGGCAGTCGTATCCATGTACTGCTCTCCAGTTGAAAAAGCTTAAGCAGGTCCTACATCTTTACCTAAAGTCCAAAATCCACTAGCCATCTCTGAATGTTCAGTTCATCAGTAAGTTTTTTTATATGCATATCCAAAACATAACAAAAGCGGATGAAAACATACTTAATATTACAGTTGAACTCACTGTTCCATTTCTGAGTTATCTTTAACAAAAAAATACATCAGTATAATATCAAGTCACATATGCAGTACAGGAAGAATGTAAGTATTTTTGTCTGTACTGCATATGTGACTTGATATTATACTAATGTGTTTTTTCTTAGAAGATACGTAAGAAAGAACAGTAAGAAATAATTACACACAGCAAAAGTACCTGTTAATGCCAGGAGGAACAACCATTGGGTCCTGTGCCAACACTTTCTTAATACCCTTAAGTGCCACCATCTTTGCCTTGGCAATGGGATCCATGATGTCATCAGCAACAAATTTGTCCAAATCTGTTACAATGAGACAAATCTGTTGAAAGTGTACAAAAGAAACATGATCATGTTCAGCAATGCCACTGAGAGACCACAGTGGCTTACCTTTATCAGGGAAAAAGTTGTTGGCCAGAGATGGCTGTTTAACCATTGGTTGTTGCTGCTGTTGATGAGTGATACTTGAATGAGTCCCTCCAGACTGCCCCATCCTCATCATAGCTTGCTGCTGGGCCATGGCCATGTGAGGTGGAGGTACCATTCCTGCTCCCATTGGCCTCTGCTGCTGCTGCTGCTGCTGCTGTTGCTGCAGAATGTGTGGAGGCCGGGGTACCGGCCCTGGCTGAGCCAACATTCCCTGGGGTGGTGGACGGTGGTGTTGAGGCAGCATTATCTGTCCAGGTGCCTGAGGATTAGGCTGCTGACTTTGGATAACAGGAAAGTGAGATGCCATGCCTCCTTGATTGAGTGAGTTGAGCTGCTGTTGCTTCTGCAGTTCCTTCTTCTCATGCTCTAGCAGATCCTGTATTAGAAGAGGCAGCTCGCCATCTAAAGAGCTCTCCACCTTTGCCAGATCTACAGCAGGGGAGTGCTGTTCTCCGACATCAGGCAACCCTAGTGGATCATCACCAATATCTGCATGTGGAGTAGCTGGAGGAAAGTGCAAAGGATCAGCTTGGCCAGGAAGTTGGTATGGCAACCCCCCTAAGCGAACAGAACTGAGAGATGCAGATTGGCTTTCTGGCTGTGCAGGCTTGACCGGTGGTGTGGTCCCACAAAGAAGCATGGACACAGCCTCTCCTGTTTCAACTTTCACCACAGTCTGTTCTGCCTGCAGTTGAGGGGTCAGGCCTCTTTCTTCTACTTTGACTTTGGAAGAATCAGCAGGTTCTGCAGAGCGTGGCAGTTGGGTAGCAGACCCCCCTGCAGTAGCAGGAGCTGTTGAAAGGGAGTTCTGTACTGCCTCCACTTTGGGTTTTTTCTCTGCTTTATTGACATTAGATCTAGAGGAAGATGAAGGTGCTTCACTTTCTGCTTCCACCAACCGTAGCTGGTCTGAGAAGACATCCTTGGGGTCTCCTTGGTCTAGTTCAGGATCAGTGTAAGCCAGAAGGTCAAACTCATCAGTATAAAGCAAGTCATCTAAATGTGGATCATTGGTTTCCAGGTTGTCCAGGTTGCCTAGGTCATCATCGCCTTTGTCAGGGTCCAAGTCTAGTGCCAAATCATCCTCATCCTCCACACCCCCATCTCCCTCAAGATCAGGCTCTGGCAGCTCCTCATTGTTGTCTACTAGGGCAGGCTGAGATTCTGTGACTAGGCTTGCTTGTGAAGGCTGACGCTGCACAGTGCTAGGAGTGATGGGAGTGGAGGTTACTACCTGAGGCTGCAGTTGGGGCTGTTGTGTTGCTGAGCCTGTAGACTGCTGAGGCATTAAGACTGACAGCCGACCCTCCTGTAACCCCAGCTGTGACTCACTGCCGCCCTCTGTTTGACTGCCACCAGCTTGAGCTATGGGATGCTGTTGTATATAAGATGCTGCCATCTCTTGCTGTGGGATGTAGTGACGTGGTCTGAGCTGCGGTCCTCGGGGCATAAACTGGGGTCGCAGGAGCAGCCTCTGGGAGTTGTGTCTCAGCTCAATGAACTGTGGTGGGAGTCCTTGACCCATTGCCTGCATGGGCTCTCCGCCATGTCCAGGTATCATAGCATGAGAGTTAGCCATGTTCTCGATCGCCTGGATGTTGACAGCAGGGTTGAGGTTGTGCCTTGTACCCATAGCCTCCATGCCGGGCTGGGGAAACCTCCGTGGACCTGGAGCCTGGCCATGCCACTGAGGAGGGAACGGTGGACGGGCAAACATGCCCTGAGGTTTAGTGGAACCTGGTGGCCTGAAAGACAGAAACACAAAAATACCAAAATTTAATATAATGCAAATGATGGCATCAAATTATTGTAACATTTCACATTCATAGTATTTCTACTACGAAGAAATATTTACCTTAATTCACTGGGATCCATGATGGCAGGGTTTCCTGGAGGTGGTGGACGAATGAGCTTCTCTTCCAAGCCACCAGTAGCCATAGGCACCTTCCCAACCAAAGAAGCCTGAGCTCCAGAAGTAGCAGCAACACCACGATCCTAAAGGAAGAGTCAAAACAAAAACTGCCATAATGTACCTTTTCTGTTATTTGTAATACTCCTTTGATTTTATGTTTTGCGTGCAGTCCACAGAGAAGTCCAAGTATGGGGTAGGCTATAGATCAGTGCATCTAGAACTGTAAGGAATTCAGATTCTAATATATGGACAATACATTAGATACCTGACGTTAAGCTTATGGCTGAACGACATATATCATTACAGCCGACTATTGCTAAAACATTACATTTACAACATTTCTTGGCTAATCACACAACGTGCATACCTGTGGATAAGGTGGTGGTGCTCTGTGGGCCTTATCTTGCTGAAAGGATCCCATTTCTCCTCCAGACCACCCAGGTGAGGCAGTGCCAGCAGCAGCCTCCTTCTCTTGTCTAATAGAGTTTCTTTGCATTTGCTGTCTGATTAAGAACTCCCTCAGTCTCTGGCGCTAAAAGGAGACGAAACATCCATTAGTAACACCTAGTGCATAACAGGATAATAATATGCATCAATTCTGGTATGCAGGTTACCTGTCTGTGCTTCTCCAACTCAGATGGGCTGAGGCCTGCTAACGCAGGGTCTTGCGCTGCTGAAACATCAGGAATTTCTTGATTGCCTTGCATAGCTGGCTGATGAGGCATCTCTGGAGGGTGGACAGCTGTAACTTCTTGAGATCCAGAAGGAGGGACCACTCTGGAGCTGAAGCTGTCTGTGCCCAAAGTCTGCTGACCTTGTGGCTGTGGCTGTGGCTGTGGCGGACCCTGTACCATCTGAGTCTGCTGTTGGGGTACTTGATAGCTTCCAGTGCTGGGGCTACGACTGAAAGGAGAAGGTGCTGACAGCTTGCCACTGAGAGGATCCCCTATTGAATTGGAGGGAGGAGTGGGTGGAGGCGGCTGGTTGCGATTAGGTGATGTTTTGTAACTTGAAGTTCCCTCTGGTGCAACAGAGGTGGGACGAGGGGGCTTGTGGATAGTAGCAAAAGGGTCTCTAGATTGTGGCCTTGAGGGTGGCTGAGAGCAATTGTCTGGTGACTGGAAACGAGGGGTAGCAGGTGATTGGACAGAGAAAGCATCATTGGAAAGACCTCCAGGAGTAAGGGGAGACTGGGAGCTACCCTGGGACTGGGGGCTGGAGGGCACTCTAGCCCCACATTCCTGTTGGGCTATAGGGTGTCTCTGGGGTACAAATGAACAGCTGTCTCCTGACTGCAGTTTTGGAGTAGGTGCTGGTTGACTGTGGGGGTCACAAAAAAGGGTAGTTGGAGACTGCCTGTAGCCCTCAGAAGGGTGGCTGGGGGAAGCTCCAGGATGAAGTGCCCCTCCTTCCCCTTGGTGCATACGTGGCGTCATTGGTGCCTTGAACAAACCACTGCCAGACTCCAGCATCCCTGCTGGGGAGCCAGCAGCTAGATCAGTTCTTCCACCTGAAGAGGAACGTGGAGAAGGTGCACTCATATCAGCCCTGTACTGCCCTGTGCTTGCAGGTGAGGAGACTGCTGAAGGGGATGGGGATGAACCATATTCTGGCCGCCCCATCCCTTGCTGGCTTCTGAAAGGGTCTCCATAATGGGTATTGTGGGATGGGGAGAAGATAGGTGACTCACCAAGTCCAGTGCCTCTTGAATGAGGGCTTTGTGGAGGTCCTAGTGACTCCTGAGAGCCTGGTTGTGATAGTGGTAGGTGAGCCTGTTGCTGCTGCAGCTGTGATCTGAAATAGGGGTCAACCTGCTGGGCCCGCCTGGGGGTTCCAGGAGTTCCTGGTTGCATGTCAAAGGGGCCAAGACTAGCTGGCCGTCCCTGAGGAGGACCCTGTGGGCCAGAAGCGGGATAACCTGAGGAAGAGGCCTGTAAGGGACTGGCCCCAGCTTGAGAGAGTGGTGTGGTTGGGTGAGAGTGAGAAGATTGAAGAGGAAGCTTGGCCAAGGGATCTGTTCGCATTTCAGCTGACCCTGGGGTCTTCACAAGTCCATCTGAGAAAAATGCAGAGGATGATCCTGAATCAGGAGGGAAGGGAAATGGGCTTTCTGCGGAGCTTGGCTGAGATGAGGTGGACACAGAGCCAGAGGGTGGAGGAATCTGCAGGTGTAAACTTGGTCTTTCTATCTTCACACGCCCTGGTTCAGACTTGACTGGCCTGCAAACTTGACTCTCTGCTTGCTGTAAGAGGAGACAAAAAAAACAGAGGTAATTTTCTACATAATTTTCATTTATACTGATAAAAGAAATTATGCAGATGTATGAACTCACCTTCTGTGCCTTGTTGATCCGCTGAGCTGCGCGGTTGTCTTTGGCCTTTTGCTAAAGAGAAAAATCAGACTTTAGGACACAGAAAGACTGCGCAAGTACATTTATAAATGAATTTGCAAATGTAAAAAGTACAGTTTTGTTCTATCCATCTATACACTTCATCTTAACCTGACATTTCAGCTTTTATACAATTTATTATATTTAAAGGGAATTCTAAATTTGTGTTAGAACTGTTTGTGAGTCTGAAATTACAACATTGTCCAAAGTAGCTTAATTGTGACATTTATGCTCAATTCAGACAAACTGAATTCTACCTAGACCATGTTTTTATCATTTGTATAGGAGGGCTTACACCATCATTCAGTGTCCAAGACCAATGCCACACACTGGTGAGTTTGATGAAATAGGGATGGTGCTCAAAATTTGTTTCAATTGCTAACAGATTTTATTGTCCTGATACAATAAAAGAAGAACTTACCAGATAAGGAACCTTGTCAGCGGCTGACACCTTCCTCCAGATCTTCATGATTTGTTTACAGCGACTGGACCAGTCTGTGACAGGGAAAATACTTTTCTACACAATCCACCCATAACATAATCCTAGACTTTGACTTTTTGTCCATTTATTGTAATAGTTTTGTTGTTATGTATTGTATTCCATAGTTGTACACATTGGAGTATCAATTCTTTCAAGCTTACCTGGGTAGTCCTGCCTAAGCCTGGGAAAGTTGGTGTTGGCGTAAAGCACAGGGGAAATTGTTGAGAGCTCTCCCAGCTCTTCGTCTTTCTCCCAGCGCTGGAGACTGCGCTGGTTGTAAGACAGCCCATCACCCTCTACCTCAGTGGGGGTNTTCTCCCAGCGCTGGAGACTGCGCTGGTTGTAAGACAGCCCATCACCCTCTACCTCAGTGGGGGTTGGTGGGGAGGAGGGGGTTGCTGGGGTAGAGGGAGTGGCCCAAGGGCTTTCGTCTCCCCCATCTGGACTGAACACCCCTCCCCGGTCCCTATACATCATATGAGAGAGTATTTACTGGCAACTGAACAGTTAAAACATATTAACATAGGCACTGGCATTGCTGCACTCTGTGCTAAATAACAGGCAC
This sequence comes from Lucifuga dentata, assembly GCA_014773175.1. Lineage (NCBI taxonomy): Eukaryota > Metazoa > Chordata > Actinopteri > Ophidiiformes > Bythitidae > Lucifuga > Lucifuga dentata. Next base: position 161,818 of record VXCM01000709.1, read on the forward strand.
ATTTGTTGACCACTAGTGCCCCAATAGCATAACATTTTGATGAGTGGGTCCTGATGATATTTGTATCTCATGCTCTACCAGTACATGCATGTCGTGTGCAGAGGGTGATGTGAATTTTGTAGAGAGTAACTCTGTAATAATAGATGTTTTTAAAAAATGGCTCTGCATAAAGTATAAGGCAGGAAATGGACAGGAAATATTCCTCCTTAAAGACACAGTATGCTTTGATGATAAAACAGAATGCAAATACAAAAGAAAACTCCACAAATTAACCATAATATCCAAACAAGTAAACTCGAGGTGTTCCTTTCTTTAAAAAAAAAAAAATGCAGTCACAATACGATCATGATAACACCTCTATTGTTTNTTTTTTTTTTTTTTTTTTTTTTAATAACTGCTTCAGACTAGTGGCTTACTAAATTACACCCCTGCAGTTTAAGTAATACCTTGCCTATGTAAATGTACACATTATACATTGTATATCCAAACTACCCCAGTTTGGATCTTACAAAACAGCGGTTTTAAAGAGACAATTGAAATTCTTACAATTTAGCTTTTATATAAAATAAGAGGGTTACACTGTAAATATCAGGGCTAACACTATAATTTGTAAAATTTAAAACTGAATTTTTAATTTTTGCAATAACTACATAGAGCATTATAAGTTGTTGTCAAATAAAGTGCACTTCAACAGTTTAGTATTGGTCTTACCGCATATCAAAGAATGGTGACTGAGAGAGGCCAGGAAAGGCATCCATCATTCCAGCTGAGGGCAAGGACCCTGTGACACATTTTCAGTTCTTGAGTCTGAAGCCAAACTTATCTTGAACAATATTTAATTATACAATCAATGAAGTTGAATTTCAAATACCTTTCACAATACGGTCATCTGTAGGCATCCCTTTTTATGCTTACCTGAGAGGAGAGTTCTCTGTGGCAGAGCACTGCGATTGAGCTCTCCTTTACTGCCCTCTAAGATGGGCTTCATGCCCCCCAAAGAAGAGCCCTCTGACACGCCCAGAACCTTTCGGAAGAACTGCTCGGAGTCTTGACTTTCTACCCCTTGTGGAAGACCTGGAGCATAAAAACATAAAGACAGTAGCATGTCAAGTGTGATTGAAACATCAGTTTTAATTTTTTCTTGAAGTTAGCATCACATCTAAAGTATTCTCTTAAGAAGCTACCTTCACTTTTCTCTGCATCAGAACCATGATAATCAGTTGAGGCCTGGTCCTTCAGAGATGAGGATGGTGCAGAAACCCCTGAAGAAATGTACAATTTCAAAACCAGCCCATGTACATCAAATCAAAATAAGACCACTCATCAGTCACGTTTCCACACACGCTTACCTGCACCTTCTCCCTGAGCCTGCGGTGCTTCACCCCCCTCGTGCTTCAGAGGTAAAGTATCTTCCGCCACGTGATTCTTCACCTCGGCTAGTGAGAGAAGCACAAAGGTCACGCAGTGTACTGACCTTTTCCACATCCCAAACAAATCATTTAAGAAAGGCTGTATGTATGACAGGTCAGGTTAGAGTTCTTACTCTCTGGAGCAGACGTTTTGACCCCCGATGGCGCTGGGAATGAGGGCCTGACAAGGCATGCTCCTGGCCTCTGCCCTGGGAGTACCATCACAGCTTTCTTACTCAAATCCATTAGAGTCTTTCCAAAGAAAGCCTCCTGCAGTGACAGTCATTTATGATGGAAGGCATTAGATGACTGAATAGCATGGGTTTTGAGACTGTTTAAACATTGAGTATAGTGACACCTCACACCTGGAGATAAGCTGGAAACATATCCTCAAGTTTGCTCTTCTTTCGGCCCCGTCGTTTCTTGGCCTGTTCCTCACCCTCCACTGGCTTGGGGTCCATTATGTTATCTGTATCAGGGTGGGCTCCTATACACATTTAACACAAACGCATGAAATTTAGTTTCTCAAATTCAACATATTGAATGGTGAAAACCACCAAGATTTGTGGTCATGCTCCAACTAACAACTGCAGTACGGTTAAGAGATTACATTATTGACCATAACAAGAGGCTCCCAGGCTCACCATCAGAAAAAGTCAGTTTTAAAGACAAATAATCCTGAAGTAAAGCATAGAATCCTGATGTGTCAAAGTCTTTGCAACTTTGTTCTCATCAAAATTGACTGAAGTCTATTATGACATTATATGGCATTATTTAACTATAATTAAATGGTCTACTTTACCTTCCTCTAGGCTTCTTTCAATTGGCTGTCCATCCAGCGTAGTCTCTCCAGCCAGCTGGGCAAAAAATTCTTTCTTCAACCTTGTGTGACACTTCCTCTGTCGCACCATGAAGCCTCCAATTCCTAGTACGATTTCAGAATGAACATTTTGTAGTTGCTAGGACACCTCTGTGTATTTTAAGACTTTTGTGAAATTCTGCAAGTTTACCAGGCCTGTAGGGTTTCCGCTTTCTTTTCTTGCTATCCTCTGTCTCATCTGCACCCCCTTTCAGAATGTCACAGTCAGCCATGCCATCAGTGCCTCCTTCTGCACCCATCTCTCTCTCGGGGCTCCCAGGGTTCTCTATCTTGGGTTCACAGTCCATGGGCTCCCCACAGACTAGACACACACAATTGCATTGAAATCAGAGGAGTAAAACATTACCGTCCACACACAAATGAATGGGTCACCTGCCAACCATGCCAACCTTTTCCCTCCTCCCCTTCTCCTTCGACCTCCTTTAGATCCATTCCATCGGGACCTCCTTCACAACACAGGGTGCCAAGACGAGAGCGGCGCTGCCGTCTCTTGTGCAGGGGAGACATGGAGATGCTGCGCAGCAGGGACATACCCGTCTCAGTCAGCCACACACCCTCCAAACGGTAAAACTGGGGTTCTGNGCGCAGCAGGGACATACCCGTCTCAGTCAGCCACACACCCTCCAAACGGTAAAACTGGGGTTCTGTAAAGTGTATAATATTTGCAACTCTCAGTGCCTTACATATCACAAACAACAAATAACCACACAGAATTTGGTTGTGATAGAAAATAAAGCAATACCACCAACCTGGCTCTTTGATTTTTATTGAGGCCATTATGGCTGACTCCACTACTGTGAACGCAGGTACAGCAAGGCAAAAGAAATTCATGTTGTCAGTACGGACAATTATCCACGGAATATTTCTGAACCATTTTGCAAATTCTTCAACTTTAAACCAATATTTTATGACTCACCCACGGGTTTTGGAACATAAGGGGTGCAGGATGTACATGCAAAGCCCTCATCAGAAGCTTGTTCCACCTCATCTTCTGTGTACAGACTCTCACACACAGCATGCACCCATCTACACAGAAACACATTGACACACACATTTATCATCATAATAAATCACACTGCAAATCAAAGATGTTATGGAATAATTCATGACAAGAAATCTGCATGAATAATCCAGTTCCCACTAGCCTTCATTAGCTCTTTTGAGTAACCCTAGTTGCTATCTGGTGTGTGCGTGTGTGTGTCATTCTAATGAGCCATACCCACCTATCACAGTACTGGCACTGCAGCAGCAGCTCCTCCTCCATGAAGTTTTCTTTGCATACTGGACAGGTGACTAGGCTGGCACAGGGGCCACAGTGGATGTAGTTGTTCTGCCACTCACAGTGGAAACCCGGTGAGTTGGAACCACACTGCACACAGCATACACACCTACGTAGAAGCAGTGAAGCACTCTTTCAATCTGTCAATCTTAACACAAGCACTATGAAGGATTTCAACATTAAAGCAGTTTTTTTGTTGCTACATAAGCAAGAGGCAGACACCTGGGTCTCTGAATAGCTACGAGCATTTTACATAACATGCAAATTTACATGGATTCATTTCCATATGGCCCCATTCAAATCTACAAAGCTGAACAAAGCAGCGAGTTCCTACTTTATTTTTTTTTTTTTTTACCATTTGCACTTCCAACCACCCTTAGGTACAGTGTGCAGAGGTGGGTCCAAGCAATAGGTGTGGTAGCTGATGTCACAGTCATCACACAGCAGGAGACGAGCGGGGTCTGAAGCCTTTCCACACACCTCGCACACAATGCATTCCAAACACCGCCAGCCCTTACGGAGCATCGTCTTGGTGATCTACAAAAGGATGCATCCTTAATCTATCTAGATTTGTAAACTGTTATGAATCAAGAAAAAAATACCAGAAGAAACTCCGGTGCTTACTTTGCTGTTCACACAGTAAGGATGGTAACACTGGGCACACTGAGAGCAGGCCAACAACTGCCCTTCTACACCCTTTCCAAAGCTCCCACACACAACACACATGTCCTAAGAGGAAAGAATGCAGGAAGAAACAAAAAAAAGGATAAAACAGAAAACAAAGATTCCATTTGTGTTAGTTAAATGTGACAGCTGTGGTTCTTGCTGCAGCAAATGCCACAGGGGGCAATTGGAAATGTCAAACTACAGAGCTGTACCTGGAGCAAGACAAATTTATCGGTGTTTGAGAAGAGAACCACAGTATTCTGCATGGTGTCATCTTCTTCCTCATCTTCTTCCTTATTTACTCCAGTGTCTGCAGTCATACTTAGCTGTGGAAGAAGAGATAAAGTTACATAAATAAAGGAGCAAAAAGGTTATGACAACAATAATAGTGGCATTAGAAATAATTTAATGAGGATAAAACAATATCTGAATGGCACAATAATGCTCACCAAGAAGGCATCAATGCAAGAGGCCATGGCTTTGAGGCGTGACCTCCCGCCACGACCCCTTCCTCCACCACCCCCTCGAGGTCGCCGTTTTCCAGGGAAGCTATTGCTCCGCCCCTAAAGGCAGAACAAATGTCATTTCATTGTTAGGTCATGTTACTGATAGAGATTAAAAGTGACAATGCCGCATTAAATACAAAAAAAAAAAAGCCACCTTAAAGGTAATTTGTTGAAGCAGTTCTACTGATAGCAGCCTTCTTTTAAATATTTGACTTACCTGTTTGACCCGTGAGCGACCTGGGGATCCTCTACGCTTCACCTTTTCTCTGTCACTTTTGAAGGGTTCAAAGGGCAGCGAATCGTCAGTCTCAGTGACGAGGCCAAGCTCCATGGAGAGCTGAGGATCTGGCTCTCCTGGAGAGCCCATAAAGCCACTGCTGCTCTCATCTCCGTGGCTCATGTTGGACATATCATCCAGCAGCAGCTCTGGCTTAACCTCTGCATCTTGAGAGTCCTGCAGCTCTTGACTGATGTCCTCATTCTGTCCTTCTCCTTTTATTTGCTCATCATCATCTTCTTCCTCTTCCTCCTCCTCAGAGTGAGGTAGTAGCCTCCCCTCCATGTCTGCAGCAGAGAGTGCCTCCTGTGTATTTACTGCCAAAGTGGCCAGAGAAAGACAAAGAGCAGGAGATTCGGGGCCTGGGCCTGGAGTTCTTTCCTGCTCATCAGCCGTGGGCACAGGCTCCGTTTTGTCCAAAGAGGCAGGAAGAGCTTGTAATTTTGGTGAAGCATGACTGAACAGTTCTGTGGCAGGCATAGTATCAGAGCTCGCCTTTAATAACTCAGGCGATGTTTCTTGTTCCACTGAGCCACTGGCCTCCTGTTTCCTCTCCTCCTCTAGGTTTTCAGGGCTGCGCTGAGACACCGGTGTTGGTTCTACCCTAGGATTTTTAGACTGAGAGCCTGCTATGGGGTCCTGGGAAAGGGTGTCTTGGGTCACCTGGCCAACTGCCTCTTCTGCCCTCTCTTCAATAACAGGTAGACAAGAGGCTCCCTGTTCTGTTGTTGCGCATTCTACATTTGGGGTTACGGAATGCATGGTTATTAGTCTTATCATTCTTAAATGTATCATTAGATACAGCACACCATCATAAAATAATTAAATGCTGCTTTGTGTTCATTTTTTAAAATATGTGTATTCTCTACAGTGTGTCCTGTATTTACCCGTAGACTCGAGTGGAGCTGTGAGCAACTCTGAAGTAGATTCTTCCGTCGTTAGCTGCAGATCACCCTTCACTGTTCTCTCCCCAACCTCTGTTGTCTCAACAACTGCAACATCCATCAGAAGTAGTGAGCTTACGCCAATGCATATGGTACACAAACACATTCTCTTACTGAACAGAAAGTATGACTTGTAAAGCTTTGTCTTGTATTGTGCTCTGCCTCAGGCTTACCTAACTCCATGGGTGTCTCTTTGTCAGCCTTGGCGTCAGCCTGACCTATCAACACCTCCTCTAACGTAGCTCTCTGTCCTGGTGTCTCCTCTGATAAGTCCGTCTGCTCTGGGGTCACACTGTCTGCATCTGTTTGGACCGTCATCTCTACTAAATCCAACTGTCTTGCAGTCTCCTCAGATGCCTCTCTGGTTTGTATCTCTGATGTGTATGAATGAATAGCAGGCTGCTGTTGATCCTCCTTGCAGAGCAGGCAGATGTATTTGTTTTCTGGAGCTCCCCCTAGGAAAGCACACTCATTGTGCACACACCTGAAAAGAGATTTTCAGCATGGAATAATATATAAAGATGAGATCGACAAGCTTCCAGGTACAATCTCTGATGAAAGCTATTGTGATGGAGTGTTAAACTGACCTGTGGCACAAGCTGCAGCAATGCTGAGCGACAGATGAGTTGACAGCTTTGCTGCACACACCACACAGAGAGCTGCGATGATGCTGACAGCCCTCACACACAGCATAGTTGTCAAACCACTGGGCTGAGCCTGGTAGCACCAGTCCACGGACACCACACTCCATACACACGCGACACCTCTGGCAATACAGATGATGAGTATAAACAAGGCATACCAAATATCAAACAAGCACATAGACAAAACTCGCTTTCAAATTCAACACATAAAAACTTTGTTTTCACTGGAAGACTCGGCAAACAGTAAACAATTAGATCAATTAAACAGATTTTTCATAAAATGTCAATTTTACAGAAGTTCTTTGTACAGAGGTAAATATGCAAAAATGATTTTTTACTCTGCATTTCCAAGGGTCAGAGGGAACAGAGTCCATAGCCGGCTGGAGACAGAAGGTGTGGTACCCCTTATCACAAGCATCACATACTAACATCTTAGAGTCTTCTCCTGGTTGTCTGGGAAAATAAAGAATGACAATATTACTCTTAGAAATGGGAACCAAAACTCACCTTAAGTAAGATTTTAAAAAAAAATAATAAAGGTAAATATGCAACACTTTAAGCACTGCATTCAGTACGGTGAATGAATAGGGTGCAATATGAGATCCCAAGGGTGAACTCACCTGCAAGTCTGACACACTTTACACTCTGGGCACTGCCATCCTGCCCGCTTGATGGGTGTGGCACCAATCTCCAGACAGGCTGCATGGTAATGCTGGCCACAACCCGTACAAAACAACAAATCTATCAGCTCCCCCACCGAGTCACATACTGCACACCAAGCCTCCTCACGTGCTGCGTGAAAAACAAAGAACGTAGAGCTATATAAATAAATACATTTATATAATTCAGTTAACAACTTTTTTTTTTTTTTAAGATAACATTATTTCATTTTTAGTTGCCAAATGCCAACACCTTTTTTTCAACATTAAAGTCAACTGGGCAGTCAGGAGTGTCATCAAAGTTAAATTTTACATTTTTAGAAAACATAGCATGGTATTTGGCTGAATTTTTTTACCTTAAATTTTAAACACGTAAGCAGCTAACATTTTATGACAACAACCATAATAAATATCCACAGCAAAACAACTGCTAACCCCTGATCTAACCATACTGGCTTGATTGTGATATTAATCATATCAAGTCAATATGGAGCACACTGGCAGAATGACATTCCAAAAATGATTTCCACACACAAGTGTTTTTTTCTTCTTTTTAACCAAATTACCAAAAAACATTTAGTTAATGCTGTGCTACCTCCACAAGAAAAAGCATGCCCATGCCACAAATAATAATATTATACTTCTGATGAAGATGTCAAGTTTTCTTACCCAACTCCTCTGCCTTATCTATGTGCTCTGGACAGAGGAGAGCTAACTGCTTCATGGACTGGAAGGATCCACTGGCAGCTGAGCAGGGAAAGTGATAGAACCGTGAGCAGCCCTCAGCGTGGCATCGAATGGTTGCACCCAGTCTTTTGCAGTATTCGCAAAGCTGAAAGGAACAAACGGTGATGGTTTTGTGAAGGAATCCTTTTATTACTTCCTGCATGCCCAGTAACACCACCTATGGACAGTGGACCTACCCGCTGCGTCCCTGAGATAACGGCCTTATCCACGTTCTCCAGCTCCTCATTCTCCGTCTGATTCACTCCCTCTGACCACACCGCACACCAGTGATGAACCCAACAACCTCCTAAGCATGACAGAGCTCCAGTATTAATATAATTTCCAACCAAACTGCATGAATTCTCACTTCATTCATCTGATGCATTTCTACTTGATGGAAGTTACACGATGATGAATTTCTAAAACTGCTAACCCTTTGTACACTAAAACTAAAACATAGTGATATAATATTTGGAGTCTAACCTGAGTCATCAAAGAGCGCTGCCAGACAGGAGGAGTCGGAAAATCCAATGGAAGACAGGTCATCATTCCCAGGCTGTGGCAGTGGGGAAGCTGATGGCTTGAGGGTTGGCCGCTCGGAAGATGGCCCAAAGTGTCGGAGTTCCCGTTGTCCATGCAGGCTGCGCTCCACACAGTTACAGAGAGCACAGGCTCGAATGCTCTCTCTGCAAGGTCCCAAACAAAATTGTTAAAATACAAGCAAGGACTTGGTATTTTGATGTTCACAATAATAAGCATCCTCAGTGGAGAAAAACCAGTGTCTCAGTAGCAGCCTTTGTAATCTGAATGAGGAACTTACGTAGATGTGCTGGAAACACACGCTGCAGTAGCATCAGTCACATCCTCTGCAGCAGGAAGGGCTTTGGACTCCCCCTCAGAAGAGACAGGCTGCTTTGCAGGAGCACTGTCATCAGCTGGATAATTGGGAAGTTTAAAAAAGCCATTAAAAACACATTAAAAAAACAAAAGGAAATAAATTGTTGTCACCAAAATCCTTTTTCAAAGTCCATTTTTTGCCATTGATAAGTAACACTACCCACCTAATTCACAGTGCCTTTTGTTCTAATTATTTTATTGTAATATCTTGCCCTTTTAACCTCCCTGAGTACCAAGTGGCTTCAAATTAACATGTCCTTTTTTAGTGTTTCTCCATGCCAATACTTTCCTGCAAATCTGTGTTATGGGAAAACACAGTATCTGCTTTTAATATAAGCTATTCATTTCATAGAAACTTCTTTTATATTTTAGGGCAGGCAGGCTAGTGAAAAGATGATATCCAAAATGGATGAACTTGGGACATGAGGGAAATTCAAACAGTACCCTTAAATTACCTGTTGGTTCAGAGTCATTCTCTTCGCAGTTCGATTTCTGCTCGTCCATCCCCTGTACTGATTTTGACCTCCTTGGCAGAGATCTGTCCCATAAAAGAATAAAAAAAAAAAAAAAAANAAAAAAAAAAAAAAAAAACAACTACTTTGTGAATGTTAATTAGATAAACAATAGTTTTACAAAATCATTGAGAGCATGCAAACATCTGTGGAATTTGATCACTCTAGCTATGTAATCAACATCAGCACCTTTACCAGTGTGCCAACGATTGTGCAGAGTAGATCTGAATTCAAGAAAGACTGATATAAAATACAAAGAGATAAGATTCCCATCAAAAATGAACAGCAAACTGTTATGTTCCACTTACTGAATCCACTTACTGAAATAGGAAGTGGCATTGTTCATTAAGCAAATATGTTTATCTCCATGGTAGAGGAATCCCCTTAATCTAACATTTTTTGGAATACAAAACTACATATTTGCCTCCCTGCCTATCAAAAAAAAAATTATTTTGCATAGACAATGATATGCAATCTACCGAATGCACCCAATTAAATATGGCCGTTAAAACACGACTAATCTATCCAACGCTCGTACTAATGCAAACGAGCTTGCTCGCAAACTCATTAAATAACGCGAGGAGACACATCGATCAGACAACGAATTAACAATTCAAGTTCTTCTTTACCCAGCAATGCATAATCCAAACTGACTTAACTACTGAGTGGAGAGCGCAAAATATTAAAGATTAAATGTTGTTTTCCTAAATAAAACAACCATAAAACGGGATACACAAAGAGAACACAACTTCCGTATATAGAACTTCCTGTTGCAGCAGTGCCCCTTTCGTGCTGAACCTTTGTCGATCACATCATAGTTCCGCTAGAAGAGATGCCATTGACAAAATACTGTAAAACAAAACAATGCAGGACACGGTCGGGTCACCATTTTTGTCCAAACAACTAGAAATCAGACAACCAACAGAAACGTTTTTGGGTTTTTTTTATTGTATACATCTAAACCAGCTCTGATTACTCAATGACAATAAAACTAACCCTCGCTTTACATTTATGATCCAACTGAGATCGCATAGCGCTTTATCAATTTCAAACTAAAAATGGTGCCATCATTGCCAAGAAAATCATCCCATCAGCTATCACAGACAGACACATTTCATCTCCATTCTCAACGAAGCAGCTGGAAGCAGATTCGAATCGGAGGGTGGGTTCGCTTTTCTGCTCGGTTTGTAATACCGACCGATGAAAAAAAGATCACTAACTAGACCAAAATATGATGGAGAACGCAAAAGTGACAGACAGATATGTACATTGTCAAAATTATATAAGAGCGTAGTCAGTACAGATCAGCCTGTCATTTCTATTTAAAACTCCTACACTGAAATTGAAGATATATGTACTTTTTAACCTACACATCACACAGCATAAGTCTATCGTAGACGTACACGCGACTTATAGCCAAGAGCATTAATAACATTTAGTGTCTCGTTAAAAGCAGATCACAGTATGATGAGGCTTTGTAACAAACATATGTGGCAGCAACAACATTGCACACATACGCTTTATGAATAAATAAATGAAGACCCGAAGACCTACCTACGATGACTATACCATAACGAAGATATCAAATAAGACTTTTTATTTTTTATAAAATGAAGTTGTCAATGTCCGGAGAACACACGATGACATGACGGCTTAACGTTGACGTCCTAACGTCTTGGCTAAGTTAACCTCAAAGTGTTACAAATTAACATTAACCGTAGCCGTAGTGGTTTTTATTGTAGAGGGGTTAACCAACGGAAGCCATTTATTAACTGCTAAAGTTACACGGTAAAAGTAAATTAGATGTTATAACTAAATATATTGCATGCTAAGCGCATTTTTCTCAGTGTAAACACCGACTTCAAAGGGTTGGTTCTGTTCCAGTAAATAGCCCCGTCCATGTCACTGGCGACAAGCTGAAATAGAAAAGCTAACAACTAGCTACCAATGGTGACGTTATAGCAGCAAAGTGTCCTGAACTGCTACAACTAACAAAGTATATCCAATCATATACACTGGCACATACATCTCTAAAATGTTACCCGACTATGCTCTGGAACATAACTTGGCACCCACAAACGTATTGTATCTACAATTAGCAACCTGGTAACTTCGCTTTTTCTCCAGCAAGTAGACAACCCCAATTGGGAGATGCTAACAGCTACAAGCTAACATTACCCGGTCTAAGGTCAGGGTGGGTATGTGTTTAATTGTAAGTTCAAAGAAGCAATAATAAAAGCGGCTCACCTTACAAAAACAATGTAGTCTCTTCATAAATCAGCACAATCCAAACAGCCACACAGCTTCCCAAAATGCTGATGGTCGCTTCATTTTATGTACCGGACTAACGCTGCGGCTAGCCGGCTGGAGGGAGAGTGGGGGAAGTGCACGTCGGCGGAAGGCAGGCTGTGCAGTGCTCCTAGCTACTTCTTCAACTCGATGTATAATGCGATGTTAGCTAGCAGCAACGTATGCGTATCGCCGAGTGGTCAAATACTGTCAGAGACTAGTAAGCACCGAGACGAGTCTTCAGCCAGAATGAAAGGGGTTTCTCAGCCTCATGTAGCGACTGTGAAAATCTACCAAGCTCACTGGTTCCCTGCTTCTGAAATTAGCTCCAATGCTAACAATCTAACGCTGACTAGCTTCAGCTCTATTCTGGAATCTCGCCCGTGAGGTCCATAAAGCTAAGTGCAAGTTTGCACAAAATAGTGCATCTGAAAATTACATTCAAAACTTAGCTGACACTCCAGTAAACTATTTTCCCCGAAGTTTCAGGCGATTACTGACACCCACCGACCTAAATTTGCAGCTCAACTTTACATAGGTACCCTTGTAGGGTCACTAGCATTGCTTCACGTCGCTGAACTGCGTTGCGTCTGCACAAGAGTGCGTTCCGCCGAGCGGATAGCCGCTGCTAGTAATGCTAGCTAATAACAACTACGTCAAATATTAATTCATGCAAACGGTTGCTGCAAAAACAGTGTTACATTGCTAGATAACTGTGAATTCTGTTAAAGCTATCCAAAGATCAAACGTTATGACGAACTACATGTAGTGTATGACGTTAATGGTTTTAATACACGGTTAAGTATTTTAATTAAGGGCTAGGAGGGCTGAAATATGGTGGATTTTAGATATTAGATCATTAGATTTTCGGATCCAGGGAAGCCATTTTTCATTAGATTGTTGTGATAGTTGGATCAAAGCTACTGTAGCGTGCACGCTGAAGAGTGCAGCTATTGTGATATCTGATCAGCAGTGAGCTGGTTAAGTTTTCGGTACGTTTCTTGGTATAAATTTGTTATGTAGGAAATGTATCTAACACATTTAAATATTACCGGGAACGACTGATGTTTTTAATCGATGTCTTAAATTTGCTCAGACCTGTATACCCGGGAAGCTAGGTGGTACATGTGTTCATTTTTATGAGCAGGATAGAAAGAAACAATGCAACTACAAACTCTGTAAAACATTAAGCCACATTTCGCTGACACCTACCATTTCAGTCCTCCCCACCTCAGACATTTCACGTCCCTAACATAACATGTTAAATCAACTGACTATTCACTGGATGGCTTTTCCCATTTTGATTCTAGCTAAATGGATTTTGGAATTCAAGTTCAAACTGGCCGTCAAGTGTAAAGTAAATACAATGTCAACAGTGCAGAGAACCTATCTAGGATCCACAGTGGCATCATTCAAAGGGAGACCCAATAGGTTCAACTAAGTTTTTCTGTGGACTGGTCCATTGTTTTAATGAGGGGAACATCTACTACTGAGTGGCTTGCTGAAATATAAGCAAAATAAATTAACCATAAAACTTGAATCAGAATCATTAGTTGTTATTTGCAGTAGATAAAGGCAGAAATTCACTGTCAAAAATATGCTTTCAAAGCAGTTTTACAAAAAGCGTGTAACAGCCCAAAACAAATTTTGATGGAAAAATTAAAGTTATGTAGACACTAGAGCTTAGCCCTTGACCTTTGGAAATCTTAGTTCCAGTCAAATATTTTTTCACACCTCCCTGCCCATATGATCATGTCGTGGGTCACAACTGCTTGAGACAGAGAAGCATTGGAATAATAGTGAAAAATAACAATGTTAAACTGGGTAACAACGTTTGTCCCATGGCCACAGGTTTAATTCACATCAGCTCCTGCCATGTCCTTGAGCAAAACACTGTAATGTTACAGGTATACTTCCTTTGGCTATAAGTCAAGTATGATGAGTATAGAGAAGATCATCTGCTAGATGTTATGAATGTAATTGTAATGTCAGCAATTTAAGAATGCCCGGCAGCTCATTTCTGACAATGTGTGCTCTTGAACCACTGAACAGGCAACTGCTCCAGTGGATTGATCTGCAGCTGACCCTGCACTGTGACATTCCTGTGGGGCGCATATTGTGTACATTGGGGCCTTCATACTACTTATGTATGTGTCAGGGCTAAAATGAGATTATTAAGGAAAAGTGTTTCAAGATTTACTCAGTTTTTGTTGAAAATGTCAGAGAGGTGTTGATTTAGCTCTGGTTCTCTTGTTAATGGTGGTGTTATGTTGGGTTGCATTTTATTGTGAGTTTAATGTTTTGTATATTCTCCTTTACATACTGTATAAGAGAGGAACAATTCCGCTTGTATCTCATTTAAGTAGCCTATTGTTGTTGTTCAAGCCTGATGATTCTGGCCATTATTGAGAACACCCTTTTATGTATGTACAGTACAAGAATGATTTGGTCAGATTATGAGTAAGGTTAAATGACGGCTGTGTAGGTTTTCATTTTGAGAATAGGTTATTACTGGTTCCCCTGCTGGGATTAGTTAACACCTCATTCAGCTTTAGAAAGATTGGATTAGATTTTGGGGGGCTGAGACTCTTTGGAAAACAGCAACTGATTGGCCAGTGGATGTAAATAGAGGGTGGTATTAGTTCACCAGGCTTCTCCTATTGGCCAGTGCATAGAGAGAGTGCTTTCCCATCTGCCTCCTGTATCTCAAGGATAATCCCCTAGAATACCACCACATATGTTAACAACAGAATATCAAATGGAAGAAGAGGATATAATTTGGGTCCCAAATCTGAAATTTGTTATAGGTAATACTTCCTCAAGCACTTACAAAAATGTTGGCTACACTTACATGACACAGTTTGGTCTGTTTGTGGTTTATTTAATATACTAAAGTACAGTACAGTGCATGAGTTTGATAACATAGTGTAGAGCAATCCATTCAAATGTCTGAAGAATCAGTGCCAGAAGATATAGATATCAGTAAACTAAATTTTTACACACATTGAGATCTGATAAATTACAGTTTATTATATAGGATAGCTGGGTTATGGTTATGCACGAAGAAGAAATTAAGCACATGGTATGACATTCAAAGGCATAATGTCAATTCCTCCACAAGGGGGGTGTATAACCCTACTTGTCCTGAATATACTGTAGCTTTGAACTTTTTTTTACTGAAACTTTTCAAATTGAAATGAAATGAAATGATTACATTGTGAAAAAATAACCTAGTACACTGCTGCTGGAGAATTATTTTACAAATATATATAGAAGGTACAAGTCAGGACTATATATGGAATATATAAAAAGCAGTGCAGTGCACCGCCAACAGATTGTAATGACCTAAGTAGTTAATGAATATTAATACATCTTGTATCTTCCAGCATTCTGTGAAACCTGCCAATGCCCCTGAAGTATCCAAGTGATAAACACTGTGACTTAGATAAACTCAAGGTGGCACACTATGGAAATATTAAATACACTGGGATTTTCATTAACCCACCAGCCTGTTAGACTTGATTTCCACAGAGGGCTTCAATAGTCTAACAAACATAATGCTCATTTATGAGCCTTAGAATTTGTATTTTGTATATATCTCAAGTTTCCCATGCAAAGACACTCATTTTTGCTAATCAAACAAAATATATATTAGTTTAATAGGCAAGCTGTTTTCATAGTTGAAGAAAAAGTAGATTGTTGCTCAGTAAATTGACATTTTAATGTTACATTATATGAGAACAAGCATGGACATACAGTACATGTAGTGTAATTATTATTTTTTTTAAAAATGAAAGATTTATATATTATGATTCAAAAAAGTACAAAAATAAAGATTCTATTGTTGTGGGGAAAACTTCTTCCTATCACATTAGAATAAGAGATTTATATATATTACTGAAACATTTTAAATAATAATGTACAAATAAACTATGATGCAATCATAATAGGCACCATCTTTACATATGCCTCTTCAATCTGTATCAATCAATTCAGTCAATTTTGAAATGTTATACAGTAGGTACAATGCCAGTAGATTACAATGCAAGTAACAGTGGAATGAAAAGAAAGAAGTACATTAAATTTATTGAAGGAAAAAAAATTGAAAGCATGAGTGTAAATATTTTTAAGTTGTACATCTGTTTTTAAGGATGAAATAAGTTGCTGTGTAAAAAAACACACCCAAATCTGTAGAGTAATCTAGCATACCAGTGCACATCTGATGTTTGTCTTTGTAAGGAGTGGTACTCTTTAATGTCTGTTCTAAGAGCTGCACTCAGATTGTCTTGTTTGATCGGAATGTCATTATTCACATATATACCTGCTTTGTGAAGGACCAAAGTGCTCCCAGGCAATGTAGGCTTAGTGCAAGTTGTTTTATTCTCTGTGCTCTCCTGTTCCTCTTTGGTCTCCCCCCAAAGTAACTGGGTGACTGAGTAGAGGAGTCGAAGAGGTCCAAACGCCCAGTGTGCAAGTCTGTGGTCCTCCATCAGTGCATAGCTGGATGCCAGCACCCCATCAACAAACAAAGTTCCATCCTCTGTCAAAGGTGCATAGACCCCTACACTCTCCTCGACTGAAACTGAGATGATTCGAGATGGACGCACTCCAGCTCCTGCTGTATGAATAAGAACATAGTCTCCTTTCTTGGCTCTGCTTGAAAAGAGAGCCTGGTACTCACTGTGGTGGAGTTTGTCACTGGGGGATAGGAAGATCAAATGATGCGGAGTTAGGGCCACTCTTTGGCCATCTTCTGTCTCCAGAGCCAGAAGAGAAGCTCTGCTTTCCTGGTTTCGATGCAGAAACAAAAGGACTTGACTGAAGACGATGTGGCCTGTCCCAGACAGGGTCATGATTCTGTCTCCAGGAGCCAGTGATGACAGGGTCTTCTGCCCCCCTCCAGCTACAGTCACCTGGGCCCAGCCTGGGAAACAGCCACCTTTCTCCACTGCAACAGAGTGATCTGCAGGCAGATTAACACAAAAACCCAAGATGACTAAAGAGAGAGACACACGTCATTTTCACATGATAACATGAGGTGGATATGATGTAAATTGACAGTACAAGTTAACCACATGAAAGCTTGTCCTTCTCAAACTCACCAGCTTTTACTGAGCAGTGGACATGGTATTTGGATTCATAGTGGACCCAGTCAAAGCCTGCCTCCACAGCCAGCTGAGCTAGAAGACCATACTTCTCTGTTTTTCTGTCGTCAGTGGTTATGTCCACAGCTCTGCCCTCATAGTGCAGAGAGCCAGTGGGGTGGTGACCATCTTCATCCCAGGCCTCTGTCACACGCAAGTGTACCCCTGGCCACTGGTTCATCACAGCAATAGCCAACCTGTTCAAACAGTCCTTGCATCGCTAGCAGCAGAAAAGAGAGGAGAAGTGTATAAGCATTATTGTACAAGACACCTGCAATTATAAGCTAATATTGTACATCTTATCTCTTAGCAAAAAAAAAAAAAAGGATTATCAATACATTTTTAATACAAATATTGTTTTTGATAACAGTCACCCACTGAAGCAAGCACCATGTAATTGGTGCATCCCATATCTCCTCGAGTGGAAGTGGCAGAGATGCTTGTGATCACTTATTAACAAGAAAATGGCATAGCTCAGGATAAATAAATAGACCACAGATTAGTCTACTGTACACCTCAGTGCACAGACTGACGTCACTGCAACTCTGCTGAAACTTATATCAACACAAAATTGTAGTTTGTTCCTAAAACAATGTTCAGCAGTGTCGATGGCTCCCAGGTTATGTTTGTCTGTTGGCATCATCACACAGTTCCTCCTCTTCTCTGCTAAAGGCCATCTCAACCTTGCTCAAACAATCACAGTACAAAAACAAAGTTACTGTAGCCACTTTGGTACATTCCTTGGCCTTTTCGGCATGGTGACAGAATAATCAAGGCCATTCTCTGACTTTCCAGATTGTTCCAGGCATGACTTTCTCAGTTTCACCCCTGAGACATTTGATCAGAAATGCGCAGTGACTCTTAACACCCCCGTGGGCCATAATGTTGCAAGACTGTGTCGGTATTGTCACAAAATAGCAGGCTAAAAATGATGACGTCAGCATCTGAGGTGATACACTCAGTCATTTCCTGAAAGTATTTTCATTTGTGACTTGTAATATGGCAGATCTTGTGCCTCACTTTGTATAATTGACAAAGTAAATCTTATCTTGCAACTGAATACAAAAGAGTGCAGGCTGGGAACCAGAGAGAGAGAGAGAGAGAGAGAGAAGACAGAGTCAGGGGTGAGAAAGAGAGAGGGAGAGGGANCCAGAGAGAGAGAGAGAGAGAGAGAGAAGACAGAGTCAGGGGTGAGAAAGAGAGAGGGAGAGGGAAAGTTGGGTGAGAAGGGCCCAGTGTAGTAGAAAGCCGAGGTTGGGACTAAGGAAGAGGGCAGAGGGGAGGAATGTATGGGCACAGACTTCAGAATGTGACAGCAAGAGTGAGAAAGAGTAAGGGACAGAAAACAAACTGGGTACATTTTTCTCACATTGAAGAGAGGCGTTTCATTGTCAGAACTACAATAGCGGCTTTTCCAACGGTGGCATTACTTCAGCAGGCGGGAATTTTGTATAGGCGACCCCTCCGAGTCTCCAAAAGACACACAAAGAGTGTCTTTCACATCTGGGCAAGAGAGGGGCACATGCACCCATACACACACTCAACATCATTAAACTGGGTACCAGAAGGGCACACATAAAACCACAGACTTCCATCACTAAAGGAGGGGAAGGAATACAGATTCACATCATAAACAATCACTGAGGCCTCAGCATCCAAAAGGGAACGTAACCATCTTGTCAACAAAGTGTTCATAATCAAATTCTTGCTGATTGAAAATGTTTAGTCAAAAAGTTGTCTGACCCTATTTTTACCCATCAGTGCTATCAATAAACATTGATGAATTCAAGTTTCAGAGCAAAGCCTGAATATCTCACCTGGTAAACACACCAAGAACCAGTCATATGAATCGTTTTATTTCCAATAACAAAGACTTTGGTTAAAGATTAAAAGGAAGTGTTCCTGAAGGGGAACTCGGCCTCCTAAAGGGTAGTGTTGAATTACATCCTGATCTTCTTATCTCACGAAAGGGGAGGGGAAGTATGGTTAAAACTTACACACTGTGTTGACCATTTGTGTTTTAAGAGCTTTGGAAGGGAAGGTAGTTTATAGGAAAGCCAAAAAAAAAAAAAAAANAAAAAAAAAAAAAAAGAAAAGTTAATCGTGGGTTTTTCTGTTTTTTGTTTTGTTACATGTAATTTGAGGCTGTGTGCAAACTATAAACTGCTTCTCTTTGTCACATGCTTATAAATACAGTTAATCTGTCATCCAGCAGAGGGATTGCCCTGAAAATGTTCATAGGAGACCAGCAAGAGCATCCTTTAGTCAGTCTGCAGCATACTCTCTGCCCAGCCTGTTCGTTAGACTTACCATATATCACCTGGTATCATTGGGGATAATGGACACAAGTGAATCATTCCATTAACAAAATTCGTAAAATCTAAAAGACCTGAACTTGATTAACCATGACACCTCTGCCTCACCTTAGTCATGAAGCGGTCTGCGTTGGTGTTCTCTTCATCTTTGAAGACAATGTCTGGGTTGTAGTTACACACAAGTTCATTGAAGCGCTCAGAGTTGCGTGTGATCTTGCCCTCTGCTCTTCCACTGGCCCCAAGGTTGTTTTCAGAGAAGTTGGGGACAAACTGCTTGTAGTGCATGGCTGTGAGTTTCCTGGGCCTGGGGCGGATGCCATACCCTGGCCCTGGTCCACATCCTTGGACCTGCCATATACAAGTCCACACAGCAAGCAGGCCGAGCTGTGCCAGGAGGGCCCACCAGGACTGCTTCATCTGGGAGGGTTGTAGCTCCAAGAAGTCAGTGGTGCACAGTTCCTACAGCCCAGTTCCAGGTGTGTGACAGCATGCGAATGAGGGACAAATCTCGGTCCATTCCAAATCATGGGGTATTAAAAAGGGTTAATATTTGAATAACACAAACTTAAAAATTTTATTAGCTATTGATTTAAAAATAGCTTTAGTACAGTTGTCCTGGCTAAGTCTGTAGTGTTTTGGTAATGACTCTGACCACACAGCCCAATGAATGGTCCGAACTGGGTAAAACTCAACGACCAGTCATACAAACAGTTTCTGGGGATTTGGGATCAGCTGTAACAGTAAGGAGACACAATCTGTTTAAGGTTTCTGTCAGAAGATTTCGCCAAGTATCTGCTTTAATGCCTCATTCAGTTGAGAGCTGCGAGGCATCTCCACGCGTCCTTCGGAGGTACCTGTCCTGACGCAGGTGTTTTTCGAGTCACTTACCGCTTCTCTCTGCTCGCAGTTTCTGGAAGAGACGCAGAAGTGACGCACACTTTAGCCCGACGGCTCCCTGACCTGACTCCCTGAAATGTCTAAGAACGCTCCTGTGACGCTCGCATCCTATCTGTCCATGCAGAAACGCCTCTGCTCCCGAGACTTTTTTTTTTTTTTCCTTTTCGTCCTCGTCCACTGTCTCCTGTCGCGTTTCAGCGCTCCTGGCCACCTTGCACCAGCCATTGGGTCTTATGAGCGTCCGGACAAGATTGCCCTCCCTTCCTCTGCGCGCTCCCCCTGCCACAGCACACGCCTCCGATTCAACTTTACAGAGGACATATGATTAGCTTACTTATGTTAATGCAGTAGTCACACACACACACACACACACACACACACACACACACACACACACACACATTGCACTTATCGCATCATCATTTAAATGACAGACTGTTTAGCCACTTTTCCCCTTTGCAAAATTTAAACAATTCATCACTTTAGTTTATCCTTCTGAAAGCTTTGAAGCACTTGATGATTTAGGTAACAATCATTTATGGGACATAAATAAGATTTACTGTCTCCATTTTCGCCATAATTGAACATCAGACACCGCAGGTTTTTTTGTTTGTTTGTTTGTTTGTTTGTTTTTAGTTGTTGCTGATACAAAAAGAAAAACAAACAGTTTGAAATTATCTTGGGTTCTGAAGGCGTCTGATGGCCATTTGTGACTTTTAGTCAAATTTTCTACCCTCAGCTGTAAACCAGTTAATCAATATAATACACAGTTACAAGAACACTTAGAGTGCATACCTGTGCAAGGCTGAACGAGCCTAGACAGATTTGGGTTGTTGTTATAGCATACTGGCCTAAAAAGAGAGGCTGACAATAACCGGATATAGTTACTTTATTTGTCATAACAAATACTTATTAAAATTTATCTAGATCTGGACCAAATTGTTCCTATTGATAGTCTATTATGTCTGATTTGTTCACTGAGACTGGTGTATTACTTTTGATTAAAAAAAAAATAAATCTTGGAGCCCTTATGGATCTGGATTTGCACCAGAATTCAGTAGATTCTTATATGGGACATGATCCACCCTTTCACTAAGTTTTATCAAAATTGGTTCACAACTTTTGAGAAATCCTGCTTACAAATAAACTACAAACCAACCAAACAACAGACACTGATGAAAACCATGCCAGAAGTTGTTGAAGAAGTTGTTGACTGGGGATATATAAATTAGTTACAGGCCTAATGGCCTTGAACCAATATGCCCTCATTTCTGTTTGCTCTTCCCATCTATCAGGGTGGATCCATCATCTCTTCACTCTCACTCTCATGACTGTCTGCTTGTGTTATTAATAAACCAGAACCAAAGGTGAGGGTCTAAGAGAGGTCAAAATGTCCATCCTTGACACATCTGCCCTACTGACTGTGACTTATAGTACTGTCTTCCTGTGTCTGAGGAATGGGCTGAAACACATGTCCCCTGAACCCATCGCACCCAAGACCTCTGCACTGGCTATATCAAATTATTATTTTTATCCAGCTCAGAACAATAGCTGAGAATAAGACAGTCATAAAATGTGTCAGATAATGCCAAAGAGGGAGCAGAAAAGAAAGGGGAAATGGAGAATAGTGTCTTATTTATAGGTCTGACATCTCCAATCAGTTCTGGAAGACTAAATTAATGGTGGATTAAAGGTCAAAGTTTGTCAACAATCTATCTCTAGCTTCCTGGAAGACTTATGGACTCAGTGCGTCATGACCAGTTTCTTGACTTCAAGTCAAAGCATCTTTAACCCACTCACAACAGAGCTCGCAGTGTCTAAAATGTACTTTTCCATGTTTATCAGTGCGTATCTTGATGGTTGGCTGTGACTGTGCACCAAAGATGCTTCAATATGAAGTCACTGAACACTAATAGGTTCTTAAAAAAACTTTCCTACAAACATCTGGTTACCAGTGAATATCACCATTAAGCATATTTTTCCCCATCTAAATTACGCTTAAAATAACACCAAAAATTCCCTTTTACACAGTGATGATGCATAGGTCAATGTTACACAGTGACCACGGAAAAGCATCTTTGTTGGGAAAGGTTCCAGAAGATCCCAGGATGTTGAAGGGAGGGGTGGCAAGGCGACGCTGCATCTTCCTGTCTTTATGATAAACATGGAAGAATGCTTGAGTCAGGCCCAAGCACACAGATGAGAGATATCAGCCATCATGACAAATGCAGGGAATGACTCAGTCAAAAAAAGCAACAAACACTTTCATATCTACAATTACCCACATTGATGTTTCTCTTTAAAGGAATACAAGAAAGGAGATTTCCATCAGACATGAAAGGGAAAGGAAGGAAGCAAACATCTGTGGGTTGCAGTTGGAAATAAAGTAATTATTATTAGTTTTTATTTTGGTGCCTCCATCCTTCTACCTCCCCCTGCCTCCTCCTGCTCTTAACAGCTCTTTACTCCCCCATTTCAGGATGGGAGTACAAGGTTGTGTGAATGGTTGAGTTTCCTGCAAAGTCATAGCACAGAAAATGAGATCTTTCCTGCCTGGGTTAGTCTACCCTGCTTTGTTCCTTCCAAATGTGCTGTCTTGCACTTGGGCTGTGATCAAATACCTGTAAGTCATGCCCAATTTTCCTCCTTCTGTAGATGTCAGAAAAAAAACTTCAAGAACAAAAGGAATTGGTCCACAACTGGAAAATACTGGACAACCAATGTAGAATGAGCTTAGAATTGCAAGGTCTTTTATAATTTACTGTGAAACAGCAGCAAATTTTGAAACAATGCTGGCTTTGACATGTTAAGTGTTTGTCTCGTCTCTTGGAGCTGAGTAGACACTCAGCAGGATCCACTTCCTCAGATGGAGGCCATTAGAAGGGTTTGGGGGAAAGGAAAGTCAAGGAACTGACACCTAACCACCTCCCTCCCCTCAGACACACACACACACACACACACACACACGCACACTTTCTCTCTGCCCACTGCACCTCCCATTCCACTGTCTCTCACCCTGTTATCAGCGCAGGAAGAGGCAGGGTGGTGCGTTCTGATGTGGCTGCGTACATTGGATGATTCCTGGCTTACTGTAGCTTCATGTTGGTAGCTTCTCACTGCGATTCACCTTAAAGAACACAGTTATCACTACATGTCTCACATGATGAGTTTAGGTGTTCCACATGCTGTGTACAATGTATACTTGAGCATGTTTCATCCAGGTTTTAGTTGCAGTTCTCAGCTGTGATATGTTTGAAAAAAGAGCAGCAGTGAGCTGAGGCTAAGGCGATGCTGCATAAGAGTGGACAATAGACTGAGCAGGGTGGAACTTCCTGGACCCAGACAAGCAGGTCAGGAGTCAGATATGATGCTATACCTTGTTTCATGAACATTACATAAGACAGGGTATTTAAGCATGTATTACAGAATGCACTCTACTCTGACTACTTTCAAAAGTGCTGATATTAGAGGTTTCCAGATAAAATTTATACCATGTCAAAAATACCCAGTGTAACACGTTAACTAAGTTACATGGGTATGATAATGATTTCTATTATGTAATGTAATACAGTCACCCTTGATGCCTCGTCACAGAGGCCTTTGCAAGTCAACGTGTGAAGCAAGTGTGCTGTGAGTGTGCATGCACGGTGGCAGACAGTTATGGCGAGTGGACGGTGAGACCCATTATCAGTTGATTAGCAAGAAGTCTCGCCTTTTCCTGTGAGTGGTTCTGTATTTGCAAGCATACAAACTGCAGAATAATAGTCCCTAATGCACTTTGGCATGTACTTCAAACAGCCGACTGTCAGGAAAGCTAATCTGTGTCTTTTTCCCCCCTTCATTCTCATGTTTTGACAATAAAGATAGCCTATCTCATCCCATTACAAGCCGCCTGTCTCTCGCCTTGTCCCTGATATGCCGGTCAACCAGTCCAATGGAACGCGTTACCCAATGGGACTCCTGTGACACTTCAATTGTACAGCTATCAACTCTTATATTTTGCTGCAGGGTGAGGTGCTATCCTAATGTTTCCCAATCTAAATTCAAAGTTAAGACAGATATGCAGGGTTGTTTTATGGTGTGTGTGTGTGTGTGTGTATGGTATGTTGTAATTATTCTATAAACCAAAAAGAGCTGAAAGCTTTTTGACAAAAATAGCATCCAAATTGTCCTTTAATTTTAGTCAAAGTATTTTAACAATGAGGAAGGAAGGTTTTCCAGACTTTGAGTAGCACAATTGTGGCACTATGTTTTTATGTTTTAAGGGAATTTCACTTCAGAGAATAGGTGACAGGGCACAGTGAACAGGAAGTGTTAATATTTCTTTTTTTTTCTTTTTTTTTTTTTTTTTTTTNTTTTTTTTTTTTTTTTTTTACAGAAATAGTTAATGCTCGCTTAACATCATTTAGTAATGCTTCCTTATTGCCCTTGCCCTTCAGAAGTCTTGCCCCAAGAAAAAATAACAAATTTGACTTTAAACCACATTACTATCTTAGTCATCTCCCATGTACTGTACATACAAGTACATACAGTACATACATAAATACATACATATATATATATATAGGTAAAAACAGATATATTCTGAGTCTGCCTGAATTTTTGTGCCCTCTGAATCACCACCACCTACTTGTAAAAGCACTGTGGTTGCAGTTTGTTCAAATCCATCATGTAATGCAACAAATGATATCATCTCCCCTGACAAATAAAGTAAAGATGTCTTTTTGTCAGAATACAAGAATCATGGTGGACAAAACTTCTCTATCCTTAAAGTCAGTGATATCACACTAGGGTCTCTTACACATCTTATGTATGGCTTATGTGTCACTTCCTCAGTCTCCAGATGTGTAAGTAATGTTACGGCGACATTCAAGTTCATGTCCTTTTAGCAGAGGAAAAGCAATGCAAAACAAAGCCTAAACCAAATAAGCCTAATTAAAACATCCAACAGAAGAAAACAAGAAATGCAAACAAAAATCAAGCGGGAGAAATTAATCAGTCAGGACTTTCTTGAACCAACTTCAGAAAAACGAGGAGAGGAAATGGACAATGGGCAAGGAAAATGAATGGAAGAAAGGAGGTGGGTGGGTGACGGGTACGTGAAGGAGTGAATGTGAATGGACGTCGCTCCTTCTGATTTGCAGGCGTTTTATCTAGCAGTAGCATCCGAGTGGGGAAAGCGTGGGCTATGGCTGTAGTGGCGTCTCGGCTGGCTACTGCTGACAGACAGGCCAAAATATGGCTTTCTTCTGTTGCTGATTAAAGAATACAACAAAAGGGTGGAGGGGCACAGAGGACAGACACACTCACCACACACTTTCAGACTGGTCATAATGAAGTTACATTTATATAATGTAACCAACATCAAAGTAACAGTAGAGAAAAAGTCATTTTGATGTGTATCTAAAAAGACCCAAAAACTTACAAACATAACACATTTTATTGTTTTCTGGTCATAAAACAATGATGGTTACAAATTCATAAAGAAAATTTAAAATATCAGCACATTTCACAAGTAAAAAATAAACAGTTTTCTATCTTCGAGAACAACTCTAAAGATTTTCTTTTAGTGTCAACCCTGTCACATTCAACATTGTTTTTGATGACTATTATAATCCGCTGAGTATTGATTCAACACATGATGTTCATATGGTTCCATCCCAAAATGCCCATAAATAAAGACAATAACAGTACTTAATAAAGTTGTGCTCCCAAAACCAAAAGAAATTCCCAGGCAAAGTGAAATAAGTAAACCTCAGAGTACTCCACATGACTAACCAGAGAGAACCTCACACAATAAAGAGTGCAGTGTTGGGTTTGGGAAACACTGCCCCCTGCTGGTCAAACCAACAGCTAAAAACCTGCTGATAACAGCAAAGGCAATCGGTGACTTGAGATCACCAAAACATTAAGAATGAGATACAACAGATACAAAACAATGCCTGTTATCTATATATATATATATAACAAATGACAAGTGAATTATTGCATAGCAAGACAGTCACATTTACTCTGAAAAAAATACAACTATCCCAAACACTCACCTAATGTCCAAAAATCAATTTCATACACAACAGCAATAAGATGAGATGAAAAATACCACAGAAAACTCTTGCATTCTTTTTATGATTTAAGCAATTACTTTTGGTGAAACAAAAAAAAAATGCTTCTACCTGAAACATATTGCACTTCTCCCCATAAATTCTTGAGAATAATTCACAGTTTGATTGGTCTAAGGCAGAAAGTTCCTCTTAGAGTGTCACATTGCATTCACAAAGTTTGCATAAAAACGTTTAAAGCTCTTTTATGTATAATTCAAAGAGTAGTCTACAAATCTGCAAAAAATCTGCATAATGATAAATTATCAGAGCAAATGCTCTTCATTCTTCTACCAAACATATCTGGCTTTGCAGAGCCCCAAAACTGAGCCTATTACTCATTCTCATATTCCCTGTCTAACCCGTGGGTTACTGAATAGAAAGGGAACTCCATGCCCTACTTGCTCCTATTAAGAACTTCCTCTTCTGAACTTACATAAAACCTCTGCAGACTAGACCACCAAATACACAAAAGTAAGATTCCCAGTCTTAAAAAAAAGTAGGAAAATAAGAGAGGGAAGCAACAGAGAACCCACTCAACCTCAGGCAGGAAGAGGAAATTATGTCATAACTACAACATATTTTTCCAAAATAACTCTGCTGACTTTCAAGTGTGCCCACAGAGCAACAATCTCTAATCGATCCACGTTTTGTGGGAGGATCGCTCTTAGTGTCCATTAACACAGGACTGCCAATATGGCCTTGATCCCTTTTCCCGTTTCACTAATAGCCATGGCTCAGGTAACCTCTTGTGCTAATACATGTCCTTGCAGTCAAATAACTGCACAGAAATGGTCCCAGATGAAATGGTCATTAAATGCAGCTTCAAGCACTGGACAAAGTGCAAGCAGACTCCTTTATTCCAGTCACTTCAAATGGGGGACCTGTGCACCAATTGGCAAAGGGGCTGGATTGGAAAAGGCCTTTGAGAGATTCACATATCAGGGGCTCAGTATCCAAAGTTTAGGAAAGGCAGTGGTGAGAGGGAGAAAGTCACTGGATTTTAGATAGTCCATTGGCTAGGAGGAGTCTGAAGGGGACCGTGGAACGTGACACAGTCTGAGGCAGTTTGTGGAGACCTGTGGAGAACCACAACATCAGTCACAATCATAAGGTGGAGCACAAGACCTGCAATAACTAAGAAAAGGTGATTTGTGCAAAAAGTCTATCAATCACAGAACAAAAGCTGGGAGGCAATGGAAAAGCGTACGAGAGCTGCCATAGAACAGAGATGCTATCTACTCTACACTGTGAGGAAGGAGAGTGTGTGTATGTGTGTGTGTTTGGCGTGTCCATGCTCTTAACACTTGTTTGTGTTGGGTGGAGGGTTCGAGGGTGTGTGTGTGTGTGTGTGTGCTTAAAGGTCCCCAAGGGGACCCTAGTCTCCTCTTGTCCCTTTACACTTTCCTGAAGGATTGTATGCTTTCTATCTGAGGAAAAGAGACCAGCCCAGAAGGGAAACAGAGCCAAAGGTGGGAAAACTTATGACACAGCTATCCAAGTACAGAACACAATGTCACAGGCACAAAATATATGGACTCCACTTCATAAAATTTCAATAAAAGTGTGGACTGACCAAATGCACGGATGAGTTCTCTCTGTACTGCCCAGGTGACTGTTTTGATGAGCGAGGCGGACGTGAGTCCAGCAAACAGCATGTTGTACAGGAAGACAATATAGAAGTTTCCAAGCCAGTTGTACCGACCAAAGTCTCCCAGGAGATCAAACCGAGTGATCCCTACGAAAACAGAATGGGAATGAAAAAAGATTGGAAGGATGGAAATTAGTAAAGAAAATGTGCCAGACCTCTCCTAAATCCATGATCAGCATACATATGCCCTCTTTTGGCTATTACTAAAACTACATGAGAAATGTTGATTCAGCACCACATGACATTACATGCAGCCTTTGATAATCCATTAGTCCTTACCAAGTGTGCGTGAAAAGACCGGTAGTGCTGAGCTTAGAATAAGCAGTGAAACGCAGTTTGCAATTATCTGAGAGGAAGAAAAAATTTGAGGTTATTAGAAGGAGTACTGCAATTGCTCCATTCAGTTTCTACTCAAATATCACATGAAGACATGTTGTATACATACCTGTGTGAGGTTGGTATCCTGTGCACGTGGCAGCAGGCTAGTGAAGAGAGGAGAGCTGTAGAAGCCCACCACTGAAGACACCATCAGATATCTGGGCAGTCATTTAAGGACAATACTAGAATGGTGACGACACTATTCACAGACAGAAAAAACATTCAAAATTCATGCTAACATATGAATATGACAACATAACTCAACATCACACTCTGTTCAAATATCAAAGATGTTTTATTGGCTGAATCAGAGCTTCCTCTCAGAGTTAACTCATGCACCCATAGTTGATTTGGATAAAAAAGGATACAGGATAAGGACGACTTGAACTGTAGCACCCAATGACCCGAACATAGAGAAGGAGGCCATGCCCAGGTGAGGGTCCTGAAACGCACACAAAACTCAGCAATCATCATCATCATCATCATCGATAGAACTGCTGCATAGCAAGCATGCAATGTTCACAATTCTTTCCTGGCTCAACTCTCACCTCCATTCCTCGAGGCATGGCTGTCTCATCGAAGAGCAACTCCAGCACATTGAAGCAGACCATCAGCACACACATTACCTGAAGAGACACAAATGGCAATTACACAACAAAAGCACAAATAGCCATGTGATTAAATGAGGTTTGAAGCAGCCTGTGGTGGTGACTATAAATAGTGTACAGTCAGAGCAAGGAGCGTCAGCATTGCCAGAGGATAACCAAGGTTTCGCTGCCATGGGGATGCTTTCCTACGTGTCTCTGTGGGGAAAGTAAGAAAAACAGGAGACAAGCAACAACAGGTGAGTGTCACTATGAATATGCACTAATCACTTTGAGAGAAGCCTGGCAGTCAGCAGTTTATTCTTACCGAGGGCAATGCGCCTGCTGTGGACTGTTTTGTACTCTCTTTTTATTACCTCCATGTTCAGCTTGACCCAGCATGATGTACTGTCACCTTCAAACAGGCCACATGGGATTAGACAGACAGACAGGCAACTTTAAATGAAATCATGAGTGTGTCCATAATGTTCTCCTCACAATTCATTTTCCTGGAGAGTGAGTCTTCTTCAAATGCAGTGCAATTCAAAGTCTCTTCTACATTTTCCAGCAGCTGATGGGGATAAGAGAAAACATTTATTAACATGACGGCACTCAGAGAGCGCATACCTCCACAAAGGCCAAAACAATTCCAAATACCCCCCCCCCCNCCCCCCCCCCCAGCATTTATCTTTGCAACAAGTGTATGTGGAGATTACCACCAAAGTAAGCAGATCTTCTTTTGTTAAAAAAATGAGCTGCCATGCTAAAATGAGCTGAAATTGGCCAATTAGCATTGATTTTATAGGCTAAAAACTTTTTCTGTATCCAGAATATGATGTTACCATCACCTCCAAAATGTAATCACTTCTTCCTCTCAACATTATCTGTCTGTCCCTAAATCAACTCAACTCAATCAACTCTGTCCATAACTTTTTGACATATCTTGCTAACAATCAGAGACTGGCAAACGCCAGTGACCACATAACCTCCTTGGTGGAGTAATTAAGTAAATATAATTTACAGCTGCAAGACAAATGTTGATGTAATGGTTACCGTATGTAAAATGCAGATTTTATTTGATTTTAGACTCACCCGTGGTTTGACCAAGAGGCTGCCAGTAACACTGAACATTCGGGACAACCCAAAGGGAGTGCACACTGAGGAGTGAAAAACACAAATTGGGAGATATAAGGCATGTTGGCTACTACATTAATAATGGCTGAAGCAATAACGGCTGAGAAATACTTACACAAAAGCAGCAACACTCCAAAGAGAGAGCTGCCTGAGTACAGGTAGGGGAGGTAATATTCCCACAGATCTGGGATTTAAAAAAAAAGAGCACATGAGTAACTGTAAAAACAACTGCACAGCCAATTAAAATTCTCTCTCAAAGATCTTTTGTTATTGCGGGTAGCTCACCATAGAGGCTCTTCCTAGCTATGTTGTCGTGGAGGAGGGCTGCTGCCACCCACACGATGCCCAGCACCAGCAGCGCCAGCAACAACAGCAGCACAACTGCTTCATAGACTCGTGCCATCACCCCCTACACACAAACACAAACATTCTGCTATCAACAGAAGCAGAAACAGATGCAGACAACTCACATTATCAATGACATCATCATTTATCTTCATAAAAAGGTTTCCAGTGGCTCTACAGCCTCTAGGAGTGAGGGAATGTTAAAAGTTGTACCTTTTTGGACCCTGCAAATCCCTCTGATTCAGTGAAGAAGTAGGCAAAGGGCATGAGGAAGACCAAGGACAAATTGGAGAAGAGAAAGACTAGGTTCCACAAGCCTGGGAGAGAGGAATGACAATTTTTCAGATGTTAGACTTCAGTTCATGTCGTTAAAGGACCATTCCAATGATTTTGCATGTTTGAGCCCAATAAATACAACCCACATACATGTTGCGTTGCTGCCAACTTTTCCAAAACTTACTACTGGAGGGATAAATATTAGAATCGTTTTCTTACCTTCCAGACTGTCATTGTTTCAAGTTTGGTCCAGCACGTTATAAAAATCAACTTGTATAGAGTTGAAATGTGTTTGGGATAAGTAATCCATCACAGCAAACCACATGCTGTTATTATTTTTTTGTTGAAATTACTTAACTGATCCAACACGAAGCTACATGGAAGAAGATGTACATTTCTGAAATTAAAGCAATCATACCTTTTACAATCGTGCACAGGTGTTAGCAGGCAAAACACTGAATGTTAAGGTGGGGTGTATCACCTGAAAATTTTATTTTGAAAGACAAGGAAATTTTGCAAAATAACACAAAAAAGGGGCGGCACGGTGGCTCAGTGGTTAGCACTGTTGCCTCACAGCAAAAAGGTCCCGGGTTCGAGTCCGACCTGGTGTTTGCATGTTCTCCCCATGTCTGCGTGGGTTCCCTCTGGGTACTCTGGCTTCCTCCCACCTCCAAAGACATGTAGGTCAGGTGAACTGGAAACTCTAAACTACCCGTAGGTGTGAATGAGTTTGTCTTTCTCTATGTATTAGACTGGCAACCTGTCCAGGGTGTACCCCGCCTCTCACCCATTGACCACTGGGATAGGCTCCAGCCCCCCTGTGACCGTTAACAGGACAAAGGGGTATAGAAAATGGATGGATGGATGGATGAACACAAAAAAATAAAATACAGTTTTATGTTTTGGAAAATGGTTGGCAGTAATGTAACGTGTATGCAGGTAGTATTTATTGGGCTCAAGCGTGCAAAATCACTGGTATGGTCCTTTAAACCCAGTGAAATATTTTGGTAGTACCACCGTGAACCACTGTGAGGCATAACTCAGCCAAAAAGTGACACAGAAGCATGACAACAATGTTTGGCTACTTAGTAACATCTGTGCTAATGAGGAGGGTGTGCAATACTTAAAAACCTGAAAACCTGGTTTTCCTTTTACTTCTGAGCCTGAAAAAAAAAACATTTACTTGGAGTTGAAAAATTTATCTCAGATAACAACAGACTTTTAGATTTTTCTAAACCAAAGGTCTGCAAACAGAAATGCCACAGCTACACAATCCATACTGATTATCGCTCTGAACACAACTCTGTGTAATATTGATTTGGAGCTTATTATCTGTATTAAATCTGATCCAGTTTCCAAACAGTCTCACTCACTCTCTTTTGAGTGAGTTGTCTGTGGGCAGCGACTGTTGCTTACACCAATAAATAATATAAGATGTACCATGAATAAGAGATCCGTTGAGCCACTGCATGTAGTAGCTCTGTGGGAAGGTGAGCAGCACCTCATTGGACAGAATGGAGATGGGAAGAAGGAGCACAGCACACACAGCAACAGAGAGAGTGAACGTGCACAACCACAGCCTGGGGGAGGGAGAGAGTGACAGTGGGTGTTTTTACCTAACATCACGTCTTTGTGTCCAATATATGAGAGAGAGAGAGAGAGAGACCAGAGAGAGAGAGAGAGAGCGAGNAGAGAGAGAGAGAGAGAGAGAGAGAGAGAGACCAGAGAGAGAGAGAGAGAGCGAGCAATGATAAGGTAATGCAACGCCAACGTGTAGGGACAAAGAGCAGAGCAGCATCACCCCAAACCCACACACACACACACACACAACTGGGCAATAAAATTACTGCCAAATGGCCATGGGCCACTTGTGGTGTTATCACACAGACTCACGCTCAGCCATTCACTAATTCACTGTGAGGAAGTGAGAGCCGATGCTGTGGGTCAGTTAATCATTACTTGTTTTCACTTACGCAATTTTATTGACGGTGGCATCTTCAGTATCGTCTGAAAGAGAGGAGAGAAACAAATGAGACTGCGGCTGTTACACAAGTCCTTCAGAGATATGGCGAACTAAACAGATCAACTTTTTGTTTTCGATCAGTTACAGAATGTGTGTTAACAGCGATAAGTCGGTATGAAAATAGCCAACTCATTACCTTACCTTACCTTTGTAACTGACAAAAGCTAAAAATAAAAAAAAAACCAGACAATTCTGACTGCAACTTCAAGCGTTGAAAAGTTTGTAGACGACTTCAATACTGTGTTGTCTCAGAAAGATGAGAGGGGATGGCGACCGTGTGTGTGTGTGTGTGTGTGTGTGTGTGTGTGTGTGCATGGGGTAAACTGTGACTGAGGCAGCATACATATATACAGATGCAAAAAGTCAAAGTCTCACTGACCTCAGTGTGGGTGAGTGGGGTGGGAGCATGGGGGCTAGAGGGGAGTAAGGAACATTCCGTTCAAGCAACATTCAAGAGTTTCTAGAAAAAACTGTATTACATGCAGAGAGGAACTGCAAAGAGGAGAGTAATAAAGACAACAAAATGCCTCATCTGTATGTCTGAAATACATGAAATGCTGCACTGTGTTGTGCAATAAAAGATGCCACCATGCAAAATATTAGCGTGATGTTATTGACTGAGGTAAAGCCTGCAGCGCATAAACCAGTTCCTGCTGCTGGTTACTGGTTGTTGCTCCTCGTCGTTACAAACAAGCTTTGCAGTTTGGTGTTGCACAACTGTCATTTAGCTGCAGGGCACAACTGTCGTGCTGTTGTTGATACACAGACGACGAGAACGACGGTGAAACAGCATGTATACGCTTTGCAAAGATCGGCTGTTCTAAAATGCAACAAATGAGCTGGCCATCTCCCAGGCTGCAGCTCAGCCACAGCAGAGCACAGACACGCACCGGACGCGTCACATCTGCTTCTAATAACGGGAACTTATAGGGTTTTGTTATGTAACTTTCAGCCCAGGCAGGCTGTGGAACTTTAAACATGTCTTAGCAAATATATTGTAAATTCAACATTATTAAGTATGCTTGTTTGTCTCTAATGAGAGATCAGATCCGTACATTACGTTAATGCAAATGCTGGCTCTAAAAGATGACTAAAATGCAAAATGTGCTTACTGCTTTTAACAAAACATGTTTTTACAAATATTTCGAAGTTATTTCTACTTTGAAAAATGAAAGTCAGGAAGTAAGAATCGTGACAAATTAAACAAGCCGTGACCAAGAATGTGACTGTATATGCCTGTTGAAGATGTGTGAGATGTTTGGGTCAAAGCAGGAGGGCCTTATGCTGTTACAGCTACAACTCTGTGTTTATCTTGTAGGAACGTTCTTCTCCGCCCCTCCACCATCTCGGGGTGGTTACATGTTACATAACTCTGCAACTCTGGCGTGCTCCAGCCAATGTCCAGAACCTGCACTGAGATTTGTGCCTCTAGCCACGGGCGTGCAGAGGCTGTATTTACATGTATGCAAACACAGCAAATCACCATTAATCAAAACTAAAAGAATCTACAGAAGAAGATGCAAAGAATTAAGAATTTTTTCACTCCTCACACCCACCCAACCAAACATAGGATGGTTTTATATTTATGATTATGTATTTGGATTTGTGGTTTAGTTCTGTGTTTAAGACAGAAAGTGTATTTGCTGAACAACACCTGATTGTCTGAAAGCTTTGCTTTCTTTGAGCGGCATGGCGACATACTCAGTGAAAGAAAATTCCAAAACGCCAGAGTAATCAGTATGCCTGTCAGCAGCATGACTTCTCCCCCCGGCGTTTCTCCCGTGGGCTTTGATGAAAAGCTTTACCACAGAGAGGTCTTTATGTATCACCTATATTAAAATCCGGAGAAAACCAATGTCTTCAAAACTCACCTGTGACAAACTCGGCAGTCTTCTTGAAGTGGGTGAGTATGAAGTAGGACAGGATGTAAAGATACGAAAACAGGAGGACACAGATCTGTGGAAGAGACAGAAAAATTTAATTCTTGAGGATTTGGGTGTTGCACAGGACATATTTGAAAGCATTGCTCATGAAGATATTAACTACATTTCTTTCACATGGGCGAGTTATTCATGACATAGTTCAGCCTCGTAGAGCTATCAACAAGAAATATATTCATTTAAGTGGCTTGTACTGGGCTGTGGTTAAACTATGTAACGTGCTGGTAATCCCAACACTGCAGGTGCATGCACACACACAAATACACACGTTTCTTGCCTTGCCCTTCATTGTCCTATCATGCAGCTGTAACACATTGTTCTGTTTTGGGCATCCAAACAGTAACAATTACAACTTTAAACACACCCAGAATGTAACAGAATGGTAACACAGCAAGTAGAGCCCGAGAAATAAAGGTAAGCAGATATTCGCGTATCGCAGATATATCAGTATATCACAGATGAAGAAACAGGTTTGAATAAATGTTTTAATGGCTGTATTATTTCAAAATTTGTTATATTTTTTTTTTGATGTATTAGTGAATATTAATTTTCCTGCAGAATTGTGAAATTTACTGATCACAATTTTATTTTATCTCCATTTACTAATATTACTGTCACTAATATATCTCAAATATCAATATCAGTATCAGGCTCAAAAATCCAGTATCAGCGGAACTTCCAACAGCAAATTGACTGTATAAGCAACTGGTGATTTCAACATTTACACAGTTTGTGAGTCAAAAGCAAACATCCAACAAAATTCACCATTTTTAAAAGGCCAGACAGATGGAATCGCAACATTCCCAGTTTATTCCAGTAAAAATCATGACAGTGATAAAGTAGGAGGGATTAAAGGGTTTGCCCGACCTTAAACTGAATCTGAAAAACAAATTTAGGCCCAATCTACATTCCCTCAATCTGCTGTCTGGAGAAGCGCTTAACATTTCACTACAAAGACTGATGTAAACCTCTTGAATATGAGACCAAATATGGGAAAATGTAGAAGTTTAAGAAGACCCACATCTTTTCCAAATGTCCATGCTTTTCCAGATAAACTTATAGTCCCTGCAGCAGAGTGGACAGCCAACAAGAAATGCACTCTTGAATGTTTACTGCATCTCAATTATGTGGTGGAGCTGTTTGGTGAAAACCTACTGGCTCAGTCTGACCTGTTAACAAATTGAATTTGGACAGTAATGTCATGATGCAATTCAGAACAACGCTCAACTTGTGTTTCAACACTGAAGAGTAAGAATACAGTAAAGAAGTTGCGAATGACTGAGGGAACAGAACACAGCATGTTAGGAGGATCCTGTATGAATAAGAAAAAAAATCTAACACAAAGTACCCAGATTGAATCTCCTTCTCTATCATAATCTCTCCTTCCCAACTTTTTATACAACAATCTAAAAGATAAGTGTATTGCTCACTCTCTTCACAAAACTTGTTTCCTGACTAGACCTCAGAGGAAAATCTACAAAGCTGGTAGGATGTGGAAAATAGTCCCGGAGGTGAAAATAACAGCAACCACAAACAAAGGGGGGGGGNGGAGAGAGAGAGAGAGACACTAGGGAAAATAGAAGAAATGTGACAACATGTTTAAAGGTGTCTGTAAAACCCGATTCTTATTAGAATGTAAACTTCAGCATAAGAATAAATATGCTCAAGCAAACCCATAACTTAGTCATAATACTAATGAATTCATTCTAAGCATCAGGCTTCCAAAAAAGTTTGCATTTACATTACAATGTGCATTTACATCAACATTCCTATTATTCTAAATTAGGAACAAAGACCATTTTTGAATGGATCAACGGGTCATATGGACATACGGTGCAATAACAAAGGAGACTGGGCATGTACCCCTCCTCTTCTTTGGTTCAAAGATGTGGAAAACAGTGACCCACTTTAGAATGGAAACAAGATCTTATGTTTATTTTATAGTGTCTCTAACTGTTTTGGAGAGAACGTCTCACCAATAATTTTACTATGACAAGCCATGAAGCAAGACCAATAATCCTATCATGAATGCAAAATGGCTTTTGGTTTCAAGTATAGGTGTAAAAGCTAAGCTACTTCATTCCAAATTGATCAGTCTGCAAAATCATATAACCCCGCATTCTGCTGTCATTTAATGTCACTATGGGAAAGCAGAGAAGAACAGGTATGTGAGGTCCACAAAACCCATTCAGTCCATGTTTGCAGGTAAGAACACGTGTTGACTGATCCCAACCAGATCCCAGCTGGTTTGTTGTTGAGCGTTAGCATGTAACAGGCCAAAGGGAAAATATTTCAAGGGAATTCAGCAACCAGAGGGACATTTATGTATTGGACACTACATTCAGAGGTCAATTAAAGTACTTTAAAATGCACAAGGTATCCTAAATATCTGTCTGCTGGCGTACACAAAAACCAGTGATGTTTTCACATCTAGTCAAAATTTCTTCTCTCTGTAAAAGTGTAAATGAAGTTGGCTGCAGCACAGCGAGTCCTTGCAAAATGTCAACCCGATCCCATAAGAATCAAGGGACACCTCGCCATTTGCCCAAATAGATGTGTTCAGGCAATGCAAGACGGTCTTTATTCAAAATTTATTCAATGGCCAAAAATAACCAAATTATTATAAGACATAGTTCTAATCCAAAAAAGGGTGTACAGTTATACCAGTATTGATGATTTCACTAGACTTTGTTTTTCAATGTTTGTTATAAGATGTCTGAAATGTGACAACTGAAATTCCATGCCTTATTATATAAAACAAATAGGCATTCAGTCCTTCAAGAGGACAGTGAATAAACATGAATGAATTAAACAAGAAACAGGCTTGATCATGTAATCCCAGATATTACAGACTATTAGTCTCTCCTTTCTCTCAAATTCCAACAGAAACTGGTTCCAAATAGATTCACAGATACAGATAATTTGTCTGCTACAACATATCAATGTGACATTCATTGTACTGATCACAGATCCTGGTGTCAATTTGATTTGCTGGCAAGACATGATAAAATGACATAAATACTGATAATGTTTTGGCGATAAATGCTGAGACTTTTACAGTGGGGGTGGGGTTATTGAGGATTTTGTTGGCCTTTGCGGAGGTATGCACTCTCTGAGTGCCTTCTTCTTAGATTTCAAAAACAGGTTTTGCATATTTACATTACAGTTCACCAAATACTCATGTAAAGCTACACATGCAGCTATACTAATGAAAACACATCTGCTAGCGAAAGGGCCACTTAAACTAACCTAACTGACCTCCTGAGTACTTTCACGGTTCTGTCTCAGATGCCTAATGTGGACCGACTGTGCACAAATTACTTTAATGTAAAGAAAGAAATCTGTATTAAATTGCCTCAGTCCTTTTGGTTTTGTTACTAATGATTAAAATGGATTGCCTTCAGCAGAATATGTGTCTTCTACATTCATCCATGTCTTTTTCTTTGCTTTTCAATGGATTCATTCATTTATTATAAAACCTACTGTGTGTCTAGTATCTATCACTGCACAGTTTCTGCTCATCTACTCCCAAATAGGCCACTTCAGCCTAATGGTTCTTGTTATCAATTTTGAGACAACCAGAAAAATACTGATTGGTTTTGATCTGATCCTGACCCCAAAATATGCAGCAGACAGCAAAATATTACAAACAATAGGATTCAAGGTACACAGTATCTGTATCTCTAAACCCAGGAAATGAACAGCCTGTGAGATCTTGTACTTTTTTAGGGTTAAAAGTCCATGTCCATGTTGTACCTCAAATGATTACAGCAAGTCTGAAGTTTGTGGAAGATAGATAGGGTCATAAAAATCTGAGTTTAAATCAACACTGAATTTAAAGCCACAAATTCAAATCTCAAAATTCAAGCTGCGTATATTCAAAATGCAATATTCAGTTGCTCAATCAGTTTGAAAAAAATTCAGATTGAAAAAAATTCGATTTGAAAAAAAATTCAGATTGCAAAACATCAGATCAAAAAAAATCAGAGTGAAAAAATTCAAGTACAATATCCAGGATACCAAGGATAGGCAATCAAATCAGGCTGCAATCAATCCTACTCCTGGCCTATCAGCTTGCGTTCTGCCATAATGTCACAAGTAGAAGAAGGAATAATCATCACTGAACAATGGCGGCCAACGATGGGTGCATTTATTCTACTTTATTACTGTTAATGTCTAATTAAACTGCATTTAAATATGAAAAGGTGTGGGTAATTTGTGTCACATTCGTATCAAAAGCATGCAGAAAAAATGCTGCCACTTCCACCTTTGCAGTTTGTCCAACTAATTCGGCCACATTTACGTGAATTGCAGATAACAGAAGTGTGCTTATATAACGGATGGCTGGTTCAGTATAACCTTTTCTGCTTTGTGTTGGCCGCCATTGTTCAATGACTACTCCTTCTTCTGCTTGTGAAATTATGGCAGAAACTGATAGGCCAAAAGTAGGATCAATTGCAGCCCAATTAGATTGCCTATCCTTGCTGTCTGGGGTGTTCTACTTGAATTTTTTCAATCTGAATTTTTTCAAACCAAATTTTTTCAATCTGAATTTTTTTTTCAAACTGAATTTGAGCAACCTGAATATTGCATTTTGAATATATGCAACTTGAATTTTGAGATCTGAATTTGTGGCTTTAAATTCAGATCTTTATGACCCTAATTATCTTCTGTAGTATGACATTCAACAGGAAATTCTTACTGCAGAATACTGAGTCCAGTTACTGGCAGAGTGACAGGAGCAGAGCTAATTACATGATTTAAAGTAAAGTAGAAAATGTGAAGTAGTTTGATTCAAACTAGTGCAGACAGATAAAGGAGGATTTGAAGAGGCAGGGATGAGTCACTATAAGGAAGAGCTCCACAGGATGACCCTCAATGTGTCTGAGCCTAATGAGAAGCTGCATCCAGGAAATTATTAAGGACTGTAAGGAAGTTCTTTCAAAAAAAAAAAAAAAAAAAANAAAAAAAAAAAAAAAAAAACTTTAATGGAAGTTGAAAGTACATGACTGTAACAGTTAAGACATGCAATCACACACTTGGTGATTAAATAGCTGATTGTGTTGTTAGGCTCATCTCAATATTAACCGACTGTGTTAGCCCTGCCATACTTACTATAGTCTCCCGGACACGGTTGTGGAAAAGTTGCTCTCTAACCGACACGTCCACGTCGTCCATTCTCCGAAACCATACCAGTATCATCGGGCTTAAGAAGCGCTGGAGGAAAAAATCTACAAAATAAAAAGTCGAAACATGTCCTTAGGAAAGTGGATGTGCGGTACATCTGCCCGGCTGCATTTAAACCGCTGAGTTAGCTGCTACTCTACAAGGATAAAAACCAAACAAGGCGGGGCTACGGGGCGTGGCTACGCGGATATGGGCGGGTCTCGGGCCTACAGACAGCTGTCAATCATCACTATTATCAGGCTTGTCAAAGTCATCGTTGTCTTTCCCATCTCCATCTCTATAGGTATATACTATACATTATATATGCTACAGAGGTCAGACAGAGGCTTACATGTACACATTCAGTGTTTTACCTCTTTAAACCAATACTCTAATCCCTGCTTGAAATTTTATAATTGTGAATACAGTTGGTAGTCTTTAACAATCAGAAGGGAACTACAATTTGTATTATTAGTTTGTTAGTCTAATAACATAATTAATTTAACAATATTCTGGATTGATTTGAACATTTTATATGTGAAAAATTGAGTGAACACTGCAACTACAACCTCTACATACGTTTGCACTTTTGTATATACCGTACATCAAAATGGAGATTTCATTTTCTTTGTATATTTGTTACTAATCCAAGGACAATGTTGGAAGAAAAGAATGGGCCTACCTTTAGAGATTTTTAGCAAGAACTGATGAGAGTGTGGGAGTACAGAAGACCCTTGTCAAGTCAAAAGGCTTTACAGGCCCACACAGCAACTGTTCCCAGCCCAGCCCAAGCTCTAGGAAGACTAGAAAGAAATCACTGGAATTGAAGAAACCTTGGGATAAACAAGGCAGGAAGCAGGAGATAACAAAGAGAGAAAACAAATCTGGATAGTGACAAAAAGTAAGATAGTGACATCTGTTGGTAAAATTGGATACAAATAAAGGAATAGTTTTCAGATATTCAGATAGTTTCAACTTTTTCTTTGCCTTTTTCCTTTTTTTTTTTTTTTTTTTTTTTTTTTTTTTTTTTTTTGACTAGCATACATGATTTCCAGGAATATATTAGTGGTTTGTATTACATTTTCTGTCAGTGTCATACATGTGGATTCAATGATTTAATTGCAGATCTTAATTTGCACATAGCACTTATTGCATCATTCCTTAAAGGTCTGCAGGACAAAGACACTATTAAATATTCTAAGTATTTTTTCTTCTGTAACCTATATTTGTCACAAATATCATTTGACCCATTTTCATCTTATCAATTCAGATGACATACGCAGACGTACAGCATGGTCATTTGAGGCTGCAGGTTCACTTTCATATTGTTTCAAAGTCCATTGAAATGTTGCAACAACATATCCCAGCTTTAGCTACTGAAAGGACTGGAAAGGAATTATCGGGGTAAGGATTTAATAATTATAGACTCAGTGGGTGATATACTCTGTATATAGTGAGTGACATTTTCTGACAAAACAGCCACAAATGTACCAAAAATAAATTATAATTTAAAAAGTTTAGCCTTGTTAGCCTGTAGATAAGTTTAATATCAGCCTAGAGATCAGTTAATGATTACCATGAAATTCTGACTTTTATATTTCGATGTGATGTGATTCTCCAAAAACAGTTATAATGACACTGTAAGACTATTGTAACAACTACTGTATATTTCAGGAAAATTAATTCATTAAAATTATGTTTGACTTGATAATTGGTGGTCATGAAATAAAATAAAGCCTTATACAATATATAATAGGTTATATACAGTATAGTCATATGAATATATTATATACATATATACTCATGATGATATTTTTATTACAACCTATCAAATTCACAGTTTTGATTTGGAACTGAACTAAACTTTTGGTTTTTTTTTTATATATTGCAGGTAGAAGGATGTTTAGTACTCAGCAATGCATGGGTTGATCCACTGAAGTTAAAGGATGGTAAAAAGTGTCATTGTGGCCTATGCCTTATGGGCAGTAGGTGGAATTCTGGGCCTGCACCATATATACTTAGGAAGAGACAGTCATGCTCTACTATGGATGCTAACCCTGGGAGGATTCGGGTTTGGCTGGGTCAGAGAGGTTGTACGTATTCCTTCTTATGTTGGTGAGGCCAATCAAGAGGCAGAAGGAGAGAAGAAAAGACATCCCATCCTTCCACCTGTAAGCCCAGTCAGATTTGTTGGGCAGGTATGTGTGGGGATTTACTTTGGGACTGTGGCTCTGATAGGGTTGAACTCCCTCAGTTTCTTCTACTTGATCGTTCTGCCTTTATGTGTGGGTGCAGGGGTACACCTGGTATCCAATGTTGGCCAGCAGACCTCCAATCTTCACAAAACTCTGACTGCCTGTCTTCTAACCTCTCCTATATTTTACGGCAGCACCCTATCACCTCTGCCTATTAGCCTGGCTGCCAGTATAACTGCTGCACAGCACCGCAAGCTCAAACCTCCACAGCCTCCTGGGAGGACACAGAAACTAGGTGAGAGGATCTCACATTCTTCAGCATCCAAAGGCTAAATATTGCTGTCACAATAAGAAAACCCAATCTGAATTCCTTTTACACAATTATAACAGCTGTTTGAATTTGTTTTATTATGTCTAACAAATGTACATTATTTTCTGTCTCATGTCCAGGTCCACGACTTTACAGGCTAGGTTTAGCTTGGCTGGCCTTCACCACTCCACTTGGTTACTGTATTTTCCATAACACTACAGCCACCCTGTACTACCTGTCTGACTGTGTAGCAGCACTGCTGGATATTTTTTGGTTCCTGCCTTGGCTCAGAAATGTGCTGGAGTACATTCTTTTAATGCCATATCGAATCTTGTGTGCCCTGTCGGGAGCCGGATACTATGAAGAAGCTTGGAGAAAAGTACTGGAGATACTGCTCAAAGAGTACACTGTGAGAGAAAAAGAGGCATTGCAGGTGATCATTCTCTCTAAAAATGCTACACATCTGTATTTTCACAAGACTCAAAACATGAATGTGGTATAGTCAACTGTAAATTGTGCCTGTTGTGCATCTATGTTTATGTTGCAGGTGTTGTCCTTGAATGAGGGGGCCTCTCTTGAAGAAGTCACTTGCAGCTATAGGGAATTGGTCAAGAAATGGCACCCAGACCACAACCCCAGCAAAGATGCTGAGACAATGTTTATAAAGATCAATGAAGCTTATGAACTCATATTACGGCGGCACAAGCCCTATCGATTCAAGTAGTTGCCCCTTGTAAAATGTGGATGTGGCAGGGATGTGGCACTCTTGAGTGTTTGCTTTTCCTGTCATGATTTATGTACTAGTATTAATGAATCATAAATCATAGGGGTTACATTGTTTTGAAATTATAACCTATAATAAGCATGCTTCTACTTGCTGTAATTAAGACAAACACTTCACATACCTAACTGACTACTACTCAGAATACGTTCTCAAGACAAGATAAAATAGCTGTTTGCTGCCACCTTGTGGTTCTGTACAGAAATAAAATAACCATAAAGTCTTTCATGAAAACAATTTCACTTATTTTGAGTGTCTTCTTGCTTGCTATTAACCACTGAGCAACAGCAATAATGCGTCATGTATCCTATACTGTCTACCATGATTAATAATAGATTGTTAAATGTCCTGTATGTCATTCGGCTTCAATAAAGACAATAAACTAACATACTGACAGACGTAAAATAAACCGCCTTGTCTGCAATAATCTAGTGTTTCTGGGTGATGCCTTGATAGCCATGTCCAAATTTACAAATGAGAGTTTTATTAATTTCAGTGGGCTTAGTAGCCCGCATAAACAGGTATTAATGCGCAGTGGACTATTGCCTGGTGTTGAGGTCTAGTTCAGTCATATATTTCATATTTTGCTCACATGTACCCACAGTTGATATGTATCGATGCATTCGACAATCACTGAATCAAGAGCTCTGGTGTACAGTTGTTCGGTCTGTATCCCAGCATGGGCCCGGAAGTTGTTTGGGATTCCCAGGTAAAAAAAAAAAAAAAAAAAAAANAAAAAAAAAAAAGAAAAAAAAAATCCCGGAGATGCTGTCGTCGCCTGGGAAAACAAACAGCTATCCAGACAATTAAAAAGGAAAACACTGATCGGTGACCAGGTAAGGAAGAGGCTTTTTGATTCAATCGCGGCGCCCGTAAGACCATTGATCGGTATAAATTTGGAAGTACGGCGTGGTTTTAAGGAGTTGGTGAGGTGAATGCCATTTGTCGTGTGGTCGGGTGCCATAGCAACGGCTCATGAGAAACACTGTAAAGCCCAGGCCGGTTTGACGTGCTCGATGTTGGATGACAGCTGCGTTATAAGGGCAATTTAGATTCTAGCAACTCTTGCAACAAATTACCGTCATGTCGCGCTGCTGTCTCGATCGTCCATGAGGTGGATTTGGTCACGGCGGACCGTGTCCACCGAGCAAGTAGCCGTGTAAATGTGAAGGATGATATTTTATGGGAAATGAACATTGGGTGTATTGTTGCACCACATTATCGCCCATCTCGGGCAGCGAGGTTTGTCAGGCGAGGGTCGGCTTTCGGTGCGCGTCCCTTTTTTTTTTTTTTTTTTTTTTTTTCCCATCTTTGTGACCTGGTGTGACTGGCGCGTCTCCCGGCTGCATCCGCGCCTGTTGCTCCCCAAGCGCGGCCAATGCCTGTGTATTAATTTTCCCTGCGAAGTGTTGTCCCCGCCTCCTCCGCGCTCCATCCACGCTCTTTCCCGTTGCCACCCATTTGAGCAGAAGGTGTAATATTGCATTTTGGGTCTATGTCTTATTTCTATTTTATGTATGTATTAATTTATTTATTTTTTTTAGCGTGAAATGAAATACAGCATCACTGTAAATTAAAATCAACATAAAGCTGGAAATACTAACGCACGTGCATCTAATGTCCTTATGTCTATAAATGCTGTAATTGCACCCAGTGTTGAAATTCGCATTCGTCTGCTAACGTTTTGTGACATATTTAATGCGACCTTTTGTAAATTTCAGTGAATGCACAAA
This sequence comes from Lucifuga dentata, assembly GCA_014773175.1. NCBI lineage: Eukaryota > Metazoa > Chordata > Actinopteri > Ophidiiformes > Bythitidae > Lucifuga > Lucifuga dentata. The sequence goes on from VXCM01000709.1 coordinate 206,476, forward strand.
GTGGACAAAATAACATGAACAACTAATGCAGTGCAGTAGCCCTGGAACGAGCTAGGTACAAGCTGCGAATTAGCTGTAGCTATAAATGATATGATATGTGGCATTAGTTTATTCTGATAAGCTATGCTCATATATAAGTCCCTATTTAAATGCATTTATTCTTTAAATAATAAAAACAAATGTGACCTAAGCTTTAAAGTGTGTGGAAAAAGGTGATGCTTAAATTATATGTGATTTTTGTTAGTTTTGTGGTACTATTGTAAGGCGTTCCTGCTATTTTGTCCACCCCCTGTACTTTTAACTCCTCCTTTAACACCCTTAACCATTACAGCTTAAAGATCTTGTATTCATTTGCTGGTCACAGGGCAGAAGAATCTACACAATACCACAAAACCTAGACGAATCCAATTACAAAGAACACTTTAGCTGATTACTCTTTCACAGCCTTCTACAAGTTCTAAATATAGATTCTGTACAACTAGCACTGAAATAATGGTGAGATACTATTTTGATGTTATACTAAGATTTGAAAAATCTTATTATCTTCTAAGGTATTGTTCATTACAAATTGGGAGTAAAGTAAATTCCCCAACCAAATTATTAAAATAATTTTTTTGTAGGCATCTGGTGAGAGAATGAATGCTGATGACTGCAATGGACGCTCATATGTACCAGGTAAGTTTACATATGAAGCAAAAACAATGACAAAATTGTGTGTGCAATCTTGCTTAAATAATTTAAATGTACTGGCATTTTAGGCAATGGAGGAGAGTCATCAACAGAACAGGATTTTTACATCGGGTTGCGGAGCAGTTCAGCAAAATCTCTGAACAGTCAGCAGTCCTCTCCTTGCCACTCCTTTAGTGGTCAGTCATTTCTTCATTGCATTATGGCCAAACATGCTGTGCATGGTACTTTATGATGAGTATGTATAAAACTATATGTGTCTTTCCTTTATCTGCTCTTTACACAGCAAACTCCATCAAGGTTGAGCTGTGTAGTGATGATGAGTCACCAGTTGCTCCACAGCCTGAGAACAAAGAGGTTGTGAAGGAGGACAGCAGCAGGGATGACAGGAAGGACACCATGGAAGAGGGGAGTGCAGAGTATGCTGGGAGAGAGAGGACAAGCATTTATGGTGAGCTGGCAAGTCCAAACACGTCTTCTTCCGGACCGATCCGGCTGGCCAGCGGGAAACTCCAGTGTGAGGTGTGTGGGATGGTTTGCATTGGACCCAACGTGTTGATGGTGCACAAGCGTAGCCACACAGGTGAGAACAAGCAGAGAGGGTGGTGCCCATGATGCATCAAACACACGTAAAACAGATTTTATGGACAAAATGTTTCATTAACCCTGAAATGCTAAAATAATGCCTGTGACTCACTTTAGAAATCTTTGGTTCATCTGTGTGTTAGGTGAGAGGCCATTCCAGTGTAATCAGTGTGGGGCGTCCTTCACCCAGAAAGGGAACTTACTGCGCCACATAAAGTTGCATTCAGGAGAGAAACCTTTCAAATGTCCCATTTGCAACTATGCTTGCCGCAGGAGAGATGCCCTGGCTGGACATCTACGGACACATGCAGGTAAATCAGTAAGCTCTGAGTGCAGTACAACAATATTTAATACATCAAACATATCACATAAAAAAATTCTTTATAAATACACCTATTTAGTTATTCAAGTTGATGGATACAGTTGTTTCATAACAAAATTATATGAAAATGTTTGAGATCTAGTCATGGGGATTCATTAGACTGTTCCATTTCCCGCTTCTGTGAAGCTCAGAGGAAATAGCTATTCTTTAGATGTTAGACGTTCTGTAGAACACATGACAAAATATGACATTTAACTTTTTCTGAAAACAGGAAATCCTGTTGTTCAATTTGTGAATACTGATTCAACAGGTGTTCACATATGGTACATACTTACTGACTGTAAGCCTTGGTGGATGTCCATGGTTCTCAAAAGTTCAATTTCGAAGAAAAGATTCTTGCAAAAAGGATTTCAGTGAAATGACGTCAGTCTTTCTGATGGGCTGGATGAGACGGAACGTTGCGGTGAAGGGTTAGGTGTTTTTCTGTCGTCATTTGCGAATAGCATACAACAGTATCAGGAATGGGGAAATCCATTCACTCAAACTTAGCCAATAAGATGTTATTTTAAAAATCCCCTCCTATGAATGCATAAATAAACAACACCTTCATATAGTTTGCATACTGATTGCATACCATGACTAACGCTCACCGCTACTCATCTTTAAGGGTCAAATACTTTTGTGGCTTTTTCGTGTTTAATTGTTGAAAAGTCTTTTCAGTATTGTCTTCTCTGCATTGCAGTGTCCTCACCAGCAGTTGGAAAACCTTTTAAGTGCAGCTACTGTACTCGCAGCTACAAACAACAGAGCACACTGGAAGAACATCTTGAGCGCTGCCATAGTTACCTGAAGAGTCTGGACCACCAGACAGCACTCAACACACAGATGGCACAGGGTAACACAATGCATGCATGTGTCACAGATTAAATTGCATAATCTTATAAATTCATGAATGATCATTTATGTAAAAATATGGAATGAAGCAGGTTTAACATATGAAGCTTGTAATTAGTCAATGTGTTGATGGTTGACTTTGTACTTTCTGTTTGCAGGAGAAGAGTCAGTGAATCTGGAGCCAATGACTAAGCCTGTGCTCCAGCCATCCAATGAAAAACTCAAATTAGTGGATAGACTAGCTAATAGCATCACTAAACGAAAGAGGTCAACACCACAGAAATTTTTGGGTGAGTTTTTAAATGAAACATCTTATACCGTATAAATCAGCACAACAATATATTTATAATCCAAAGCCAGTGCAAAAGTCTTTGATTTTTTTTTTACAGACTGTAATAAATTTTAATTTAATAAGTTAAATAAACTAGCTGAAATCACAAGAACGTCTTAGTCTGACATTGTTGTTGACTTTTGAGATAACCTTGGACTTTTGGAAACAGCTTGAAGGAGCAAAGGAAGTAAATCCAGGACACACATCCATCTTAATCTTTGTTTATTGATTTTCATAGGTGAAAAGCACATGCATCTCGACCTACCTGAAGCACCTTATGAATTGTCGTCTGGCTCTGAGAAGGGGGGGGAAGTAATGATCTCTCAGCCCGCAGGAGACTCTGCAGGGTTAAAGGGGGTTGATGGGTTGGGTGGCACGTATCTCCAAGGACCCAGGGGTAAAGGTAAAGGTGAGAATCATGAGCCACACAAACTTTCTCAGCTTCATCCTACCTTCCTGTCGGAGTTACGCTCAGTTATGGGTTCCATAAACAGCAATGTGACTCCTCAGGGCCCTCGTGCCCATGGCGGAGGTGGACTGGCAGCAGTGTCCCTTGGCCTGGCTGGGCGGGAGGCAGGCGNCTCGTGCCCATGGCGGAGGTGGACTGGCAGCAGTGTCCCTTGGCCTGGCTGGGCGGGAGGCAGGCGAAGGCCATGATGACCCACCCTCAACCCATAGCCACACCACCTCACCCAATGGCTGTCTCGACTCTACAGACACAGAGAGCACAGCAGAAGAACAGAGCACAAGGGCTACAGCCCCAACAAGTACCTCCAACCACCACCACCTCCACTACTCAACCCCAACACTGCCCCGCAGCCACCCTCCTTCCAGTCCCAGCCAGGCCAAAGAGTTGAATCCAGACTGGGAGAGAGCATGCCCTGTGCCCCCCAGTGTTGTAAAGAGGAGCCCTGAGTCACCCTTTTCTTCCAGGGAGACTGTGCAGGTGTTAGACAAGGATGGCCGGCCTGTGCGTTCCTTCTACTGTCGGTACTGCCGCATCCTCTTCATGGACCATGTCATGTTTACCATTCACATGGGTTGTCATGGCTTCCGCCAACCCTTTGAGTGCAACATCTGTGGCCACCGCAGCCAGGACCGCTATGAGTTCTCCTCCCACATCAGCCGTGGAGAGCACCAGGTGGGTTGAGAACAGGGGTAAGGTTGGGGAGAGAGAGAGAGATGGGGTGGCTGCTCCTCTCTGAAGCTGTGGGCTCATGTTTGTTCTGCACCAGGTCAATTGTTTTAAATCGCTAGTGTAAGTTAAAAGATTTATGGTTTTAATGTGAGAATATCAATCGAACTACAACGGGTGTGAGTGACGAAACGTTTCACCACATTCTTCAAAGTTTAGCGGAGGCAAACTACATTCTAGAATTGATTGCACTCCCATTTCAAATCACCTGGCAAAACGTCTGGTTTTGCTTCAAAAGTGCCTTTTTGGGGGGATATCATCTAACAAAAATCATGGGAGGGGAGGACTTGGTGCTCAAAAATTTTGACTAGCCATCTTTTCTGAAGTGACTTAGTTAGCACTTTGAGAGGTCATGTGCACAGGTCATGGTATGTTTTAAGAATGCACTAAGAGCTTTGTTTTCGTGGCTAAGGAGGGTATTTTTGGTGTAGTGTGTCAGGTAAGCTTAATATGCACTGAGAGTTTTGTGCCTCTGGGTTTAGGAAGAGCTTTTGTCATAGATGAAGCACAGAACTGGATTGCCTTAACTCCTATAGCAGTACTCTGTGTTAGGAATACATACTGTTTACAGCATGGTTTAAAGTGTATGAATTCACCTCAGTAGGGAGAATATTTGCAGCTACACAGTGGGAAAACTATCAGGACAAAGCAAAATCATGAAGGAAATGAACTTGAAAGTATTCACCTTAGGGTGAATTGAGCACGCAGGGCTCAGGAGTAAAATAGATTGTTGGATTTTAAAGTGAGCCTTAGAATACTGGTGCAGATCAGACCATGACCCATGTAGAGTAAGAGTCTGACTGAGATGGCCCAGGGCACTATGCCTGTAGAGGATTGCACTTCCCTGCTTATATATGAACATTTTTGCTAAAGGACTTGATGGCTTTACAGTTTTCTGTGATTGTTCTATTGCACTGACGAATAAATACTCAATTAATAATTGATCATCTAATTTGCAACACCGGCGTGTTTAGTAAAGCCCGCCTTCTACAGAATCCCACAGTGTTGCACTGGTCCTGCGGTCTACACCCAAGTTTGCTGCAGTGTGTGACTGTGTGTGAGTCACTCGCAGAGAATAAACTAAGATGATTCTTTTTTTGCGGTTTTTCCACTCAGCGATTGAGGCTGAGGTTTTAAAGAATTTGCATAAATCTAAAAGTAAATCATTAACAAAATGATTTGAAATCTGTTCAGTTATCACTTGTGATTATCTATTTAGTGTTGTTTGTTACAGCCTTGGTGTATTTAATCAGCTATATTCCAAATCTTCTCCAGCATATTCCTCAAGTCCATGAAATGTTACCTCCTGCTTCTTTACAGCACCCAAATACCTTATTGCTACAGTACGGTGAGTTCTAGCTGATAATGTTACTGTTGGGAATGTGAATGAGACCAAACTCAGTATTTTAACTTGTTATTGTGGGTTTGCTGCTTCATAGTTTAACTTGATTTCCTTTGATTGCAAAAATGCACTTGAAACCATTTGAAAAACATACTCTAAAAATGCACTTGGTTTGATACGTAGAGAAATGTGTGTGAATGGAAAATAGCATGTGTGCTTGCCATTTTCTGCTTTACCTGAATTGTGAATTATTTTTGAAAAGTGAAGTAATTTCAAGAAGTGAAAATGAGGCATGGGTTTTTGTCTCCTTGTGTGAACTTTCAATGTTCTACAATATTTTGTGAATGATGTAACATGACAAAACACTTTACCTCAAAGTTAAACATGTACAACTGCCTCATTACTTCAAAGTCATGTTGCTTTCCAAGATGTAATTGCAGTTACAAACACGTGCTCAATATTCTCAAAACTTTTTACTGTCAATAAAGTCAAGTTTATTGTAAAAGTGATTTCCCCTCGTTTGATCATGATGGTATATCCAACTCTTTGTGCTCATATCTCACTTAAAATGCAGAAGCAGAGGAATTTTTCATCTCCCTACTTTGAGAATGCTAACAAATAAATTTATAAATGCTAAATAAATTCTGTCTAAAATACTTCTTGACTATAGATAGACAAGAAGTATTTCTTGAGCCAAGTACAAAGATAAAACAAACTTGAGTTTTCTCATGTGTTTTCTCGGTAACAATAAAATTTAGAAATTCTACAATATATAGGTTTGTAGGGGCTAAGGAGAGAAGATAATAAACTGAGCAGAAACTGTTATTTATCCATGTTTATCAATGTTGAGAAACTACAAAAAAATGTCACTTAACATTTATAGTTAAAGGACCATACTGGCCATTTTACATGTTTGAGCCAAATATATTAAATTTTCATATATGTTACGTTACTGACAACCATTTCCCAAAGGATAAAACCGTTTTTCAGCTTTCCTGATATTTTGCAAAATTTCATAATATTCAAGCACTACACTCACCTTAAAAATCGATGTTTCTCCTAATAATAGTTATGCAGCTAAATTTTTTTCATTTGGGACTATATTCCCTGGTGGAGACATATATTCACTCCATGCTTCTTATTGCACTTAAATGCTAAAATTACGTAACTTCAAAAAAAAACAAACAAAAAAAAAAAAACCTGAATACAGGTCTTGTTCATGATGATGGATTGCCTATCCCAAGGATATTTCAAGTATCAGCAAGTTGATTTTAATAGCGTACCAGAGGTAGGATTTTTTTTTTTTTTTTTTTTTTTTTTTTTAATTCACCGTTCCAGTAGTTTGCTTTGGGAAATGATTGTCAGTAATATTACGTGTATGAAAATTGAATATATTAGCCTCAAACATGATGATCACCAGTATGGTTCTTTAAGTGGTAAAAAGGGATTTGCACCAGTCCCTGATAGTTGTTCATTTATGCAGCTTATTGATATTTTGAGATAATACAAAACTAGTATTCTTGCTATTGGTCAGTACCTGTATGTTCAATTAATAATGAGAGAAAATGAATATAGAGGTACATCATGTTTCTACACTAAATGCACAGAGAACAGGAACATGTAAAGTACTTTCAGCAAATACTCCGGTGTTTCTCATTGTCATATTACAAATGATGCACAAATGATGTGCTTAACTTATACACATAATATATATTTAGTCATTTAGGCCTATTAACCATAAAAGCAATAATAATAATAATAATAATAATAATAATAATAATAATAATAATAATAATAATAATTTATTCATTAATTTCCCATACANAATAATAATAATAATAATAATAATAATAATAATAATAATAATAATTTATTCATTAATTTCCCATACATCATTTCACAATAATGCTGTGTGCTCAATGATCAATATTACCATTATTAATTAAGCATCATTATAAAGTAATGTGAAATATTAATGAGAGATCATACACAAAGTTAAAACATACTGTGTGCAAAATATTTGTACGCCCCTTTGCACAGCATGTTGTGCTACAAAATGTTTTGAAATGAGTCATTTTTTTCCCTGAGACCTACAAAATGTTTCTGCTTGGGTAGTGCAAGTAAACTTTTAAGTTAGGAAAATTAAATGAATGGTAGACAGAATGTTCCACAACAGGTACACGCCTTGTTTCATCACAGCTTAAGATTCAATTTAAAATATCTGTAAAATATTTAATTTCTTATAATTCAGGTTGTAGCTACAGATTTTTGAACATTGGTGACATTTCAAAATTTTACTAATTCAAGCTGCTAATAAATCTCAGAGAAATTATGAAGAATGATTGCAAATTGTGAATGTGAGTTTGATGGGTGGTTTGGGAATTCACATCTTTGTGTTTTAAATAAAAACATTAATACATAAATAACACTGATTCTAAGTTTTGTCTTAAATTTGACTGGAGCTTAAAACATTCATTAGTGGCCCTCATATTCAAGAGCATGTTCACATTCTTTTTTAACAATTTAAATCCATATTACACCTAGAACCACCAAGACTATGGTTTTTATGTTGTTTTTTTTTTAACTAAAAAAAAAGCCTAATTATAAAATTAAAGCTAGATATTATTCAAAACCTGTAGGTACAAAATAATAGAGATCTGATCAGCATAAACATAAAAAAAAAGTGTTGGTCAGATATTCAGGGGCATAATGAAATTTAGTTTGATTTTCTTTACTTTTACATCCTCATAAAATAATAAAAATCTTCAACACTGAAGGAGTTAATCTTATTTTATCTTCACCTGACCTTTTGGCTTATGTGACAGACCTTGTTTCACATCATGTTAGACTTGAGTTTTTGGTTTGCTGCAATGGAAAAATCTGCCTTTGATGTCTCAGTGTGCAGCTGAAGGTGAACATAAATTACACAATGAAAAACTAAAATAATCTCTACAGGTGCAAATATATCTGCAAATATATAACTAGTCAGTGTGTCGGACTGAATTAGTTAAAGATGAAATTTTTTTGTAAACATTCAGGTGTGCTTCTTAATCATTTTTGCTTTGAGACACAAGTGTCAAAGAGGAGTTACTTGTTTTTGTAATTTCATGGTGATGTCCACTTTCCTCCTTCATTTTCCACTGGCCATTCCCAACCTGTTCACCAGCTGTCACCTCAGAATTACCCCACTTCAGCTTGATCACCTGACTACCTCACCTGTCCCAAATTCCCCTCATCTGCTCCCTGCTTATACCACCCACTTTCCCTCAGTTTTTGTAGCCCTGCTCAAATGTTGCAGCATTTCCTGCCTGTGTTTTTTGTGACCATTTCCTGTAGGTTTTGATGATGGATTTTCTCCTTTAGCCCTTTTTGGATTTGTCTGCCTCGTCTGCCAGCCGCTCTGTTATCTACTAAGCCAGGCCTTTGACAAACTCCTTTATCTTACCTCTTTTTGGATTTGTTTGCCTTTGCTCTGGTACGCCTGCTGAGATCCAGTAACGATTGTTCACACTTTGACCTGATGGTTCCAGCTTGTGGGTGTGTATAATCACAGCTATTACATTTACCATCCCCTTGTGTGCAATTTTGAGTATTTTAAGTTTTTTCCAAATTCAAAGAGAAATTGAAGAGCCACTCTTTTCATATTTTTAGTTTCCCTAGAATATATGGAGTAAAAAAGTGTAACATTTTGAAAAAAAAGAAGAAAAAAAAAAAGCCAAAGAGCAAACACATTAAGGCTAGACAGTATTCTGAGAAATTCATAACTCTGATTACATGTGCAGTTCAGAAACACTTCAGAGTACACACACCGCTCATGATTTACTTTATTTATACCTTTGGTGTTAAGATCCCATGGGTTTGCCATTTTTATTTATTATTCTGCTGAGAAACAATTCACTGCAGACATTATGGGCTTTCACTCATTTATGGCTAATCTGAGGATTTGGCACATGAGCACTTGTGGCATGTGTTCTGACGAAATAATCTGCTTTCAGTCCCTTTGTGATTTTGTTAATTTTTGCTGTGAATTTACAGTTTGAAACACTATGATTTTAAAAATTTCCCATCAAAGGGCAGTATTGGTATTGTTGCTTATTTACTACAAATAAACTAATGGCAACGACTTTCTTACAAACTGTACGTAAGAATTGAGTGAACTTTTCATCTTAATTTTTGGTCAGAAATTGTTGAAAGAATGTGTGTCTGTGTGGGTGTGTGTGTGTGTGTGTGTGTGTGTGCGCGCGCATTCGTTCATTTACACGGGCTNGTGTGTGTGTGTGTGTGTGTGTGTGTGTGCGCGCGCATTCGTTCATTTACACGGGCTGCATTCCATTTACACGTGCTGCGCTGTAGTCTGGCTCACTGAAGTGAAATGGAACGCAGCCATAATCCGCGTCTTATTTTATGTCGTTTAGCTTCAACGTTTAGCTGTAAGATTAGCGCCCCCATCGGGATGTTAATTAATGTGATGATTCAAGGCTCCAAACCAATAAGATAATTGTATTTAGCAGACAGTTAACATCGTTTTAAGACGGATTACCGATACTACTTAATTAATTGCAGTATATCTGTCTTCGTTTAAACCTATTCTGATAAGCTTTTAGCTAACTTGATAACATTACATCTACAGCCATTTTAACCCATAATGGTTTTCATCAAAACTAAAAGGCGTTCTTTTTCCCCAAATGTAGCCTTATACGTTCAAAGTTGCCTCCATGTCGTTCTCATTCTCAGTAATTTACAGGTTAATAACTATTAATTTAGTGTGGCATATGTGATATAGGTGGTATAAAATTTGTAATGTGAGATTTACTCCACTAGATGGCAGCATTGTATAATGTCCAAGTCTACATTATTCTTCAACATGGAGATGAGGAATTAAAAGTGTGTTTCAAACCTCAGTAGTCATTAGGTGGCGCTTGAGTCACACGTCACACACCACAAGAAGATTCAGTTCATATTCTAACTGAAGTAAAGGGAAATTAAGGTAGAAACTGAGATAAGGCTGTTTATTAGTCAAATGTTTTGGATTAAACTAGAACTTATTCATTGAACACATCACCAGCTGGTGTAAAACAATGGAAAACAATCCTGACAGCTATTTTAGATCATTTTGGACAGCTGCACTATTGGTTGCTGCAATTAGAGGTGAAATAGTTTATCCATCAAACCTGTGTATGTAGGTGAAACCAGTGTAGGATAAGATCTATTTCATCTATGTGTTGTCTGATGGCAGGTCAGGGAATCAATTACATGATAAATCTATCACCAATCAATGTCTACAAACACAAGTGTGATTAAAAACTCCTCATCCTAGCCTGACAGAAACAATAATCCAATCATGTCTCCTACCCAGTATTTATTTATTTTTATTCATTTCTTCTCCAGGCATCAGTAGAGGATACCAGCTGCTGTGTTAATTGAGATGATCTCAAGAGGCTGAAACACATCATACCTAAGAGATACACATCATGAACATACTCCAGAACACTGTGGGGAAAACACAGGTAGAAACTCACACATACCTTCAGACTTGTGTAATGTATGGACAGAATAGTGTACAATTCACCTAACATGCTTCAATCTTCCATCCTAGGATCCTTCCTAAACTACCTCTCCTACTCATCCTCTGAAAATTGAAAAAGCTGTAATCAAATAAAGGCAAGTTACAAAGTTCCTGTTTGACAAATATATAGCCAGCAGCTTATCAAAATCTGGACAGTTATTCTGTCAAGCTCATTCCTAACAAATCTGTTTGTCCTTTAGATGATTCATAACTCCTGCCAGAAAGAAATGTCTCACAGCTTGTCTTTTAGCAAAATTGCTCACTGCAGCTGTGCTCTGTAAGGCTACAACATACAAGTTGAATTAACCAGTGCACTCATTCTGCTAAGTAGTGTCATAGCCTTTGCAAATATACAAAACATGATTTTCCTTTTTCAAGTAAATGTTACCTAAAGACACACTCACGTGCATTGCTCTTTTCACATTTCTCTTTTGCAAGACAAACGCTGAGGATTTAATGTCTCTCAGCATTTGTTTTTGAAGCCCAAATGATGACATTTATAGAGTTGTTTTGATGACTTCACTTTAGCACTTTGGCGATTGCTCATGTCAATACCGTGCAGCATTTAATGTCTTTAAATTAGACACATTTGTACACAAACTCGCAGCACAATTTAGTTTCTCCAACCCACATATTAATGTCACACGATATTCATTTAAGGGTCAGAAGAAGAAGCTTTTTAGGATGCAAAAAAAGTATTGAAAGCCTGCTGGCATGGTTTGTAGGATAGTTCTGGTTCTGGAAGTGATTATAGCCTTCAAAGCTTGGGTGAGTATTTTGCAGAAACACAAGAGTGGGTGGGAGAGACATTGTGTATACTGTGAGTGTGAGTGTTAGAGAAAGAAAATGTGTGTTTGAGAGGTGGAGAAGGAGGGGCTAGACCGGGGCGGTTCTGTTATGCAAGGTTCTCAGTATGCATGTAGATTGGAAGATGTGTGGCTCCTGTGGTTGGCTGTCCCCTGTGTCACTGCCTTTAAAAACAGTTGCCAACAGAAATGTCTTCTTTACGGGCTTCAGCGGCCAAATGCGGGGAAAATGGATCGAGCTGGAGAAGGAAAGATGTAGAGGTGCATGCATTCGCCTCATGGACACACGTGCATGTGAGCTCTCATGCATAAACATGCACTCTCACACAATTTGTGGGCAGGGAACCCCATAATGCTGAAGTAAGTCGTAAATCATTCATCTCCAAGTCGGTATGCAACTGCCACACACACATAGACAACACACAGTTACACACAGGGGAAGTATGAGGCCCACTACGTCATGTCACACTAAGTCGCTATGAATGAGCATAAGGATTCCAGAGGTGCCACATTAAGGGGACACATATGCAGGACATGTTAGGGGGAATAGTTCTGTGTAAGTGTGCAGTTGTGAACCAGCACACGGGATGCCAGTGTGTGTGACTGTGAACGTGGGTAGCAGTGTGTGTGTGCAATCTGGACAGCGACTGACACAGGAATGTGTCATAGTTCCTGCAAGCCACTCGGCTCCTAAACTGCAGCAAATAAACATTCCTGCGCTGCTGTGTCAATGCTGAACCCTCGCCCACTGTCACTGTAAAAACACAGCTTGTAATTAAAACCAAAAACTGAACATTTCTCCTTTTGTTTCCAATAACAGTATTTACTAGAGTAGAGATAATGGCTCCGTGCTGTTAAGACACTTTGCAGTGGAGATTGAATGTTCTGCGTTAATGTCAACGTAGGCCATCATTTTTATTGGTTAAGTGCAATGCAGGTCAGTTTGACTCGGCGTGTTTGGTACGACTGTATAATGCAGCCCAATACAATAACCCTGCAATAAGCGTAGAATGTCGAGAGATTCAACTCTATGGTACTTTTTTGAGCTCATGTTAGCAGTGTTGTACTGAGACGTGTTTCTAATATTCTCTCCCTCTTGTGTATGTAAAGGGAGATGAACACAACATCAGAAACACATTTCAGTCCAGTTGCAATGTTGCCAACTAAATACACCCTAAAAATGACCACAGAGTCGAATCAAGAGAACCAACATAATCTCAACAAAGACTATTGCACAGTTGTTGTATTACATTGAATTCAATTGTACAGGTTAATATACTATACATAAGCATTATTCGTTTATCTAACATTAGTTTGGAGACATAAAAGTGTTGACATTAGGTATGTCTAGACGGACGTTGTTGTGATTTATCAGTCTAGTCTGGCTGAGTAAATAAATGCAGACTTCATCCCTGCTGACAAGTGAAATGACACACAGGTTTGTGTTGTGTCACTTGGATTCCATCGTAGCTTGGGTTCATATTTCATGTGGAACTGAGGGCTGAAACATTGCTGAGCTGCACTCATCCATTGTCTGATGTCTGTAAACATATTCTGCTGTTGGTTGTCTTTTCCCAAAGCCTTTCCCTGTCATTACAGTTGTGTTTACAGGAAGACTTACAGTGTTTGCTGTATGATCTCTTTTAGAATACACAGCAGTTTACACTCACACTCTGACGCACTATTTTCCAGTGACAACACTTGATCCCAGTGAGACCAATTATATCATGTCACTCGTTCTGGTCGAGTTAACTGTTCACAGAGGAGCTTTGCTGATTCTTGTTGAATATTTGATATTGTCAAATCATTGCCTGGATGTTTCAGATTCCTGCAGAAATGCTACTTAAGCTGACGTTGCACAGTTTGCGATGGACTGAAGACAACAGTTAAGTGTCACAAACTGGCGATACAGACTTCATCTTAACAGTAATGAGGTTGAAAAAAAATATTTCTCATGTGCACGTGCATGTGTGTGAAGGATGCACTGAGAGATAATATAGCACGTTATCACAACACACACCAAGTTCAATACTTCCTAATGGGTGCACAAGCATGCAGATTCATTTGTATGTTCATATGCATTCACAGCAGTTTTTACACGAACGCACTAACACCACAAAGTTTTATCCCTCCCACCTTAACTGCAGGGCTTGCCTCCATCCCAGTCGACAGGGGCACAGGGCCTGACCACAGACATCATACTGATTGCTCACCGTGGTCTGAGTGGTCTGTCCACATTCCCACCCCGATTCACAATGTGCAGCAAACCAACAACGGGAAACAGCGGTTTCATAATGTCTGGAGATTTGCGGACAGCAGTGAGTGTCCACTGTGTGTCTCCTAAATCTGTCCTCCTCTCATCCCGTCAGCTTTCCTGCACGCCCCAGTTTCTGAAAACATGGGAACTGTCAAAGGCCAAAAAATTTATGTGTGGTATGTGTTGAATGTGGACAGAGAGAATAAAAAAAAGTGTGTGCATGGGTGTATTTGGCAGGATGAATGTAACCTTCCCTCTCTCCTGTGTGACATGCTGTGGCAGGCCGGTAGATGATGAAGTGGCGGAGATGTTAGGAGGCCATTGTGATGCTTGGTGGCTATTACTCTGGAACTGCCATCTGCCAAAAAGGTCAGTTGCTAGGGGATGATTCTCCTCAACCGTGTCTGCCTCCCAGCTGCCATCCACACATCCACCCACACACACTGGTTTGAGCATGCAGTCACACACACACACACACACACTCATGCATACATATACACACACTCACACTCTTATCATTGTTTCCTAGTAATCTGAATTTGAATAAATTTGACCTGTTGAATTAACCACTAGTATTTCACCTTGTAGTTTCCTGTAACTTCAAATGAGGACAGTCGATTAGGATTTTGTATGTAATACGTGTGTGATGAAGCTGTAAATGCATGCGCAGTGCAACACAATCCTACCTTATTACATAATAGTCTTGCAGTTGCAGAATTATGCCAAACAAATAAGTTTGATTATTACTTCAAGAGCATCATAGCAGTGCCCTAATTCATAAAGGCTCTAATCAAGAATCGTAACTTGTCTTACAAATGAATTCTAGGATTACAATGTAAGGCTGGTGCTGCACAGCAATAAGAGATTTTGCGCCTGATCCAAACCACGCCACATTGTCCATCACAACCACTCTGAGCAGCCTATCATTCAGTGCGGTGACCCAAACCCAATTCTAAATTCTTTATCATGCACCCTTCAAATTAAGCCAGCTCCACCCAATGGGCAAACATTTTTCCACAATTTAGCAGGAATTTTAATATGAAGCTGCTGTGCTTTCTTTATGGTACATCATCGTCTCTGTATGTAAAAACCTTGCGGCGATTGACCTGATTGCTGCATTATTGTAAAAAACACAATATGGGCCAATCCAAGCTGTTTAAACCATGCAACACCCTTTAAGCCAGTGGCACTCTGACCCTTTCTGACTCAATGTAAGCAGCATGGTTGTGTTTATTATTATAAAACATTAGTAAAATTATTCTATTAATTTTGTAAGACCCTTTGTCCTAGTGTTGTTGTTAACTTGCTCCTTAAATTAAAGGTCCTATAAAGATAAAATAACACCAGATAGTGCTTTATTAAGCTCATTTTTGGATAAAATTGGAAATAGATGTAATCTGTAAGGAAATTGGTATGGCAATAATTAGCAGGCCCCATTGCTCAGAGCATTTGTAAAAAAAAAGAAAAAAAACAGTTAGGAGAAAGCGTTTACACTTGATGTCTTACTATATTCAGATATTGGCAATGCAGGGTTTTATCGGTTTGAAACTCAAAAGAAGTCTCCATTTTTCTCCTTCTTGTCCTCCATTATTTGTTCTTTTTTTCTTTAATGCTTTGCTCGTCTCCTTCCCTTTCCATCCTTATGCCATCACCTCCAGCCTGCTCTTCCCCACCAGCCTTCCAGAATCAGTGATTTTGTGCAGAGGAGCTGTTGTTTTTGTTTGTGCCCTTCTCACCATGGCTGCCTGCTCGCCGCCTGGCAGCCCCGTGTGTCAAAGATGGCTGCAGCAGAACAGACTGTGGGAACAGCCGGTTAGCCTCCCCTGGTCCCCTGCGTCCCAACCAGAGGGGCAGCCATCAATCCAGCACTCCCCCTGTCCTGCATGCACACATCCACACACACACACTGAGGCACAAACACACAAATGCTCAAACAAACACACACATACACACAAAAAGCCTACAACGTTCACACCCTCTCCCAATAATCCTCGGAAGCAATTTCATCTCGACTCGGGTGGCGGCCCATTGTCGCCAACCCCTTCAATCTTTCCTTATTAACTCTCGCTTTGTCCTGCATCCGAGCTTCTGGACTCATCTCTCCTACATTCCGATCGGTGCTGCTCCCAGCACTCCCAGGCAACCTCCATTTGCTAATCCCAATACCTCCCCCCACCACCTCACCCCAAGGAACTCTTACTGCTTTTTTTTTTTCTCCAACCTGCCGATCACCTACTTACAGAGTAAGGTAGGGGCATTAACTCCATGGTTTTCTGAAGGCAGAGTGTGAAGGCGGAGCGGGTGAAGGAGGAGGGGGCCACAAAGTGACTCCAGCCCAGACAATTAGAACAATGAGCTGGGCCTGTAGGGGGCTAACTCGCTGCGTCACGCCTGGACGGTGGGGTATTTTGTCAGTTTAATGAATTGTCCGTCAGGCCAGGGCCACATCGCAGGCTGCGCAGGGAGAGGCCAGCAGGGACCCAGACACTAAGTCGGTATTTATTACACTGCCTTTGTCACTAATTGAGCTAATTATCAGTGACTCCACAGCACTCCCACAGGCAGCACTCCCTCCACTGACTCTCTACCAACTCTCCCACCTCACTCTCATGCCTAGGATTTGAACTCTACTTTCCCTCTTCTTTTTTTTTTTTAATCTGTCTGCCACTTTCTCTCTCTTTAGTTTCTTTCTGATTTTCCATAATTGCCTGTCTCTTCTGTCTTCAAGTTTTCCTCATTTTCTAATTCAAAATTTCAAAAGTCCCGAATTTTTTCTCTCCTGGTAAGAGACAAAATATTAGTGTTTTGGAGAAATTAAATGTGTATCCCTGCAATTAATATAAAAGTTCCTGTTTTCATCTTTCCCTTTTAGTGGGGCGTTCTTTCTTGCATGACCCCATAATTTGCAGTATTTGAATCCAGTTTGCCTTTCTTTATTTTATCTACTTAATCTCCTCAAATCCATGCCCATGCTTGATATGTGCGTTCTCATTTCTAGATGCTGACCATTCTTTAAAGGATCATACCGGCAATTGTTCATGTTTGAGGCCAATATATACAATCCGTATACATGTTACATGACTCACAACCATTTCCCAAAATATACTACTCTAGTGGTAAATTTCAGAATTTTTTTGGTGCGTATACAGGTGTATTATCTCAAGATTTATGTTTTGGATGTCAGTAACGTAATTGTATATAATGCTGTATATATAGTTGTATATAATATATAATATATAAATAATGTATTTAAACATGCCTGGTCGCCAGTATGGTCCTTTAAGACTGTCATTTCACATCTGTCCTTTTAGTTGCACCATCATTGCCCTAGTGTGTGAACCCTTGCGCTGTTGGGTGCGTGCTGATGATTTAAGTGTGTCTGTGCTGCACTCTGTCACTGTCTATGCTTCTGTGCTGTGCTGATGTGGGCCAGTGAGAAAGTACAGGGATCTTTCCAAATTCCAGTAGTTAGACAAGCTTGTCAGGAATTTGGGCAATGGTAGGTTTTTATTATTTTTCCTATTATTTCTTTATTTAAGTAAATGAAGCAAAACATTCAGTTATGTCAAACCATATACTGTATAAAACAGGGCATGTGGTTGGATTAGCAGGAGCTGTCTCTGTGGTTAGGAGCACAGATGCAGGGACGTTTTGTGAGTTGCGCTGAGCTTTGGTGGTGGTAATAGGATTAAGCAAAGGACACCCAGGGATAGGCTTATATGCTCACTTGGTTGTTTGTCAAAACTATCTCAAACACAGAAACTGCAACCAGCACAAGAACATCTTTAGACCAATTCAGGAGGGTGATTTATTTGAAAATATAGACTTTATTGTTCTATAGTACAGTACAAAACCAACTGAAACCTAAATCTTTCAATTAAAATCTAAAAACATGTTCTCTTACATCTCTATAACAGCATAAAAATCCTCAGAAATAAATATTTTGTATTTACACCAATGAAAAAAAGGTAAATATTCAGTGCATAACCAAACAAGTGTTTTTACAGGAAACAAGCAAAGAAGTAAAAATATTCTGTTTCTAGTAAGAGTCAATTTTGTATCAGCGTACACCAATCACAGAATAGACATAAAATCAAAGCATCTCCTGACTTGACATTAATGATAGTATATTCCCCAGCCACTTACATGTGCATAAATCATTCAGTGAACTTGAACATAATGTCATTATAAATATATTCATATATTTTATTATTTACAGTATTTTGGTTCTCTTAGCTGATACACAGTATGATTTTTTTCTGCAGAGGGTTTATTATTTAAAGCAAACTGTATAGGGTTTTTGCAGCCTGGTTTAAGTTGTTACACATTTTAACCACTGTAAACCTGGAGGAGTGTAATGTATGCACATTTATGAGCAGGAATCTTTTCCTTTCATAACTGTACATCTATTTTGAGACACAAGAGGTCTCATTTCATGCATTTAATATTGAACCATCGGATTTGCCAAACTAAATCTTGTCATGCCATAATTTTCAGTGTGTTGATAATACATTCAAATTACTTTGCCACAGTAAGATCTGCTTCGCTCAGCTCCAGGTTATGGTAAACATCTATTATCCTTGGACACTGCTGGTTCCAGTCATGTAAAATGAGGACAAACCTGTGGTAAGTCACAGTAGCAAATCAGGGTTGAGGTGTATTCAACTCCAGAGAATTCTAAACAAAGAGGGCAAATGTGGTGAGAAAATCACAAGAGGTTAACCTCCATCCAGTACCTAAGTACACACCAACTGAGAACAGACAGCCTGTCCCAGGAGATAAACCTCACACAGTTTCATGTGAGAGAATCCCACCATCAGCAAAATAAAACAAAACACTCATGTTTTTAAAAAGGCCCTCATAGCAGAGGTCTTCATCAGTTTATGAGAACATGTTTGTGGCTCGCTGGCCACAGAAACATCTGTCAAACATTGAGTCCAGTTCCTGCTCTCGATAGGGGAGGAGGGAGCTCTAGTAGTACCTGGTTACAGCAATCGACTCTCAGCCTCCTAAGTTTATCCCTTCTATTTCTATGTAGCCACAGTGTAAGATCTTGAGAAATATGGATGGTTTCCATTTTACATTGATGGCTGTAGTATTTAAGTACCATTTTAATACTGTTAAACATTAAAAGGAAGGAGTAAGCACACACACTCCCTCCATACCCTGTTCATAGATTTGTGCTTTTCCCCATCTCCCTCTTTCAAAAACACTGATTAAAGTTTTGTGCCAGAAAGTTCCCTGTATAAGTTTACCCGCCTTGAAGCTCATTGATAGCTTCTGCCTAAAGTTTCAAACCGCTCTGTGCTAACGTCATTCTCAGCCAACTACCTGTTTTGCTAAAACGTTTATCACTATATGCTAAGTATATACCAGCTGTGATCATAGACACTGGTGTAACGTTCGTGTGCTGGTACAGTTCAGACAGCTGACGTGACAGCACCAGTGGAATGTGCAGTGGCACCGTTCAGTCACGCTCTCAGTCCGAGTCTTAAACCCACGTCCACAGCACAGCAGCTCACAACCATCTAGTGCTAGAGAAGAGCTGTTGCATGTTCTTCCAGATGTTCCCAAAGTGCCAGTTTTGCCATTGTAGGAGCAGAAGTTTGGAGATTTCTCAAAATAGACCAAGTCTATGGCAGAGGGTGGTTTGTGAGCTGGGTTTTCAGGTTCCAGATGGCGAGGGTCAGCTCGGTGAGAGGCACGATTACTGCCTTTGTTAGCATAAACAACTCTGGATGCACCATCAAAGCGGTCCTTTAGGAAGTCTCCCACTGTGCGGAAGCTGGGCAGACGCATCCAGCAGGTGCGCACAGTGCAGGAGCCTGACATGCCGTGGCACTTGCATTCCTGACGCATCTCTGATGACACAGTCTGCAGAGAGGAAGACCAAGAAAATTGATTTAATATTAACTGAGAAAATCACACATAAATTTGTACCATACTAAAATTCTGGCAAAATCTCATCATACTTCAGAGAATCATGGCACTTCTGAGTAACAATCCTTACCATTCTCCCTGCCTCGTTATTGTGCAGGTTTGTGAGATAGCGCAGATCTCGGCCCCTCTCGCTGGAGTCCACAAACTCACGGCTGAACATCCGGCCAAAGTCTACATTGTCACTGCAGCCTCCCCAGTGCCAGTCTGGCCCCCCAGGACCTCGGCGTCGATAATCACAAGTGCACGATTCTATTGCCCCTTCTGAACAGGAGCGAGCCACAGCATGGGTCACCCCTGCGCTTGTAATGGCAAATACAAATGCTGTCTCTCGGCAACCTGTAGAAAAACATCAAAACTTCCCTTCAGAATCTCATCCAGCTTTTTAGACTTGTACATGCCACTTATTTTTTTCTTTTTTTTTTTTTTTTTTTTGATTTGGCCGAGACAAAATTTTAAATGTATACAAGAGATTCCATGATATCCTGCCCAAAATTGTCCAAATGTTGCCTGGTGAGAAAGACAAGAGAGGCTCACCACGGTTGACAATTTTCCCAAATACTGCTGGGCTGTGTGTGGTCGGGCAGTTCCAACGGCGGTTGCGGAATTGCCACTTGCACTCCTTTATGGCAGTGTGTAGCCCAGCAGCAATGGCGTGCAAAATGCCAGGATTCTGCCGAATCAGCCGACGCTGGCGACGACTCAGCAGTGCCAGGCTGGGGTCCAGGACCAACTGCACGTTCTTGGAATTGGTGAGGAGGTTGGATGAGGAGGCCACGTTGACAATGCCCCTGGTAAAACACAAGGAGAGGGTAAATCAGAATCTGGGAGCTGTCATTTCTTACATGTAACTTTTTCTGTGACGTCTAAACTCTTAACTGATGTATCTTGGCATCTCATAAGTGTTATGCCTTTGAAACTACAGTTTTCATTATGTGCTACAATAAGAAACTGACACACACTTTATTCCAAGAATTTGAAGAGACAGTGAGTCGCTGAATTGAAATGCAAGTTTCAGCATTGCCAAATGTATCATGAAACTGTTTTATTTTCACCTCTGGGTCTGGATGAATCATTTGAACTTGCCCCACATACAATTGAATAGAATAATGGTCACAAGTTAGCTTCTCTAACCTTTATGGTTAGAGAAGCTAACTTGTGACCGAAGGGTTCCACTTCAATCCTTGAACTGGCAGGAACAATCTGTGTTGTGGAGGTGAATGAGCATGTCTCTCCCTCATTATCATCACTGAGGTGCCCTTGAGCAAGGTACCTAATCCCCAAATGCTCCAATGGAGGTGCTCAGGGGCTAGCAGAGAAGCCTGTGGTTGTGGGCAGCTTCCAGGTGCGAATGTGTGTGTGTGAGAGTGTGAGCAGGACGTTCCTGCAACAGAGCAGTCAATGCTAAGCGAACAAAGGCTAAAAAAAAAAAAAATCTGTCANTAAAAAAAAAAAAAAAAAATGATGTTGGACCATCCCTCAGTTTACATATTTGGCTGTCATCACTCTGTTCTCTTCTCTGTTCAAGTTTGCTGGACTATGTGAAAAGCCCAGAAACTCACAAGGCTACAGTATTCTGGTCATCAGTGTGGTCCACTGCTTAGAGAGAGAGCATGAAGGTCTGATCCCAGCAACAACCTACATGTCCACCCTGTCAAAATGTCCCACAGCAAGACATCAAACCTACAGCAGGCCTCCTTGCTCATTACAAATGCCAGAAGTGTAAAATGATTGCTAAAATAATTACATAAATAAATAGATGATGATAAGAGTTATATTGTGTTAGATTAATTAATAAGCATGGTCATTTATTCAGTTAAGTTATAATTGGAATGCCAGACTAGAAACTGAGACCCCGCCATCATCTGCCATGCAAATATCAGAAAGTCGTTTTGGTATTAGAATTTGTTAAAGTATTTTGTCTCTGTTCAAAAAAAAAAAAAAAAAAAAAAAAAAAAAAAGTGACGGTTGATTTGCTGCACATGTTTCAGAGCATTTTAATTTGGGGACAGAGTCTGGCTCAGTCTCCACTTTATCTGCTTGTAATTTCTGTGAGTTTTCTGTCTCAGTATTTTTCAGTCGTGTAGTTTAATGCCTGTGTCTCCTGCTAACCATTAGCCGGAAAGGCGGCGAGTCTCGGCCTGTTAGAGGGCTGACCTAGACAGTTTGTGTGGTGAGGTTTGGGAAAATTAATAATATTCTCGTCTTTGGATATTTTCCTCATTCCCGTACTCCAGTTTTGCGGTGTCTTTTTCCTATTGTTTTCCTGGAATAACCTGTTTTCATCTGACAATTTAAATATTATCTGGGATCGCGCTGACAGTGTGCAAATTCATATATGACAACACAATTAAGTACTAAAATCTATACATAAGCCATTAAGTCATCACTTCAATATTTAATCCTGTTTTTATGCACAATGACGCAAAGCAACGAAGATCCAGAGTACACAATTTTAACTTTTTTGTTTTGTAATTTATAACAAAATCTTGGCCAAATGGCCGTTTCAGTTTTGGTCACTGTGGAATGTTCAATTTATTAGATAAAGAGGACCGTGGAAAAGACCTATGGTCTGGGATTCCTTTCAGCCATGAAATATATCCATATTTAATTTATCCCACATTGGACTGAAAAATGTTGTCTCGTGTTCAAACCACATCGTCCAAATGACAGGGAGGCAGAGAGAGAGGGAGAGGGAGAGGGAGCTACTGCAAATTAAAAAGTAAAGCTGTAATTATCACAAATTTAATCCGTTTGTAGTTGAGTGTGTACTGTAATTTCATTGAAAGGGCAATCAATTAAATATAAAATGATAAACAGCTTGAGCTCTCTTTCAGCAAACGACAGCTAAAATCCCACGTCTTAAAAAGCATGTGGTTAGTTTTTTAAAGGCTGAACAGAAGTTGTGAACGGTGCCAAAACTAACACATTTTCCCAAGCATTAGCTTGGAAATGCTCATACGGCAGCAAAGAGTCTTTCCCATTCAAACCAGCGTTAAATTGGGAGTTTTCAGGAGGCTGATGAACACATCACACAGAGTGTTCAGTGAACTCACCACCACCGGCCACTGTTATTGACGGCTCCTGTGCCCGAAAGCGAAGATACCAGCAGGATGCAGGCGGCTTTCACCCCTAACAGCAGCGCCAGACTCCTCATGGTGTCTTCAATTCAATGAGCAGGAAAAAAAAAATTAAAATTACACTTGTATCATTTACTCGTGGATTCTGCTCTAACAAAGCTCCATTCTCCTTAAACCCCAACAAACAAACAAGTAAATTATAGCCTACAAATAAAAATAACCTCAAAATTATTAGGTACTTTAAATACCCCTCCCCCCCAAAAAAAGAACTGCATTTATACATAGTAGATTTTTGTAAAAAAAAAAAAAGAAAAAAGAAATTAAAAAACAATTATCCCATGATCTCCTGATTCCCATCCCGTCTATGCTGCAAGGCGTATACTCACCACACTTGAAAGCAGCCGAGCCAGGCAGCCCTGCTTGACTAAAATGGATGTTGAGGGGAGACAGGTTGTTAAATGATGTGAAGTGTCCAGGCAGGATGCTGCTGCCGCTGCAGTCCTCTTCACTCTGCCTCTCTCCGTGATGCTCTGCACAGCGCATTGAACGCGTGGGACAGTCCCGAAGACTTGATCCCCTCGGTGACTGATAGGCAACACATTCTTCTCTTATTGAGCGCTACGAGGGGAATAAAAAAGGGATTTGCTGCTCTCATCTCCCTCTGTTTTTTTTTTTTTTTTTTTTCGGAGCCTTTTCAATAGGATTGGAGGGAGGGATAGTTAATGCTCTTCATAGGGCGCACAATGAATAAAGAAAACACAACTGGGCAGAAAGGAGAGAGAGAGAGAGAGAGAGAGAAATGGGCAATCCACACTGTTGCGCATATTACTTGTGGAATCTCACGGTCATCACAGAATCGATTCCTTGTAAATAAGCGCGGTTTTCCCACTGGCCGGCCTCTTGCATCCACATCCAGTCTTACAGAGAAGAGAAGTCCGCCTGAAGCAGGGATGTACTGGTACAGATGCTGCGGTGCGCCTGGAGCGCCGCTCAGAGCTGCTGTCACGGTGCAATACAGTTACAGCGGAATATGAGCCATCCAAAACTGCCCTTGTACCCTGGTTGGATTAGCCTACTCCCTAACCGCATCTCCTCCTCCTCTCTCTCCAAATACACCCTCAAAATGTGCTGTGACTAAGGACATTTCTGTGCATTTTTTTTTTTTTTTTTTNTTTTTTTTTTTTTTTTTGCTTGGTTGCTGTTACCAGAATTTCCTTTACCAGTTTGCTTTAGCCTATATAATAAAACTGTTTAATAGTATTTCTCAAAATGTAACCTTTGTAGGCTAATTGTTTTAAATATATCACCGCAATTCAGGTTATAGGTCTAATAAACTGAGCATTATCACAACAGCTTTGTCCGGGACGCACAGGAAACTTTAATTTTGCTCAGGATTGTGGTTGTTAGTTGTCGTGTGTTAGTTGTCGTGTAGTTCACACTGCTTGCGGGTCTATTTAAATGTTTTTGTTTTTTTTTTTTCGAAAGCGGGGGAGACAAAATAGTCTCCAATCAGAAGTTTGATGTATGATGAACCAGGAAAGAGGGGGACGAGTAAAGAATAAAAACCATTCAAACATCTGGCCTGCAGACCTCCCTCGACGCACATGTAGCCCAGTGTAATCACAGCTTGAGCCACTTTGCGGCATCTCCATCGAACCAGACTAGAAGTGAGCTAACTGTCCCCAAACCTCCAAACCTCCCAAACCTATGTTCTATTAAGTGACATTTATCTGCTAATTTGCATGTTCCACATTACATAGTCAGGTTGTAGATTGAATAATCTCACGCTCTCTCTCTCTCTCTCTCTCTCTCTCTCTCTCTCTCTCTCTCTCTCTCTCTCTCTCTCCCTCCCTTTCTCTTGCTCTTTTCCCCTCAGATGACAGTAAAAGGAAGTGGGCTTTTGTAAAAAGGCTTTAATGACAGCCATCCTACGTTTATACTCCCGCCTTATATGAAGGTGCTCAAACGAGTTTCCTGGAGCAGTCATGCGACACCGAGCAGATTAGAGCTTCAATCCGGATAAAGGGGGGCCTTTTATATACAAATCAACTTCAAATCACTTTTTAAGCCACTTAGATATACACGCCAAGGCAGAATGCTAATGCACTTTTCATTGCTGCAGCTTAGGGAATGGAAGGAGATTAGATGAAGAATTGGTGTCACTATGCGAACCGTCTTCGAGGGGGGTTTTAACTTAATTTTATGAGAGTAGACCCCATGCACATTCTCCTCNCCGTCTTCGAGGGGGGTTTTAACTTAATTTTATGAGAGTAGACCCCATGCACATTCTCCTCTAACAGCAGTGTCTGCTCATATTTAAAAAGCTTGTCCAGAATAAATTATATATCTGTATGGAATATAATGATAATTGTGATAGTAATTATTTTATATTTGTATTTTTTGTTTTAAACCTAAATTGCATGATCGTGATTTCATCCATGCAATCGGCCTTGGTGTGGTAGGCCTTCTGAGTGTGAACGAACGAATTTTAATAAAACTGATGCACTGTTCGGTAGTTTTTAATATGCATAATTTCTATGAAGGTCTTGACGCATACCATAACCCCGTAATTGGATCACAAGAGTCCTTTTCCATTTGATCTTTTTGTTGCAGTATGACGTAGTGTGAAAAATAATGCAAAATTACCTTTACGTAATTTTATATTCTGAGACAAAGACTTGCCAATGACAAAGTGAAGTTGTTTCAACCACAACAATAAGGAACAGCCGCTCTGATGGAGGTGGGAGGCAGGGGGACCAGATGACTAAAAACAGTATTGTTGGAGGGTTTGTGAGCAGAGCCGCCTGCCTGCTGCTGCCTCTGTGTCGTACAGTGGAACCAGCAACTCTCCCCTCCCCCACCCATCATTTAAAATAACTTCTCTTTATGAACAAAATGTGTATATTTTTTTACTTTGTATAGGCCTAGTTGATCTTAGTAAAATGTTTCTGTTCTTCCTTTCAGAAAATCAAAGTACACGTTACCCTGCTGCCCCACCGCTTTAAAGCAGCAATATTATATCCATATTTCCATAATATGTTAGATATGTTCATATCCGAATCCAGTGTTTATAAAACATGTGGGTACGTAATAAGCAGGCCTATGTCAACAATATCTGTGCGTAAAAGTTTGGAGACGTCATTTTACGCTTGGAAACATGGTCATTTTCTCAAATAAAATCGCGATCAACTGGTGATGTTTCTTCATATTGGCCAATATTTTGCAAACAGTCGCCTGTGGAGGCATCTCCCCTCCCCTCTGTCTCTCCCCCTCCCGTTTACTCTCGCCCCCGAGCTCCTCTGTTCCCCGTCTTCACTCTTCGCTCGTTTGGCGGTGCATCGATAATACTCCCTCTTCTTCAATTCTTGCTGGATATAGGACTTCAACAACATTGTTTTAATGTCACTTCGCGAAAGAGGTTTATCAAAATGGAGCTATCACACAAACTCCGTTGGGACCAGTTCTTGATTTTGGCAGCAGCACTTATGTCACCTGCATTAACGTAAGTGCACTTGAGAGCGCCAGGAGAGTTGATGTTACATGCTGCATGTGGCTTTATCTGGCAAGTCAGAGTTGAGGGAAACTTATGTGTCGATGATTTTAAAAATCTTTTGTAGATTCAGTTAAAAAGTTGAACTACAACCTGCTTTACATTTAAAATAATCCTACTTATCCTGTCATAGCCCAGATGGATTTTGTTTTATCCTGAAATATTGAAATCATTGTTCATCAAATTATAAGACTTCAAAATGCCTGAACTATGTCATAAAGAACTGACTATAAATCTCAATGGAATTATTTCTCCATGTATAAAAGCTACACTGGGCCATTTTCTCACTACTTTTGAATCTTTTCAGCTGGGTGATCACTTTGGAGTTATTCCCTTCTTTAAGCCTCATCATTGGAAACACAGTAGTAAATACATGTGTGCTTGATAAAGACCATTTTCTTGCCAAGTGTGTACAGCAAATTCCTCAGAGTTGAATTACATTTTCATAGATCGTTTTCAAATCAAATCTGTTTTTGTACTTTTACAGGTTTCCTAACTATCTATCCTGTGCCATTTGAATTGACTAGTGAATTTCTGGCCAGCTCTAATGACCCTCATCCCTCATCTCTCTCTCTCTCTCTCTCTCTCTCTCTCATTCTCTGCAGGGTGCTGTGTAATGATATCCTCAGCCTGAAGGTGGCAGGAGATCCAGTGCTGACCCCTCACTCAGTATGCCTGCGCCTGGCAGGCCTCAGTAAGCGTCAGATGCGGATGTGTGTGCGGAGCCCCGACGTGACGGCTTCCGCTCTGCAGGGAATCCAGGTTGCTATCCACGAATGCCAGCATCAGCTCCGTGACCAGCGCTGGAACTGTTCCACAGTGGAGAGTCATGGCAAGCTGCCCCATCACAGCACCATCCTCAACAGGGGTGAGAGACTGAGCCAGGCCAGTGATGGCTTAAATGTGACCATGTGGGTATGAGGGTAGAGACTGTTCAGGACACATATGTGTCTAATTGAGGGTTGAGTTTAGCACCAACAGTTCCTTCTGCTGCACTGTTTATCATTTTCAGCTCCCTGAGTGTATATCTCCTGCTCCCAGGTTTTCGAGAGAGTGCCTTCTCCCTGGCCTTGTTGGCTGCGGGTGTGGCTCACTCTGTGGCCTCAGCCTGCAGCATGGGCAAGCTGCGGGGGTGTGGCTGTGAGGCCAAGCGTCGCTTGGACGATGACAAGATCCGTCTGAAACTCACACAGCTGCAGCTGCAGACCCTCCAGAAGGGTGGGGTAGGGATCGGCATGACACGGTCATTACCTTCCGAATTAGGCGCTCACCATGGTGACCTGCCTGCTAACCTGCGCTCCACCCACCCCTCCACCCTGCTCAAGCCTTTACCAGATGAGCTGAGCTCCATGCAGGAGACATGGGAGTGGGGGGGCTGCAGTCATGATGTCCGTTTTGGGGACCGTTTTTCTAGAGACTGGTTGGACTCCAGGGGATCTCCAAGGGATATCCATGCTCGCATGAGGATACATAACAACCGGGTGGGACGACAGGTGAATAATATGCTTAAATCTTAAAAACTCATTCCGTCTGTTCTTCTGTTTTTAGCATATATTGTCATCACTGCATTTCTAATTTGCTTTCATCATTTACCTTCTCTACACAGATAGTGACTGACAACATGAAGAGGAAGTGCAAATGTCATGGGACATCAGGAAGCTGTCAGTTTAAAACCTGCTGGTATGTGTCCCCCGAATTTCGCCTTGTGGGTTCTCTACTTAAGGAAAAGTTCCTGTCAGCTGTCTTTGTCAACTCTCAGAACAAGAACAATGGGGTTTTCAATTCTCGAACAGGAAATGGAGCTAGTGGGGGCACAGGGGGACTCAACGGAAGTCGACGTCGAAACATGTCTAGAGAGCTGGTGTACTTTGAGAAGTCTCCAGACTTCTGTGAGCGTGATGCATCTGTAGACTCTCCGGGTACACAGGGACGCATCTGCAACAAAACCAGCTACAGCACAGACAGCTGCAGCTCGCTGTGCTGCGGTCGTGGACACAACATCCTGAAACAGACACGCAGCGAGCGCTGTCTTTGCAGATTCCACTGGTGCTGTTATGTGCTGTGTGAGGAGTGTCGCGTCACAGAGTGGGTCAACGTGTGCAAGTAGATTCTAACCCTCCCAGTCCTCATTGTCTTTACCCATCCAGGACTCAAGATGGCGAACCTGTCCCTTCAGTCACTCCTGTTGTCTTTGGTATTTGTTTTGCTCCTTTTGTAATTCTCCCAGAGCATCTGTTTATTTGCCCCTTTCCTTTTTTTTTTTTTTTTTTTTTGGTCCATCATCTGGTATCTATTTTCTTGTTGTAGCCGCTGTTATTCTCAAAATGCCAAGTCAGAGATTGAAGAGGTGACTCATATCATTTGTCTTGCCTTGGACCTGTTTAGACCATAGCCTCTCAGCCATGAAAATGGCCTATACACCATCTTCTCTATCCCACAAAACAAAGAAACAACAACTGCGGGGAAGCATTTCTATTTAAGCATTTCTATTGTAAATGCTAACTCATGTCATTGTACAGTCCTTGTGTATTTGAACGTGTGCATATGTATATAAATATTTGTAAATGTATTATTGTTAATATTTTTGCACTGGAGCCTGTATTTTAATTCTAGTTTATGAAAAGAGCAGTTGCAGTACAAGTGTCTTGTTATGTGAACTTTACATTTAGTTAAAGTTTTAACATACACTTCCATTGTACTTTTGCAAAGATCTTTGATATTTACATGGATATTTATATGATGTTTTGAAGATATTTTGGACCTATGGCTCAGCAGAGAGAGCAAAGGAACAAGGCAGATGGAAATATTTGTCTAGACAAGGATTTTATCAATTGAAAAAGACATAGTAGAAGAAAGCATATTTTTGAAAGACCATCAAATTTGATAGAATATTTTCTCTCAAGAGCAAAACTGCCTACAGTACTTGCAGGACTTGTGTCTTGGAGATTACGCGCACTTCACTGGACCAAAGGTTTGCTAGGATACTTATTGAGATCCTTTATTGACCAATGAAAAAAAAAAAAAAAAAAAAAAAAAATCCTGAAAACATCATAAGGGCAATTGCTTAAATCTCTAAAACCAGTCTTTCAAATTATTATTATTATTTTTTTAGTGCTGTATCAATTACAACTACTTCATCAGTGTGTTCACCTGTTGTCATGTTTTTATGAATTCATATTAATATTATGACAAAATATGCTTCCGCTTGTTATGACTACAATGTGATTCAGAGTCACTTTCTTTTGAAACGATGGCTGTTCTCTCATTACTAAGTTTTCTGTGCTTGCAGCTTCAGACCATTTCATCAGTGTGAGCACTCTTTAAGATTCTTCCCACATGTATTACACGTCAAAGTGAGAGATGGACCTGCTTTACCCTGGAGCTGATGCTGCAGGGTGTGTGTATATGTGTGTGTGTGTGTGTGTGTGTGTGTTGCTGTGTAAGTGGGGGNGATGCACTACAAATTTGGGAGGTGAGAGCCTTTTTTATGGCCACTTCATGCTGAGAGACGGACGTTTTATGGCCGTCGGATATTGTTTCCTTAAAGTATGACTTTTATTACTGGAGGGAAGCAGCAAGAGAGCAGAGAATGGGGTTGATTATACCAGTCTTTGCTGTGTGAGCATCTGAGGGGATCATCTGTCCAGAGTTCATAGCCAGGGAAGGGACTCATTGAAGCACGTGCTGCTGGAACTCTGTGTCTTTGTTACCTGGGAGACAGACATACTCAAACACAAATACAGGCGCAAAAATACATGTATATTCACATAGAAAGATGCTGACATGCAGAAATACTGATACACGCATGTATTAATGCAGGTGCACAATCCAAAACACGCTTACATGCTTCTGTAGAGATGTGAATTCTCAGACAAGATTAGTGATTTGCACTCTTGCTTGTGTCAACTCCTGATTAGATTTGCATGAGAAGCAGAGACACACTTTAGGAAAATCCAAACTGTCTCCTTCTCATTCTGCTGGGAAAACTTTCTTTGCTATAGACTTTAATGCCAATTAATTCTTGTTTGTGTGGACTTAGGTAAATATCCTTCAACTCCAATGGCTGCACCAGTGGCTCAACTGACTTTCCCCTTTTTCACGTTGGTATTTAGTGGGGGGAATAAAGAAGGTCAGAGAAAGAGACCAGTGTGGCATGATAAGGAACTGGATTTCTGGTTTGCATTTCTTTATTCCTTTATCATTCACCCTGGAACTGCTGAGAAAGAGAATTTCCTGTCACTGTTTCTCCCATGTGTGAGGCAGAGATTGGTGGACAGCCTGGGATTGCTTTCTCCCTCGCTCTCTTTCCCACTCTCCCCTCCATCGCTGCAGACACTGACACATGCATAGCAACACATCGACTGCCCCCCATCCCCCCCGGAGTAATGACAACCAGACTGAGCTGAAATTAAAGAGAGAAAGACAGAGAGAGGAAGTCAGGAGAGATAAAAGTTCTCCACTTTGACTGACAGGATGATTATATGTATAAAGTAAGGCGATTTAGTGTGTTTAGTTGGATATAAAGATAGAGAAGATAGATCCTTACCGTATGTACAGCAGAGATGCAAAAGGAAAGGACAAATGGGGGATGGAGAAGGGGCTGAATAAAGTGTACTCTGTATAAATACATGCCTCAGAACATCTGCTTCTCAACTCCCCTTTCATTTTTGATGTGGGACAGGGAGAGAAGGAGAGCGGGAGAGAAAACACAAGGAGCCAGCTACCCAGAACATCAAAGCCCCTGCCCTCAACGCGCAGGCCCTCATTAGTTCAGCTAGCAGAACCAACGAGACTTGTGATTGTGTTTGCTGGGGTGCATGCTGGCAGACACTTCAGAGGAAAGTCTCCTTTAAGTCATAACTCTCCACCCCACCTCTCCTACCACCACCCAAGCCCGCTGTAACCCCCCTGTAACCCTCCTGAAACTCCCTGTACACACAAACTCGCCTTGCTCCCCCACCATCCACTCCACCCCGTAATCTGGTCTGCAGCTGCAAACATCTGCTCCCCTCTTTATTCCTCTGCCTTCACCACCAAATTGATAAACACATCTATCACAGGACCACTGACTGACACACAAGAGGGAAGGAGAGAGAGACAAATGTTCACTAACTTCATAACTCCTTACCTAAGGCTGTGGGCTTGTGTTAGGCCATGTCTTGATTAATCACAATAGGTTGTTTTTCAGGTGGTTGCTGAGCAAAAACCGACACCTACGTACACCTACACTTACACTCACCTGCGCCTAAATGCTGGAGATATGATGGACATGGGAATTACACCTAGAATCACTGTATCTGAAAGCCTATATATTTAAAATCACATTCAATGCATGAAAATCCTTGTAACATAGCAAAAATGAATCAGTATACCAGCTTTGTAACCTGTTCCAAGATTGATACAATCTCATTCGTGTTGCTTCCTATCACCTCGTTATCTGTGACACGCAGAGGGATGCTGCCAGGAAGTATCAGTTGGCATCCTATTACAGTCAGCCAGTTATTTATTCATTAAGATGATTCCAATGTAAATTATTCAGACATGTTTGCTCAAGACTCTCTTTCACTTCATATTTGTTAGTCTTTGCTCCTCTGTAACAGAATGCAAATAAATGCAATATTTAAGGCAAGACAGGCAAGACAATTTTCTTACAAAAAATACTGTTGGTATTATATAATTAAGAAATAGACTGAGAAGTTGATTCTAACAAAAGTAATTGTTTCACTATGATCTCATTTTTTATGTACATGATTAATTAATTTTAGTTCATGTCCACTGCTGCTTAATAAGTCACTGGGTAGAACAAAGAAATTATTTGACTAAAAACTGAATTATCTATTTTTGCAAATAAATTTAATTTGTGGATGTGAAATTTACCCAAAATAATCGACAAATGAATTATCAAACATAGGTAAAGCAAACAAAATAAAGCAATGAACTTTAGTACCTATTTCTTATTAATAATATTTTGCACATCAACCCAAAATAAATGACAATAAATCTCTTTGTAAATGACTGTAAATGACCTAACTCTGAAATCCTGAATTCTAAAACAACATAAATGGTAAATTCTATGTAAAATCTTAAATTAACCCCTAATGCAGTATTTATACTATGGGAGAACAAACATGAGATGTGTACTCGACATTCTTGCTATCGCGAGAACTTGTAGGCCTCAGCCGATGTCATCGCGAGACTTCCATCCATCCCTTTCCTGAATCCAGCTGATAGCCTGCCGTTGACGGGTAAGTGTGAATGAGATGCAAATGATGAAAATGCTGAAAGACGTACACATGTAAGAGATGTAACTGCAGCATATTGTCTGTGTGTTGTATTTGGAAACTTCTTGATAAACAAATGGTGGATAATCGACGACATCAGGCCGATTAGTGTTCTTGTCGTGACTGTACGATAGGATTACAGCACATATTGACCCAGAGATTCCCCCCCNCATTACTGTGGATATTAATATTGTAGCAGCGTTCGAAAAAAATAATGCAATCCAACCACATTTTGAGCAATAAAATTTATGGAGTGTTTCGATTGCAACATCAGCAACATCTCCCCGTCTTTATGACAGATGTACTTGGATATGTGTGGCCACTGCAGCTGTACAGGCTAGCTAGCAGCTGAAGCCCGGCTACACACGTAAAAAAGCCTCAGTCACTGAGAAACATCAGCTCAGATGTTTAGTCATGATGACGGAGGATTCATTTTTGCTCTCGTGTTTATTTTTAATGTCCTTGTGTAACACTAGATTTACCTCAGGTGATATAAGTTAACAAGAAAATGGCCTGTTACAAGGTTTCTTCCAACAAGGATCAAAGAAAGCTAAAAGTCTGTCACCAGGGCCGTGTTTAGCCTTTTTAAAGCACAAGGGGAGATTTTGCTTTAGGGACCCCCCATTTTCACATTTTAACACTGGTACATCAGCACAAACCTAGAGTGTCTTAAAAGGCACTCCACAAATTTTAGATTTACTTTTATCCATTTTGCAGACACTTATCCAAACTGATATACTAGTAAGGTATTGAGTACAACACAAGCAATAAGTGATGAAGGGGAAAACTTTATGAATAAATCACAAAGAGTTGTAGCAGGTGCTTAAAGACAGTTTAATATATATATGTTTTGTGGAGGCCCTCAGGTTGAAAAAGGTCATGGAACAGTTTGGTCTTTAGGCCTTTCTCAAAGACTGAGAGGGATTCAGCAGCTCAAATGGACTTGGTTCTGATCAATGCAATATTACAGAAGACAATAGTATAGCTCAAGACTTAAAGGATTATACAGGGGATTTTTGCACGTTTGAGTCCAATAAATACAACTGGAATACATGTTACATTACTGCAACCATTTTCCAAAACGTACTGCTGGAGCAGTAACTATTAAAATTGTTTTTACTGCCTTCTACAACTGCCATTGGTTTTAGTTCATTCCAGTGTGCTACAAAATCATCTTGTAGAGACTTGAAACATGCTTGACATACAGTAAGTAATCCATCACACAGAAGAAAATGTATTTCTTTGCCAGGGAATATAGTCCCTGGAGAAAACTGCTTTTACCAAAAATTAAAATGACTGTGCCTTCTACAGTAGTGCAGGTGTTGAATTTTAAGGTGTAATTGAGCGGTGGAAAGGGGGTTTCCGCATGCCAGAGGAAGCATACTGCAGCCTTTAGAGCTGTACTGGGGTGGAAACACAAGGCACTGTTCGTTAGTTGAATGAAGGAATTCAGTTTGGTGGGTGCACTTTGGTCTCTACTTTTTATGTAATTTCAAAGACTTGAACTGAAAAGCAGTGTGACACATCCCCCTTTTGGGTTGTTTTAAGACCAGACATGTTGCCCAATAGCAGTTTATTATCAGTAGTTTATTAGACAGAATAATACATTTTTCACTGTAAAAGCAAATACATTAATAACACACTGGTTTACATCTGTATTTCTCTCAAAACAAAATGTACTATGACCTAAATGTTACCTACTGATTCAGATA
Source organism: Lucifuga dentata (assembly GCA_014773175.1). NCBI lineage: Eukaryota > Metazoa > Chordata > Actinopteri > Ophidiiformes > Bythitidae > Lucifuga > Lucifuga dentata. The sequence goes on from VXCM01000709.1 coordinate 241,021, forward strand.
TCTTGCCTCTTTCTTATATTGGCCCCAGTGAAGAATATATATCATGACAGTTGGTTAAAAAAAAAAAAAAAACCCTGGTAAAAGGTCTATTAGCACATGTACTGTAGCTTTTGACATGAACATGTTCAAGAATTTTAAAATGAATAACCACAGAAATAGTGCCAGTAGACTGAAAAGGACTCCAAGAAAATAACTTCATAGGGCCCCCTCAAAAATGGTGGGGCCCTAATAGACTACCTAGTCTACTTATGTCAGAGGCTGGCCCTGTCAGTCCAGTGTTATATCATTCTATGCAGTATGAATTGACTGTTACACTGGAATTAGATAATCACTGGCAAACTGCATAAAAGGTTGCCACCCTGCACTGCATGAAAGCTGATCCACATAGCAGAGATCAAGTATGGCAGTTGTTTTCTCAAACGAGCTGTCAAAGTGTAAAGTGACAGCTTAACATCAGGTCAGTCGCCTGCCGAGGTGTGAAGCATGATTTTTATTGGCTTTCCTCTGAGGTGGCTTCAAGCTGTAATGAGGTGGTAATTTTCAGTCGCTTTTGAAGAACTCCTGTATGTGTTTCTTTAGTGGTTTTGACTTTCTAAATGTGGTTTGCTGTTTGGTTTTTTTTCTTTCTGCTTTGTTGCTAAGTATGGAAACTGCCCTTTTTGTTTCCTCTAACAGTTCTGTTGCAGTGAGGTGAGCACTGCAAGTCATCATGGGAAACATCTTTGGCAACCTGTTGAAGAGCCTGATAGGGAAGAAGGAGATGCGGATCCTCATGGTGGGGCTGGATGCTGCAGGGAAAACCACAATCCTCTACAAACTGAAGCTGGGGGAGATCGTAACCACAATCCCCACAATCGGTGTGTGAGGAAAGAATTAATTACTTATAGTAGTTGATAAATTGTGAAATCTTGTCTCACTGATGCTGTTGCCATTTATTCAGGTTTCAATGTAGAGACAGTGGAGTATAAGAACATCAGCTTCACAGTGTGGGATGTAGGTGGTCAGGACAAGATCCGTCCCCTGTGGAGACACTACTTCCAGAACACACAGGGTGAGCTGGACCAAAAGCCTCCTAGACAATGATGTAATGCCACAAGACCATCATCAGGGTCTTGTGGCAATTTTTAAAATATGTTTTACAGCTAAAATGACAAATTTAAAATGTCACTTTTAGCCCTAGGAACTTGTGAAAAGCATTAGTCATTATTTCTAACATTTTATACAGTAAATGATTTAACTGATCATGAAAAATAACTGGTAGTTACTTTGCTAGAAAGTGATTCTGGTTGTGTGCTCTTAACCCTTAATGGTAGTCACTGCTGTAAGCTCTTACCCGTCCCTGCAGGCCTGATCTTCGTAGTGGACAGCAATGACCGTGAGCGTGTGAACGAAGCTCGGGAGGAGCTCATGAGGATGTTGGCTGAGGACGAGTTGCGGGATGCTGTTCTCCTTGTGTTTGCCAATAAACAAGTAAGGCTTCTTTGCGTCCTCTGTTCTGTATCCATGACTTCATGCTCCTCTTTTCGTCTCCTCTGAGGCATCCTGATTGACATACCGTATCATTTTGTGCAGGACCTGCCCAATGCCATGAATGCTGCAGAGATCACAGACAAGCTGGGCCTGCACTCCCTACGCCACCGCAACTGGTACATTCAGGCAACCTGCGCTACCAGTGGAGACGGTCTGTACGAGGGCCTCGACTGGCTGGCCAATCAGCTGAAGAACAAAAAGTNCTACCAGTGGAGACGGTCTGTACGAGGGCCTCGACTGGCTGGCCAATCAGCTGAAGAACAAAAAGTGAAGGGTCCAGAAAAAGAGGGGAAGAGCCTGGGTGCCAGCTCCAGGTATAGGTAACAGTGGATCTGTTGTGTTTACACGAGAGGCAGAAAAGCTGAAAAGCTCCTGAGGGGAGGGAGCGACTCTCAATGGCTTTCTCCCCCAAACTCCTGTTTTATTTCTTTTCTTTAATGAATTTAATCAGTTGGATCTGCGGTGACTATTTTTATTATTTACAAATCACTGATGTAGACGTTGACCCAAGCAAGTTACAGAATGCATAAATATCGAGATATAATAGAATAATGTTAACGTAAAGGCATAAGCATTCACCCCACTTGCAGTCAACCAAACCAAAACATGTGACCTTTGACCTCCACGACCTTTCATTTGGAATAAGTGATGAATCTAGACATGATGGCAGAGCAGTCGTGTGTAACTGAGCTTTTCCCTCAGGCACTTAAAACTACTAATACTAGCACAGTATACTCATACTAAAGATTATCCTGGTTTGGATAAATGTAAACTAGTCACTTCCTGTCCAAACCAAAACATGCTTACACACACTGGATAGTCCTGAACAATTTCTATTTTTGTCAAAATATATTTATTTACACATTTATTTATTGATGTGTTCTAACTGCATCACATGGTTTCTTTCCCTTTACTGCAATGTGCATTTACAGTTAAGGCAGTCAGTCGAAAAAGTAAATCCCTGCATCACTGTATATTACTGCTAATCTGCATGGAGACTCATGGGCTTGTAGGAACTTTAAACCGCTGCAGGTCATTGCTGTAAATATAAATGAATTCTTGGTGGACTTGCCCGGTTTGATCAGGGTTACGGATGATAGAAGAGGCACACTGTACCAGCTCTCTTGCTGGCCTATGAGGAGTGTGATGCAGCAGAGCATGTGATTGGCAATATTAGAACGCTTATACAGTTTTGAATGTTTTATATCTGTCCAAATAACTCGTCATGTCTTCCTGATTTATTCATCATTAATTGGCTTGTGTTAACTGGATCTCTGTGTACAATGTTGCCCAAAATAACTTCCGGTGCGTTATTGTCCAATATGTAATGTCTGGTTTTCTTGTATTTTAAACGGAGTATTTATTTATTTCAGACCCAAAGGCAAGTGTTGATTTTAGTGTTATTTTTGTTAATTTGCTAACTGGATCAGATGATGTGTTTTGGAGAGTTGACAAGTCACACAATTTGAAAAAAATAAGAAAGAGGATGAAATATTGCATCATAAGGCATGTTAATACTGTAAAAGATCTGTAATAAAAATGAATTATAATAGCCCGTTTCCTCAGACTATATTTGTTAGTCCAAATTACTGCTGCTGGTTGGGACAATGCTGTACTAATAAATGTTATGGATTTAGTGTAAAGTTTACCCAACAACCTAATATGCAAAAGCATGCTTTTCTATGTCAACACAACTGTATATATGTTTATGTAACAACAAAAGTATATGATATTGGCGGTCAAAATGGAAGTGTTGTTGATATACCTGTAGATATTGGGGTCAGTGTGTTGGCGGATATGTATAATTGACATCAGCTTGTGTGTGTGATGTGCCCTCTATTCAGTTCAGTTTGGTGTGAAACTTGTTTTTGTGGCCTTATATTGCCAGTGATTCATTTCTCTTTGATAACAGTTTGTATGTAGGAATGTGTAACATTCAGATATCTCACCTATGATCTTTAAAACTGACGCACTCACAGTACTGTTGTGGCTAACCTTAACATCCTTCTTTCAGTGACTATTAGAAGACCTGATGATGGAAATGATGAAAATGAAGCTGACATAACATTCCACGTGATAATGTGTATCCAAAAAGGAATGAACTGAATCTGGATTTATTGATTAGTTGAAAAGAGAATGAAATCAATACAAACTGGTGCAAAAATGTTGAATGATTCAGTTATATCTTGATCAATCAATAAAAAGACCAAATCACAATTTTGATTTTGCCTTATTCATTACACTTTTCTTTCTTGTTATCATATGTAGCAGGTTAATATTGAAGACTGAGATATTTTCTTTATTTACATCTTGGTCTTGAGATTTTGACTTCAGAATTAATACAACTCATCTGTCAAAGCAGATGCCAGCTAAGCTTGATTAAGAGTTCACAATATCACTTTGATTATTAAAAATGTATACAGAAAGCAGAGGTTAAATAGATTGCAGAACCTTTGGATTATAGTTGAATAGGCACATGATTACAGTCTTTCTCTTTGCCCTTTTCTAACTTGTCAACAGAATTTTGATACAATCTGGTAGTTTGGTTGTAGAGCTGTTGCACTGCACACAGTCATTTTGGCCCAACTGTTTGAGCCAATCAGAGGTCCATGTCAGGGAGAGGGCTGCTGCTGTGTCTCCAGGGGTGTGACAGCAGTATGTGGGTCAGAGCTGCTCTCGGGCCATCGGCCCCCGGGGCCCCCTGCAGAACAGCTACAATGGTGGCCCCAGGGCAGATGCCATAGCTGGGATTCCCACCCGTAACCGGGACGCCTTCGCCCAGGGCACAGACACACTGGCAGCAGCTCCACAATCAATTCATCAATCTCTGAAGGGAGTGGCAACTGCAAAAAGGCCACAGCAGTCACCCCCACAGCTCGCCTTGGACAGGACAGGGCCACCAGGGCTGACACTAACACACTGACACCAGGGAGGAGTTGTAAAATTGTCCAACTGAAACCTTTGCACAACCTGAAAATCTTTACAGAAGCTATTAAACTTGGTGGCAGAGAAACTACATTATTAGTGGACATTTTAAGATCATATTGTTGGATCATAGTTTCATTGATCTAGCATGCATTTTCCACTACTGTTATTTTATTTTTCTATGTATTTGTCTCCTTCCTCATCTAAGGCTCTTATTGTACACCTGGTTGCCATAGGAGCCTCTCCTTGAATTTCTTCTTAAGTTGTTTTTTTTTTTTTAACAAAGTTTTTTCTTGTCATTCTACAGAGCTTGGGCATTGCTGGGTGGGCTTGTAAACCTTTTAAGACATTCAATGTGCTGTTGGGCTTTAAAAAATAAACTGGACTACATTTGACCCTATTTTAACAATCGAGCAAAAAATGCACATTGACTACTAGAAAAACACAAATGACTTCAGTTGTGAAATTGTTATTTTGTGAAAAATTAAGCGTAAAGAACAGTTTGTCATTGTATTACAATTTGTCGAATTGAATAAATATTTATGGGTCAGTCACTTATGTGCTAACATTGGCTGAGAGATCAATTTAAATCCAGCAGTTCTGTTACAAGAGCACCAAAACCTCAGACTCTGTCTCCTCCTGCTGGATGTAGAATTTGATAGTGCTAATTACGGCATCAGCGCTGATGCACAAAGAAGACAATTACTAATGGATTCTCAGATTTTACAAAGATGAATTTGTCATGCTTTGATCAGTTTTATTTCATGTCTTCTTTTAATGGTGAAAACACTGAATACATTAAGAGCTGATTTTTAAAATGGCTTAAAAATGTATTGAAGATGACATGCAGAAATACCCAGTTTTCAAGTATGCAGTATGCAGAGTCAGAACTATACATAAAAATACATTTCAGCCTTTGAACAGCTTCAGTATTTTCAAATCATTCCACTATTTTCACATTTTACCTTTGGCTGAGAATATGAAGAACTTTTACTTTCTTATTTCGCAGCCATTTTTGTATTGTAGTGTTGCCTATTGCTGCATTTTCCTGCTGAATCATGAATCATCCCACCAATGTAACTCAGGCATCTTCTTGAACCTTGGATTTGGCAAAGAGATTCTCCAAAACAGCAGCTGCTGATATCAGCCAACACCAAGTACAATACTGTTATTTGGGACTGGTTGATACTAAACCATAAATTCTTGGGATGTGGGAATGTCATTATGAAGCAAATTTATGAATTCCTCTGTGGTCTGGTAGTATTTCAGTGTATTTTACTATATTTTCCCATGTGCTTTCTGTTTTGCACTCTTGCAGTGCAGCATGGGTAAAAGGCAGAGAGAAGGGAATGGCTCTCGGCTTCAAAAATGGAGGATGATAATATAGTCTTGACATTACAGTATTTACAGTTACACAAAGTTAACTAACTTCAAACAAACATGTGAACATTGATTTCTCTATCTCATACAGAAAATAACAGCTTCACATGTGAAACCTCCATCCATCTGTTAAACACCTTCATCCATTCACTCACAGCTCCATGTCCTGGAATCCTGATTGCTCCAAGGCCATTTTATCAAATTAAGCATGTTCTTGTTTTGGGATCAGAAGTCACTTGCCCATCTGACAATGTGCCCATTGTGGCAGGCTGCTCCATGCGTATCAAAGAGGTGATTAACCAGTTGACAAGCCCGAGAGGACAATAGTGCTCTTTACATTGGAACAGTGCAGCCACTCACAGCACTGAGACTGACTGCTGCACTGCTTCCACATGCAGCTGACTACATGAAACCAAAATAACCGTACAGAAGGTTTAGATCACCAGAATGTATTTGCTGTAACTGAAGCGCAAATGTGTCTATATTTTTGATCACTGGTTCTCTGTTTTTAGACGAACATGCGCATCCAGAGGAAGTCAACCTTGTTTGGTTTTAGCTTTTGTAAGCTCTAATATTTTGTGGGAGAGAATAAAAACTTCAATCTTGTTTAAGCTATGATTTTTAAGTTGTTTTTTTTTATTTTTTTTTTTTAACATTTATCTTTTCACTTTTGCAGGATTTGATTAAAGCTGCACGTTAAAAAAATAACTAAGGAAAATCTCTGATTGGTAGATAAATTGGGCTCCTAACCAATCACAAGTCAGTCTCTGGGAGGGAAATCCCAGCATCAAAATAAACTGCCACTTGTTCATCTCTTCCAGTTTTTTATTTGGTACGATTTTGTCTCTTAGCTCTTATGTTTTGCATTTATTCTTCACTTTGACTAGATGATACTGGATTTTTTTTCTCTCCAACATCTTGACACAGAGTCTGGAACCGGAGACAATACTTATGCAAAAGACTGAGAACTCCTTAGATTTATATGATATGGTAAAACCATTATGAATAGATTCAACATCAACATGAAACATTGGCAACTTATGTTACTGTGTGTGACAGTATTGTGGAATCTGCAGACTACAAGGTCCCAAACTCATGAAGGTAGGAAATTTTAATGATACTATATTAGAAATTTTTATCAGCCATATTAATTACCGGTACATCAACTCTGTAACTTAGAGACATTAAAGATGGATGAAAAAAAAGTTTCCCACACTTCATATGCTGTTTAAATTTACATGTTTAAAGATGCTTTCAGGAAAGGTGGGAAAACACTTTTTAGGCTATATTAGTATGCCAAATACGAAATGAATTTAATGATTACAATTTATTTGAAAATAGGTTATATCTACAAATAGGCGTAGATTTAGGTAGGGACGTGTCCCTACCAATAGACTAAATTGTCCCTACCAATATTTGTAACGATCTCAGACGATCTTTTCACTTAAGTCCAGCAGAGCCGTTCAGAGCTGTGCAGAGTTGCCAGGTTTGTGTGTTTTCTGTGAAGAGAGGCTGTTCTGACCATGGTTCTGACTGGGTAAGACAGTGCGTTCTGTGTTACCTGCTGATCTGGCAACCCTCAGTCCGTCTGCTGCCCGAGATGCGTCTGTGAGAGCAATTTACAGCAGCGAATTTGAAGCAGTAAATAATTCTAGTTTAAATGATTAAACGTCACAGAATTCAGAGAGCGTTTGGTTTTAAGGTTTGTTGGTCTCAGGACACAATATTGATGGTCGTGAGTGTACACTTGTTGTCTCTGAGTTTTTCTATTTCATACACACATATGAGATACACATAGATTGTTCAGATATTTACAGTATTCACGTATGTATTTAAATAGTCTTTGCTGGATAGAAGTGACTTGATTCAAATGAATTTTATCAGGAAAATCCTGGTAGCAGTTAGCTAGGTGAGTTGGTACAGTGAAAGGACCACCCGCCGAGGCATGTGATTGGTCAGATTAAGCCAAGTGTTTCTTATTGGATAAAATTCTTGTCAATCAACTCAAACCTTGTAAAAAGTTATCAGGAGGGTTCTGATTGGCTGCTTGTACTACGCGTCAGTGTACTGATGCAGGGTTTTTTTTTTTTTGTATAAAATGGAATAATGGAGAAGAAAACTTATCATGGAATCTTTTTTAGGAAATTATCTTGTTGTAAGAATGCAAATTTATTCCATATTTTAGCTTGTTTTGGTCAACTGAATGTCACGGTGTAATGCCACCAGTTTGTTGTTATGCTAGTAAATTATTTTTTTAGTGGTTAACAAAATATTCAAAACTTTTTAAAAAAATGTTTTTAAATGGCTGCTGTTTCGAATAATTTCTTCATTGATCACAGTCTCACATGAAAACAGATTGTGGATGCCGACATCTGAGCCATTAGGGGTCCTGATTGGAGGAATGAGAAAAAAAAGCCATTCAAGTCTTGTTTACATAAATAATAAATGCATAAATAATGAATAAATATGTAAATGAACAAAGCAAATATTTTACACAATCAAGTTCTTTGTGTGTATGACATAGAAAAACATAGCCTAAGACACAAAAAGTGCATGCATAGCTATGCATGTTGCTCATCCGGAAAAAAAAAGTCCCTACCAATGTTGAAACCAAACCTACACACTCCATCTACATACATATAGTTGACACTTCTTATGCCAAAATGTTACGTTTAAATTGAGTAAGACTTTTAATTGGTAAAATGGGACTATTTTAAGGTTGGAGCTTATCATGCATGAAAGAAAACATTACAAAACATTTATTTGTGTATTTCAGTTAAATCTAAATTTCATGCAATTAATAATATAATATACCCAGTAGTTGAGTCATTGTAGGCTTAGATATATTGTTATACACTTACATACTTTAGAATAGAATAGAATAGAATAGCATAGACAGGCTTGATCTGCTAAATTGTATAAACTCCCATATTTCTCTTTTCTGTCCTGTTTTGCCTCGTTGAGACTGTTTTCACACAGTTGTAATCAAGTCCCTGAATGCAGCAATACTGTATATCACCAGTTTAGATGATGCAGGCAATGAGTAACATCAACATCCTTGAGGATTAAATTTCCTGTATGGCAATGACCCATGTTGTAAAACACTACTGAGGACAGCCTGTACTCAAATAATGACAACTCATTTACTGATCAAACGGTAATTCAGGGTTTGTTGTGCGGATTAACATTATTTGGATTATGTGCACAGTAACTGGCTAAATTTGGATATGATTTTAAAAGCATTAAATATGTATGTGTGAACATATGTGTTTTGGGCACATGAATGTTTGTAGTAACTTTCCCAGATAAGCTGTTTTGTAAGTTCCCTTGCAATTTAAGGCTTTATTGTTTAGCCAAGAGAAATAAGCATAAATGATGATAATATTAATCATGTATTTAGGGAAGTGCAACATCACAACTGTCATCATGCAACTCTTCAGCTTTTTCTGAAAATATACAAGCAGCAAATGTAATATGGAGATAACAATCTCTAATTTATAATTAGGTAGCTGTAACTTTATGATCAAGACCATGAAAACATGGAAATCTGCTTGTGTGTGGGTACATGACAGGGCGGTGCTGCTGTTTTTGTCGATCAGTAGAGATGGTGTGCATGTCTCCTTCCGTTCACGATATTTCCCTTCCCTCCATCAGAATGCACTTGTCACACTTGGCCCATTGTCTTTTGGTATGATCTCAGCACTGCAGACCCCTCAGACAGACAGACAGACACACACACACACACACACACACACACACACACACACACACAGAAGTACTGTCTGTTACTGCATCACTCTTCACTCACTGGGACACACTGTCCACATTTATAGCTTCTACACAATGCGGCACTTTGTGTGGAAAGCCCTGTTCCCTCAGTCTCCACTCCCTCAGCCTCAGGCCTGCGCTGCTTCATGCACAGGGGTTATGACCTGCCTGTTTTACTCTGCTCCACATCAAAACACTCCAAAACACTTGAGATGACACATGCAGCAGTCACAGCATCACCAAAACTCACCACTACAACACTACCACTTCCTAAAAATGATAAACACACCCATAAAACCTGTTTGTGGAAGGTATAAAGTTGTAAATTTGTCCCAAAATTGCACTGAGGTAGACTGTTTTCAGACCTTATTGCATATATTACTGTTGTTTTTTCATGTAGGCTTGCACATGTGTATCCTTGACTTTTGGATGTTTTATTTGTTCATTATCAGGTTAACAGGGTTTTTCAAAATAAAACTCCCAAATAACACAGCCCCAGTAAGTTGCATTTGGGCTTTTATTTAGAAGCTCACTTTGTCCAAATCTGATGCCATGTAATGCATAAAATGACAGAAGCGTTAGACCCTTGTTTCTCAATCCTGGTCCTGCAACACTTCACATTTTCCATCTCTCCCTGCTCAGCCCACACCTGATTAACTTTTAGCCAGTCAAGAGTTCGGAGGCACCATCTCATCTCTAAAGGCCATGTCTAGAGAAAAATTAAAAACAATAACTTATGCTGTAAAATATGAAAAACAATATATAACGACATATTTTTGACACAAATGATCATTGATCAGCAAAACTGTCAGCAATAATGTGGCCAAACTGTCCTAAACTGGGGTGCTTCTAGTTTTTGTTCAAATGTGTGTCTTTCTTCCTCGTGTGTGTGTGTGTGTGTGTAAGTGGTTTGTGCTGGTACACAGAATGGTCTGAGCTCCACAGGCTCTCAGGAGAACCAGTACAACCTGATTAAGGAGCGGTACGACGGCTGTGAGATCATCATGGGAAACCTGGAGATCACTCAGATTGAGACTAACTGGGACTTTTCCTTCCTCAGGGTAAAAAAAAAAAATCATCCTTTCTCCTGGATTCACCGTAATCTCCCAGTTTCTTTATATGCTGATGACCCTCTTCTTCTCTCCAGACAATCCGTGAGGTGACTGGCTACGTTCTCATCGCCATGAACCACTTTCAGCAGATTCCTCTTGGGCAACTACGGGTCATCAGAGGAAACAACCTGTATGAAAGACGTTTTGCTCTGTCTGTCTTCTTCAACTACCCCAAGGACGGCTCCTATGGCCTGAAGCAGCTGGGGCTCACAAATCTGACAGGTAGAGAAGGCTGATGGAAGAAGAGATTAATAGAGTAACAGAGGTGATGTGGAAAGGTTTATATTCTGGTTCAAGGCTCTCACCAAGCATGTTCACAGTGGTTTATTTGAATTCTGGATTGTATTTATGACTTTACTTGATTTGGGCAAGTAAGAAGAATTAAGTATGACCAAAAACACACTGCCTGAGACTGTTCTGTTCTTCTATGCAAAAGCATGAAGGTTTATTGTGCAAACAAAGTCTAAAATCAGAATGAAAGCCACTTAGAGGTATATTTACTCATGATTTTGAGGAACTGGTGCTTTGTGATACTTTCTATTTTTCGTACATTTCACAGAGAAGTACACTTTTTACTCCACTAAGCTGTAGTTACTCATTAGTTTGCCCTCAGATTTTTACATTCATGACATTTAATCTTTCTCCCTTCTTCTCTTTCCCTCTCTCTGTCCTTGCTTCTTCATCTTATTCCATTCCTTCTTTTCATTTTTTTCCCTATATCTAAAAAAAAAAAACAGTCTCACTCTTCTTTACAGTGAGTCATTTTAATTTCTGATCGGAGTACATTTTACTTTCTTTACTTATATAAAACATGTTTGCTTTTATGTAAGTAAAATTATGAAAGGAAAACTGATCACTTATCACGGAGCAGTATTTGATTATGGAAATATATTGTTTTATGGGTACATTTTGGTGCGTTATTGATACACCAAGTGCTTACTACTTTTACTTTGCATTAACAAAATAAGACTTAAGGTCAAACTCTAATTTCACACACTCTTTAACATAATAGAATGACAGATGATTGAATATCTGTCTGATAAACAGTCTACAAGCCTTCACTTGTATTTGAGCAAATTGAAACCAAATTAAACAAACACAAAAAGTCTACAAAGTTTCTAATTTGTTCAGAAAAAACTACAGATATGATTCCTCTCTCTAAATTAGATTAAATACACTTTATGTAACAACAACTGGCATATCACAGAGTATATACAGCATAATCCATTAAATTCAAAAACACCAGGACTGATGATGATGTTTGTTTCTGTATCTCAATCCGTCCAAAGCCTGTGCAGGAAGGTGTGTGTTTAGACAGAGTGGATGAGGGGAGGTTTTCCAACTGGGTTGCATCTTGTTGAGGCTGTTGTTTACGATAAATAGGGCTTAACTTTAACATCTGCTAATCTGTAAACTGTCTAATTTGTATTCATCACCTGCATTGTGTCCCTCCTGCTTCTTCACAGAGATTCTGGAGGGAGGAGTGCAGATTATCAACAACAAGTACTTGAGTTATGGCCCCTGGATCTTCTGGCAAGATATCATGAGGGACACCAGTGCTCCTATTGATATCCAGAACAACGGCGAGAGAGGTTGCTGTTGGAATTGTCATATTTTACAGATTAGAGTTTTATCTCTAGGTTGTCTCTTTGCTAATATACGCCTGTTTCTCTCTCTCAGGCTCATGTCACATATCCTGCGGTGATTACTGCTGGGGACCTGATGAAGACCAATGTCAGATCTGTGAGTGAATTGCTCTTTCTCTATTTCTCCTTCTTTTTCTCTCCAAGTTTCTGTCTTTCTCTTTGCTGAATGTCTTTCTTCATAGATGTACAGAGACACGCTGTTTAACATGTCTCCTTTGTGTGTCCCAGTGACTAAGTCAGTGTGCGCTCCCCAGTGTAATGGCCGCTGTTTTGGGACGAGCCCCAGAGACTGCTGTCACATAGAGTGTGCAGCGGGATGCCGAGGCCCTCTGGATGTGGACTGTTTTGTGAGTCGGATCTTTATGGAGAACTTGACAGAGAACTGCTTAAATCCATCAGTTGATATTTCAAAACAGAGATTATTCCATTCTAAATTCAAACCTCTTGTATGTAAAGGTATTAAAAGACAGTCCAATGGGCTAAACATACATACAACATTAGACTGAGTTCTTACCTTGCAGATATTTATTGAATTTTTTTTATTTTATTTATTTATTAAATTAAATAAAAATTTCAATAAATATCTGCAAGGTAGATATCCATTCATCTCCATTAATTTCAGCATAAAAATCTGCTTAAATATATTGAAAACATGCTCATAGTGGACTTTTAGTCCACTTTGTTTTTCATTCTTAGTGAAATTGGTAATGCAGCTGCAGGCAGAAATTGATCTGAAAACTCTTCCTAATTGATGCGATGGAGACAAAATCATTTTTATTGCACTACAAGTACTTTGGTGCTGCTCTTGTGTCTTTTTAATGTGTTCAAGGAAACTCAGAGATCTGCTGCAAGAGCCGCTGAAGAAAAATAAATTCAAATTGTCCTTTTCAGGATTCCAATTACTATATTCTTTTTTTTTTTTTCCTTTTCTGATTTCTCCATAAAACATAGCTTGTAACTATGACACTTGTGATGATGTGCTGATTCTCAAGTCTTGGATGGCTGCATGGTTAAAATATACCCTAAAAAAACCTAATGTTTATTTTGGAACACAGTCATATTAATGGTCATGTTAAATATAGATGATTTCACCCAATGGGCTAAAACATGTATGACAGGAAATATGATTTCTTCCTTAAATATTTACCAGTTATGCATTTTAATGTCAATCTGACTGTTTACAGTTGTGTACATTGTGTGTGTGTGTGTGTGTGGTGGACATAGGCCTGCCGTCACTTCAACGACTCCGGTGCCTGCGTGCCTCAGTGTCCCAAAACTCTGATCTATAACAAACAGACGTTTCAGATGGAGACCAACCCCGATGCCAAATATCAGTACGGATCCATCTGTGTGTCTCAATGCCCCAGTGAGTGAACGTACCCTCAGATTTTTCCTTTTGTGCCAAATAAAACAAATAATTGAACTATTTCTTTCATGTCTGTGCAACCATTCAGCACTTGATCATTTTCGGAATCGTGCCAACTTCTATCACTGGCCTCTCAGCGCTATTAAGCATTATCAACATTATTAACATTATCAAGCCAGACATGCCCTGAACCTTTTTCCTCCTGTGTCTTTGTTTTAGCCCATTTTGTGGTGGACGGCAGCTCCTGTGTGAGTGTGTGTCCGCCGGATAAAACAGAGGTGGAGAGAGAAGGCCAGAGGCAGTGTGAGCTCTGCAGTGGACTCTGTCCCAAAGGTTTGCACGAGTAAACACTTTACACTTACTGCACTGATGACTTTATATGTTGGTCGTGTCCATTCCAGCTAACCTTAATGTTTTGTCATCCTGTAGTATGTAATGGTACTGGCACCGAACACCGTCAGACTGTGGACTCCAGCAACATTGACAGCTTCATAAACTGCACCAAGATCCAGGGCAGCCTTGACTTCCTCGTCACAGGGATTCTTGGGTAATTTTCAGCATTTCTTGGCTAACAGAGAAAGCTTTTCTGGCTGCTGGTTTATAATGTTTATTCTCGACTAGATGAAGAGTTTGGATTAAGTATTATTATGATATGACCATTAGAACTAACCAAAGAAATCCCATCCATCTGCGCTAACTGATTGATAATTAAAACCCACAGGAAAAAATAATGGAGTCTTTTTGTCTTCCTCAGGGATGATTTTAAGAAGATCCCACCCCTGGATGCTAAAAAGCTGGAAGTTTTCCACACTGTCAGAGAAATAACAGGTTTGTCTACAATGCAAATGATGTTTAGGTTTATGTTTATGTCTCTTAATGTTTATTGCTGCATTCATTTAAAACTTGGAGCTCAGAATTTCTGACTTCAGACAAGGAAAAGCTAAAGAAAACTCACTCAAGTCAGAATTCTGACTTGGAAAGTTACAAGTTACAATCCCAAATTCACTATTGACGTCATTTCATCATGGCTGCTCACATCATAAACAGTAGGAGCATCATTTCTCTGTTCATAACTGAATGTTTGGAAGCGTTTTCTTTAATAATGTAAAGAGTATGTGACTAATGGCTTAAAACATCCTCTCGTACAATACTTTAATATAAGAATATTAATGTTAACAGTAATAATACTGAGAATAACAATATGAAAATGTGGATTATATGTTTAATTCCCAGATATCCTAAACATCCAGTCGTGGCCCAAAGAGCTGAACGATCTGTCAGTGTTTTCCAGCCTCACAACCATTCAGGGAAGGTCTCTCTACAAGTAAGTCTTGTTCACATGCAACATGAGTGTTAGTTCTTGCCTAAAGTAAAATTCATGTGTTTCATATTAAATTCTTGCTTAAAAGAGAATAATAATAAAACTTAAAAAGCTGTTTCTTAATGAAACCCACTCCGTTTTATTTGTGAGTTTTCACAGAAACACAATTTCATGCACGTTTCCATCATAATGAAATCCATCTCTAACTTCCTTAAATGATCTTAATCCTCCTCACCCCTACTCCCCACTCAGGAGGTTTTCTCTGATTGTGATGCACATCCCCACCCTCACCTCTCTGGGTCTGCGGTCTCTCCGAGAGATCAGCGATGGAAGCGTGTATATCAGTCAGAACGCCAAACTCTGTTATCATCACACTGTAAAATGGACGCAGCTGTTCAGAGGACGCAGAATTCGACCCGATGACATCCGGAACAACAGACCTCTGGCTGAGTGTGGTGAGGAGGGCTGGAACTAAAACAGAAATCTGTGACTTTTATCGGTACATTAATACGCTGCTGCAGCATTTACCTGATGCTCTTCTTTCATTGTTGTGTGAGCAGTGGCAGAAGGCCATGTGTGTGACCCCCTGTGTTCAGACTCGGGTTGCTGGGGCCCGCGGCCTGACCAGTGTCTCTCCTGCAGGAACTACAGCCGGGATGGCACCTGTGTAGCCACCTGTGATTTCTACACAGGGTCAGTGGATACTGTTCAGTAAAAAAAAAAAGTTCCCAACTGCTAAAAAAGAAACCCCAAAGGGATTCAATACACAATGATATTAAACAGAGAAAAGTAATAAATCTTCACATTTGAGAAACTACAACCAGGAAGTAGTTAGCATTTTAAACTTAATAAATGAATGAAATCATTAATTTTTTAATAATGAATTTTCTGCTACTCAAATAATCCATTCCTTGATTTAGCACTCATAAATGATAGTGTGATTTTGTTAAATTTATTCATCTATCAAAATAATTTTGTTGGATATTGTATTCTCAGTGCTCTGAGGGAGTTTGCAGGGCCTGAGGGTGAGTGTGTCACCTGCCATGCAGAGTGTGAGCCTCAGGATGGGAGGAGCAGCTGTACTGGACCGGTACTGTGTGTGTGTGTGTGTGTGTGTGTGTGTGTCTTTCTGTCTTCTCTGCATTTTAACCGTTCACAAATAGAATGACTCCTCTTCTTTTTGCAAATAATTGTAAAACGCATCATAACAGCTTTTGTCTTAATGTTTCTTTTCTGTTATCTCACTAAGTGGTTATTTTCTCTTTGTCCAAAATACTTACGGGAAATTGAGTTCTAAAGGTGATTGAAGTACAAATCAAAAATTAAAACGTTCATTTTGGTATGAGTAGGAATTTCCTCCTGGTGTGGCACAAACACACTTTTATTGATGACAGGGGTATCATTCAAAGGTTTTCATTACTGGTAATATTAGTCCAAAACCAGTTCTTTAATGGTACTTTTTTGATATTTTTTTAATGTTAACAAGAGCAAAGAGTTGAAGAGTTGCCTGTGAAGTGATGTCACGCCATGTCAGTGCTCTTTCTTGGCTGTACAGTTAAATGTAGCATGGCAAAAACACATTAAAGGACCATACTTATTTACATGTTTGAGCCTTGTAATACAACCTGTATACACTTTACGTTACTGAAAACAATTTTCCAAAATGTACTACTGGATCAGTAAATATTAGACTTGTTTTTCATACCTTCCAGACTGCTATTGGTTTCAGTTCACTCCAGTATGCCATTAAAATAACCTTGTAGAGACTTGAAACATGCTTGAGATAGGTAATCCATCACAGCGAACAAAACTTCTATCAAATTTGTTTTGTCAAAGTAACTTTATTCAACTTCCCCAACATGGAGCTGCATGGAAGAAAATGTATGTCTGCACCATGGAATATAATCCCATGAAAAATTAAAAATGAAATTAACAAGAAATGAAATTAACAAGAAATTAAAAATGACCATCCCTTCTACATTTGGATGTAGTGTTAGCAGCCTAAGCATTGGATTTTTTTTGGATGTATCTCCTGAATATTTGGTTTTGAAAGATTAGGGGATTTGGCAAAATAATAGGAAAACAAAAATACATTTTAAAACAAATTAAAACATAACATTAAAACATAAAACAAATTTTATGTTTTGGAAAATGGTTTTCAGCAATGTAATGTATATGCAGTTAATATTTAATGGACTTAAATATTCAAAATGACTGGTATGGTCCTTTAAAATGTCTGGAACAGCTGTAAATAATTTAATCTGATTTTAGTGATGTCAAATGCCGCTTAAAATGACAAAAACTGTTGTTTTAGTTTAAAAAATACAGTTATAGAATAAAATTACACTTTGTAAAACTCATGATAAGATCAACTACTTAAGTATAGAAAGCTGGTATAATTGACTGCTTTTTCAGATACTCAGTAGTATAGAGGCATTTGGATCGGTACTAAAATATCAAAATGTGATACAGCCCATCTATCCATGGAAAAAAATTGCAGCAATCCCAGTCAATGGCCAGGGAAGCTGCTGCTCTTTCCATTAAGAAATGTAATATTGAATTTCTGCCACTTCTTAGGCATTGGATTACAAATTACATAGTTAACTGTTCTGAATCATTTATCCTGGCTTTGGAATCCAGCTATATTTTTTTTTGCACTCTATCTCTGGTTCCTTAGCGCTGGACGTGTCATAAATAATCTCTCTCACTCTGTCTTTCACACTGTTAGGGTGCAGATGAGTGTGTGTCATGTGCCAACCTCAGGGACGGTCCTTTCTGTATGTCCTTCTGTCCCACTGGGGTGAATGCCGGACAGAAGGGACTGATCTTCAAATACCCCAGCAAAGAGGGTTACTGTGAACCATGTCACCACAACTGCACACAGGGGTGAGAATGTGAACACGTGTATTTACGTACTTTTATATTATCCCATGTATGATATCCATAGATCACAATAACTAAATCTGGAGATTATGTGTTACAGATGCTCAGGCCCAGGATTGAGTGACTGTTTAGAAACAGCCATGCTGGCAGTAAGTAGGTAAGTGTTTCCCTCTGTTGGTGACTATCAAACACTACACTATAATGTGTGATCCATCCATACTTAAAGGACCATACTGGCCATTTTGCATATTTGAGTCTAATATATTCAGTTTTCATACACATAACATTACTGACTATCATTTCCCAAAGCATACTACTGGAATGGTGAATTCGAAAATTTTTTCCTACCTTTTCCTACCTACCGCCATTGGTTTCAGTTCATTCTGGTACACTATTAAAATCATCTTGTTGATACTTGAAATGTTCTTGGGATAGGTAATCCATCATCGCAAACAAGATGTGTATTCAGTTTTTTTGAAGTTATATAATTTTAATATTTAAGTGCAATAAAAAGCATAGAGTGAATGTATGTCTCCACCGGGGAATATAATCCCAAAAGAAAACCTGTGTTTATTGAAAAATTTAAATGACCTTGACTTCATAACTATTAGTAGTCAAAACATCAATTTTTAAGGTGGGTGCTTCGCTTCAATATTTGATTTTGAAAGATTAAGAGATTTTGCAAATATCAGGAAAGCTGAAATATTGTTTTTATCCTTTGGGAAATGATTATCAGTAACCTTACATGTATGAAAATTGAATGTATTAGGTTAGGCTCAAACATGTAAAATGGGTGGTATGGTCCTTTAATAATCTTATTTTGCTATTGATGGTTGCTAAAAAAGTATTTATGGTTTGTTTACAGCCCTAGTGTTACTGTTTAATCATTCTGTTTGTTGGCTTCAGTTTTTTGTTTTTTAATTATATTTTATTTATCTAATTTATCACAGATTATATGATTTAGTCTTGTAGCAGATTATAAATTTCCAGCAGAGTCAACAGTAATTCTTGGCCAAAAACAGCTCATTTTATGTCTGATAAGTTTAGGGTTCAGGATAATGATGAACCAAAATGCATATAAAATTGTGTGTAAAAATGTGGCATCAACTTCATGAACTTTATTTAGCTCCAGTGTCTGTCCTTGTCCCAACTTTTACTTGTCTCTCTCTTGTTCACCCTTCAGTGGTCAGATCACAGGCATAGCTTTAGGGGTGCCAGTCAGCCTGATTGTCTGCTTGCTGTTGTTCTTCCTGGCTTTGCTGTACCACCGAGGCCTGGCCATCCGCCGCAAGAGAGCCATGAGGAGATACCTGGAGAGTGGAGAGGTGAGACGCTTTGGGGAAGATCCCAGTTTCTACCATATCTCCATTTTTTTTTTCACAGAGCTTCACCCAGTTTGATGGGAATGCTGGAAATTGGAATCATCTGGGTTATATTCTTGTGTTTTGGCAGAGTTTTGAGCCACTGGGTCCTGGGGAGAAAGGGACCAAGGTTCATGCTCGCATCCTGAGGACCTCAGAGCTGAAAAAAATCAAAGCTCTTGGTTCAGGAGTTTTTGGCACAGTGCACAAGGTATTCATTCACACCCCTTATCTTCTTTCTAATACTTTACATTTTAAAGAAATGCACATTCAACTATACTTTTAACTTGTGTTTAAGGGCTTTTGGACTCCAGAGGGGGAGACAGTGAAGATCCCTGTGTCCATTAAGACGATTCAGGACAGCTCAGGCAGGCAAACCTTCACAGAGATCACTGATGTGAGACTCAGACACTCTTACACTGTTTTGTTTTATTTAACCTTTATTTAACCAGTGTTATTGAAATGAAAATAGCTTAAGAGAGTTCTGACAAAGACAAAGAGCAATGTCTCTAAGCTGCTGACAAATAGACATGTGAAAGACTGTGCAAAATACATACCTCAAGGTTACAATGAACATCACAAAATTGTCCAAAATATGTTGTATTTTGTCCTCTTGCTGATTTTGCAGCATATGCTGTCCATGGGCAGCCTGGACCACCCTTACATCGTTAGGCTGCTAGGCATCTGTCCAGGTACCAGTCTTCAACTAGTCACCCAGCTCACCTCCCAGGGGTCCTTACTGGAGCACATCAGGCGCCACAAGGACAGCCTGGACCCCCAACGCCTCCTGAACTGGTGTGTACAGATTGCTAAGGTGAGTGGAGCTGCAGCGACAATGAAGATTAATGTAAAATGTTTTGTATGAGAACACGAGAGAGTCAGAGATCACAGGTGAGCAATGGTGATGTGTGTGTGTGTGTGTGTGTGTCTCTCAGGGTATGTACTACCTGGAGGAACACTGCATGGTCCACAGGAACCTGGCTGCCCGGAACATCCTGCTGAAGAACGACTACCAGGTCCAGATTTCTGACTATGGTGTAGCAGACCTCCTCTACCCCGATGATAAGAAATATGTCTACACCGACACCAAGGTTATTATGACTCATGCATTTTGTTGATAAAGTGACAGATGAGTGTTTTTGCTGTCTCTGCTGGTAATGGAATGAAAGCCATTTATAAACCCTGTCTGCAATGTGTTTCTCATTCCAGACGCCCATAAAATGGATGGCACTTGAAAGCATCTTGTTTCAAAGATACACTCATCAAAGTGACGTTTGGAGTTATGGTAAGAGGCTGTGTGTTTGTGTGTTCGTTCTTGTCTCTGTGTGTATATTGTACCAGTAAATTACCGTCGCACCTCCTGAAAGCTGCTGTTTCTGAAAATTTTGTCTGGGAGAATTTAAATGTGTCATCTCTTTACCCGGACAGGAGTGACAATCTGGGAGATGATGTCATTTGGAGCAGAGCCTTATGCATCTGTGCAGCCGCAGGAAGTGCCGAGTCTGTTGGAGAAGGGCGAGCGTCTGTCACAGCCCCAAATCTGTACGATAGATGTCTACATGGTCATGGTTAAGTGTGAGTCACAATCTGTAAAGCATTGCACCCACACACTTATCTACTATTACACACAGATATGTGCACTCAGATATGCATAACTGATCTGCATGGTACACTTTTTCTATCATTGTCTTTTTATTCCATATAGGCTGGATGATTGATGAAAATATACGACCAACCTTCAAAGAGTTGACTAGTGACTTTACTCGTATGGCTAGAGACCCACCTAGATACCTTGTCATTAAGGTGAGGCAGTAACAGTTAATCATTATGATCAGTGCAATTCTGAGTCCACAGTCTGTTGACTGAGGCTTTAAACTGTGAACTTTCATGTTCTGCTGTAGCTGGAAGGAGGTGAAGCGGCCCCGGAAAAAATCCACCACAGAGAATCAGAGCGAGGACTTCTCAACATAGATTTGGAGGATCAAGACGAGGAGGGATTGGTGGATGGTTTGGCTACACCTCCTCTTCACCACTCTCCATCCTGGAGTTTGTGTCGTTCTAGGATTAATTCTTACAGGGTAAAGAACTGAGTCTTGGAATTGACAGATTGTTTTATTTTAGGGAATTAACTTTTTTTTTTTGTTTTATTTTAGGTAATTAACTTTTTCTTTTAACTTCCTGATCTGTAGAGTGGCACGTCTCAGGTTGGAGCTGTAGGTTACCTGCCAATGACCCCCAGCCCGATAGACAATCTCCGTCAGGTGTGACAGAAACAAACAACAAACACACACATACACACATCCTGTAATGCTTCATTGTTTTTGTGTCTTTGTCTGCTTGCACACCTGGCTGTTCTAAGAGAGGGAATCTCTCTTTGAATTGCCTCCACTGAGGTTTCTTCCATTTTTGCTGTTGTATGATAGCGTTTTTAAGGGAGTTTTTCCTCGTCTTTTTAGAGAGCTTGGGCTGGGTTGGGACCATTGATGTGTGGGCCTGTAAAGTCCTTTGAAACACACTTCACACACGCACACATACACATACTGGAAAACTATTGATGGTTGCTGTTTGCAGAGTAGAGGAGTCAAATATATCTAACCATGACTCTGGACAGCTACACTTTAACCTGCATTATTACTATACTTTGCCAATGGCAGGATTTAAATCAATACTAATGTCAACAAGTCGCTACCTCAGGAAATGAGACATATTAAAAAGTGTCATTCCTGTCCCCCTGGTCCCATAGAAATAATAGCATTTATATTTATGGGATGATCCATCAATCTATGTCTTTTCTTTCCTTTCAGTTGTGGTCTCATCGGTCTCGTCTGAGCTCAGTGCGGACACTGTCTGAGAGGTCAGAGGAAAGTTTTCTGACTGGCAGCCATCGCAGGGTCAGAGTTGGCTCTGAGAAGAGTCATACCCGCATATCCATCAGCCAGCACAGGAAGCTGTCAACAGCTTCCAGTCCATCCTCCTACAGGGTGNCCCGCATATCCATCAGCCAGCACAGGAAGCTGTCAACAGCTTCCAGTCCATCCTCCTACAGGGTGTGGACAGCAGAGGATGAGGAAGATGTGGACCGATATGGCTATGTTCTGCCTGGGTCACCTGACACGCCAGAGAGAGGTAAATATCTCTTCTCGCTATCACTTCTTATAGACAGACATGCTGATAGTGTTGTGTTATAGCCAGTTCCATTTTGGAGCTTGTTGGTAAAATAGAAGTCTAGTTAACCTCCAAAATCTAATGAATCTCTTTTTTTATTAGCAAAACAAAAAACAGTGTAAATAGCAATTTGTCAATCTTTGTCAAGCAAACCTACTTGAGTGTTACATTCTGAAACTGACTGGCAAATTTTAGAACTACACATAATGACGACTTCTTCCTTGGTCTTCCACAAAATTCAGTCTCTAGAATCTCTCATTCTGGGAGAAGGAACTCAAGACCTGCAAGGAATGAACCACACCCCTTGGTAATAGCCGCAGATCCCACCCAACTGTATGAAATCATGAGCAAACAGTCTGCTGCTCCTCTTTGCTCACCCAGAGGTGTCTCATCACAGTTTGATAACTCTTCAGCTGAACCATGTTATAAAACCTCAACACGCAATGCATCATTTGCAGACACAGAACATATGGAAACCCTGACGCCAATCAGTAAGAAGATAAATGAGGATTGTGAGGGAACTGTTACAGAACGTAGGGACTCCACAGTGCAACATCAGCTCACAGGGTGCTGTGAGATCCCAATCAGTGCTGTGGCTGACCAAGAGGAGCCAGCCCAAGAGAAGGGAAGATATGAATACATGGACATCCGGAGATCTGATTCCATGGAGGGAGAGAATCCAGTAAAGGAGACACCTGAGAGTCAAACACATGTGCAGAAAGCAACAGCGACAGAGGAGACAGACAGGTCAGAGGAGAGCCAAGAGGTGGAGGTTTTGAAAAAACAGTGTGAGGAAGAAGAGGAGAAAGAGGAGACATACGACTACACAAATAAACATCACCCACTTCAGGGGAATCTGAGCAATATGGTCACACCTGAGTCAGATTTGCTCACACCTGGGGGGGAAAAGGTGGAGGAGTATGAGGAGATGACCAGATTTGGTGTGGCATCCCATGGGNACACCTGGGGGGGAAAAGGTGGAGGAGTATGAGGAGATGACCAGATTTGGTGTGGCATCCCATGGGTGGGAGCAGATGGAGTACCAGAACCTCCCAGTTATGGTGAAGGCTGTTTCTGAGGAGCTGGGCAGTAACAGATGTGCAGAGCTGGGGGGATACATCAAGGTGTGTGCTGGAGTAGGAGAACCTGGCAGCAGCACTTCATTTGACAACCCCGACTACTGGCACAGCAGACTGTTCCTCAAGCCAGATGCTGTACGCACCTAATAATCTGGACTGGAACTGAAACCCAGACACTGTAAAGGCTTGTCAGTTACTTTAGTTCCCCTGTGCTTTTTCTGACGAAAATCCCAGCAAAGTAGCACTGAAAGATCAAATGAATTCATACTTTAACTTAATATGATGGTTAGATGGTGCACCAAATAAATGTGTATAAAACCAATAATGTCCTGAAAGTGTATGATGTGCAGTTCTTGGATACTCAGTGTTTTACCATAGGTCACCTTTTACTACAAATATTGTTTTTTTATGATATGATTTTTTTGTGATATGAGATATTGAGGCTTCATTTGTTTATTTCTATTATGTCTTGAATTATTAAATAATTTTTTTTTAAAATGCCACTTATTGTTCCAATACACATTCTTTTTGTCATTGCAGTACAGCTGTCTTTTTGTACATTTTTATATAAGGAATTAAACAATTCAAACAATAAATTATAGAGTTATCTTGCAAACATTCATTCACTTATGTCAGGTTTGTACATTTAACATATAAATCTGAATATAACAAACAAGGCAAGTTTGCACATCACCATGCTGTGTTTTGCTGGCACCACAGACAGCCTTAAATTTTTCTGCATTTCATAATCCAGTAAAAGTGAAGTCCTAAATTGTTGAGGGAGTCTTTCATAGATGTGACCTAACAGATTGCATACTTCTAGCTACAACTGCATAATTTGAGCTAGAGAATAATTATTCATACCATTTTGATTATGTTAATTTAATATATTCATATATGTAAATATGCGACCACTACTTTTGGAAATCCAGCTTCTTTTAACCCTGTTAGACCTCAAACACACACACACACACACACACAAAGCTCTTAAATTACTGGCACTTAAAATGCACCCAAATAGATTTTTATTTATTTTTGTGGTCTATAAAAATATAAATTGATGTATTCTTGTTCAGAAGAGATTATGTTTTATTTTCTCTTGATGGTTCGTCTGTATTTGAATTATGATTTTATCTTGTTAATTATACAGTTCTTAAAAAAAAAGAAAAAAAAGAAAAACGCTGTGAACTATTTTGCCTACGGAGGTTCTCTTTGATGGTGGGCGGGATCTGGTGGACCGGGCTGCCGGTCGGAGGCAGACAGGCGGGCGGTGCAGAGAGCACGGAGAGCAGCGTGGTCCATCTGTAACTGACACCCACTGGGGAAAAAGTTACTCAGAGTTCGCGGACGCACTGCCAACATGTCTGGAGATGAGGATCAGCAGGAGCAGACCATCGCTGATGACCTGGTGGTCACCAAGTACAAGATGGGGGCCGACATTGCAAACCGTAAGCAGCGTGATGGTTTTGATAAACACTTGATGAGTGTGACGGTCCACAGCGTTAGCTAGCAGTGTCAGCTATTCATGTCCAGCAGCAGCTGTGCCATGTGCCACAGCAGCGGCTAAGATAGCTCCATATTAAAAAAGCGGCTGTGTATCTAATCAGAAAAAATCAGACAAGCTCTATAAACTGCGGCTTTTCCATCGTGATAACTTGTATTTATGTATCGTCACGTTGTTGTCACAGCCTGCTGAGCTAGGTAGACAAGTAGCTCTGTGGCTAAGCTACATTACTAGCTGCCTTTAGCTGCAATGCTAACGTACAGTAACAATGGCTGGCAGTTGATGCTCGCTAGCTAACGTAGCGCTAGCATTACGCGGGTTTAGAGGAGAGCTTCAAACAGCTGTCACATCTTCATCTGCTACTAATGGAACGTTAGCTTAGTCACACTCAAACGGGTCCTTCAGTGTTATTCGTTATCAAACCCCACATTAAAAGACACACAGATTATTGGTGGTATTGCGGTTTAAACACATTAGAAATGCTTAAACTGGATCACAGTTCATTCAGCAAGATTCTCTAGGTCTTCCATACTGTGGAACAAGACTTAAAGTACTCAGCACAAATACTACATTAATAATAAAGCTTGAGCATGGTCATTAAAAATTTTACATAGAATTTACCCTGTAAAGGAAAAATTGGTAAGATTTAGTCTACATATTGAGTTTGCTTATGAGTTCTCTGGTTTGGAAAAGAAGAATATGACATTTATTTTTTCACTGTTATTATACACATTCATTTTGGTGGATGTGCAAAATTAAGAATAATAAATAACAGGTACTAAAATGCAGATTGTGTGTTTTGATGTGATGTTTATGGACTCTAAGTGAAGATCTCTTATGATTCCAGTGCTGAAAGATATTTTTAAAAATGATTTCTGTAGCAATTTGATTTGATGTACTAATCATTTTAAAGTAGGGCAAATAGACTTTAACTCCTTGACCTGTTCACATTGCATTTTTGTGTGTTATAAAACATGTACAATTCAGTACATCTTTGCTGTAAATAAAGATTGTTTTTACTTAAATAAAACCTAAGAAAAAGCAGTTCTTGGTATCAGTGTTAACATAACTATCCATCCTATCTGTCCATTATGCTCACAGAAACATGTTAGTCTCTTAAATGGACAGTCAGTATACATGTTATCGGTACATTTAAACCACCGTGCATCTTTTTCCTCAGAGGCCCTGAAGACTGTGGTGGAGGCAGCCACAGCTGGAGCATCTGTGCTAAGCCTGTGTGAAAAGGGAGATGCCTTCATCATGACAGAAACCAGTAAAGTCTTCAAGAAGGAAAAAGAAATGAAGAAAGGTCAGTGGTTTGGCTGGACAAAGGCATATTTTGTTAGTTCCAGTGTGTGATTCAGAATTTCTCATTCGCTCTGTCTCTCTCAGGTATTGCATTTCCTACGTGTGTCTCAGTAAACAACTGTGTATGCCACCACTCCCCGTTGAAGAATGACCCTGACATCATATTAAAGGACGGGGACCTTGTCAAAATGTAAAATGCAGGTTTTATACATGTCCAATGTATGTAGGAAAGTATAGTCTGTATTTTATTTGTGGTTTTATTGCCTGATGTTTTCCTGCTCTGTTTTGCTTGCAGTGATCTGGGTGTGCATGTTGATGGCTTCATCTCAAATGTGGCTCACAGCTTTGTTGTTGGAGTCACCAAGGTATGCCATCACTGTCGGAATAAATGCAATGCAGTGTAATTTATTGGATTACCACAGGCAGTTACGCCAACAACTGCTAGTAGAAGTTAATTATTCTTCGTCTCATAATTCTTTGTGGTACCCTCCTGTATTATATCTAGGAATCCCCTCTAACTGGGCGGAAAGCCGACGTTATCAGAGCAGCTCACCTTTGTGCTGAGGCTGCTCTGCGTCTTGTCAAACCAGGAAACCAGGTAAAGCTCTCCCACCCCGATCAATGTTTTAACCAGACCAAAGCCATCACTGTTCACATTTTACTAAAACCTGCTGCCGTGTCTCTCCATCAGAACATGCAAGTCACAGAAGCGTGGAACAAAATTGCCAAGTCGTTCAAGTGCACTCCGGTAGAAGGTGAGTGTTTTCTGAAGTTGCTGTTTTTTCAGCAAGAAAAAAAATCTCTGTGATCCCACTCATTGGATGTAATTTAACATCCCCCTGTGTTCTCCTTTAACGTCCACAGGCATGCTGTCCCATCAGCTAAAACAGCATGTGATTGATGGGGAGAAAACTGTCATCCAGAACCCAACAGACCAGCAGAAGTGAGTTCAGTTAGGTAATGCTTCTTCTGACTGACCTCTTAAATCTTCGTTTCACTAGCTGATTGCCCTTCTGCTTTGTTTTGTAGAAAGGATCACGAGAAGGCTGAATTCGAGGTGCATGAAGTGTATGCAGTGGATGTGCTTATCAGTACCGGAGAGGGAAAGGTAAGACAAAAATTGATATTTGATTTTTTTTTTTTCCATATAATGCTTAAGTTTTCTAAAATAAGGATTTTTAAAAATGTTTGTGTACTAACTTCAGGCAAAAGATGGAGGACAGAGGACCACCATTTACAAACGAGACCCCAGCAAGGTGTACGGCTTGAAGATGAAGACGTCTCGAATGTTCTTAAGTGAGGTGGAGAGACGCTTTGATGCGATGCCTTTCACACTGAGGTAAGTGTAGACAGTGTGATTATCTGTGGATGCTGATAAGTCACTAACAGCTGATATTGATATTGTAGCACTGTCACTTGTCTTCATCAGTTTCTAAAGCAGCTGCATGAAATGTTTATCCACATTTGGCAACGGTTAAAATCATGAATTGAGATAATAATTCCCGTGAAACATTTTTGCATTCTTTAGATTCAATATCTCACTTTTTTCTTGGCCCTCTCATTTCATCTTGTAAATGAGTGCCCCATTTCTCTTCTGCTCTTTGTCTGCCCAGAGCGTTTGAGGATGAAGGCAAGGCCAAGTTGGGTGTGTTGGAGTGTACTAAACATGGTCTGCTGCAGCCATTTAATGTGCTGCATGAGAAAGAGGGTGAGTGGAACAATGAGGAATGTAATCTGGTGCTCCAGTGACTGATGTGGGCAAAGTAACCTCAGGTTCGCAACTATGCAGTCAGCGATTGTGGAAGACTTGCGTTTGTGGAAAAATATGAAATCCAGTTTTATTACGAAAGCACAATTGGTAATGTTACATCTTTGAGAAAAGACATTTGCCAGCTCCTACACCTGTTCCATCTCTTGCTTGTTTTTCTCGTTAATGGGTTTTTATCCTACTGATCCTGTAGCTGAGATCATTTTTCTATCCTAAGGAGAATGTCAGCCTGTCATCCACTAAATCATTTTCACTTGACAGTAGTCATAAGGTTTCTTTGACTGATTCAGGTGAAAATCAAATGGATTCTCCGTTTTTATTGTTTCTCCACAGAAACAATGCAAACAGTCATGGAGAAGGTTCTCTTAAAATCAAGCACTTTATTTGTGTGTGTGTGTGTGTGTGTGTGTGTNTGGAGAAGGTTCTCTTAAAATCAAGCACTTTATTTGTGTGTGTGTGTGTGTGTGTGTGTGTAGGGTACTATACTAGGTTCTGTGTGTATGTACTGTGTTTTTTTATGTACTAAGGTCTAAGGTGAGCTCAAAGACAAATTTCAGGTTCTGGTTGTGTGGTTTGCTGTGATGGATTATCTATCTCAAGCACGTTTCGAGTCTCAGGCAGATTTTTATAGCATATTGGAATGAACTGAAAACAATAACTGCCTGGAAAGTACAAAAAATTATTCAAGAATGTACCACTCCAGTAGTATGCTTTGGAAAATGGTTGGCAGTAATTTAAAAGTATTTACGGGTAGTATTTATTGGGCTCAAACATGGAAAACCACCAGTATGGCCCTTTAAGAATCTGAAATTGTATCTATAGAAGGTTATTCTAAAACAATTTATATCGACATTAATAGCACTGTTCTCTGAGAGATTTGAAATCTACGTTTTATCATCTGAAACTGTTTTATGCACTTTATTTTTTTTAATCTGTCTTTGTTCAGGTGAGTTTGTAGCTCAATTCAAGTTCACCGTGCTGCTCATGGCCAATGGACCGCTGCGAATCACAAACAGCCTCTTTGAGCCAGAACTCTACAAGTCTGAGCACGAAGTGGAGGATCCAGAGCTGAAGGTAACACGCCTTTGATAGATGGGCCATTGCACTCTCTGCCTGAGGAAGCGGGAGTGGACTAATGGGACTGCTGCAGTACTCTCTTAGCTGACTTGGCATTTTAAAGCCATTATGTGTTGATATATATTGTGTGCTGCACTTGATGAACTCATCAATGTCCATTTTTGTCCCTTTCTCTCGAAAGGCTTTACTTCAAAGCTCAGCCAGCCGCAAGACACAGAAGAAAAAGAAAAAGAAGGTGAGCTACAGAGCAGCATGATACCATTTTCTGAAAAATAATGATACATGCTCTGAATATTCCCTCTAATATGCCTCTAATCTGTTTGAAAAGGCCTCAAAGACTGTTGAGAGTGTAACAGAACAGCCGGTGGAAGCCGAAGTTGCAGAATAAATCCTCAACGTTTTGTCTCCATGAAATACTGACAGACATCTGATGATGACCCAAAGAAGATCAAGAATCCTTATGTCCCAGCTGACTGAGGCACTTGGCAGGGTAGCTCTGAATACCTCCTGATCTAACTGATAACAGACTGGGATGCTGCTGTAATTTCTGACTGTCACTCCACCTAAAACACACATGCACACGCATACACATGCATGCATGTCCCTCGTAAATCTCACTGTCCTTGAGACAGAACGGTAGGCATATATCCACTACAGGAGAGGATATTTTTGTGCCAGAGCTTAATTCTTACTGGAAGATTTAAGCACTTGACTTTTTCCCCACAATAACTGTAGTGAAAGTTATGGTGAATAAAATGAGTTTGATAATACAGCCAAGAACGATGACGGCACAATATGGTGCAAGTATAAATGTGCATACAGATTACTTGCTTGAGGTCACAAACATTTGGAATTTTGAATGATTTATTTGCTGTGAGTGGAAATGTATAACACCTAACTTGCTCTGACACCACATGACATTCTTGAGAGTTAGCAGTTAGAAGCATGACATCATTAGTCAATTCAAGTAATTCTTGAATTCAGTAAAATTACACATTCATAATGTTCCTGCTTAGGTCGGTTTAATAGTATATCATTTATACTTGTAGCCGTCTATGTTACTCAACTAACAATTTATACTAACTTTTCAAGACCTACTGGTTGAGTAAACAAGCAAACCATTTTTAAAAAATATATATTTCTCAATCATGGATGGTATGAATCACCTAAGGTTCAGCATTCAGTCCTCTGGTGCCGCCATAAGTCTGACAGTCTGTGTTTACATAAGAATTCCATAGTTGTTAAATGTATGGATGCTTTTGTAAAACAAATCCCAGTTTCAGAGACTATTTTTGGAAACATTAAAAGCCACCTGACATCATTTATTGGTTTGTGAACTGTTTCGCTGGCTGATTGTTCTGTTGATTGAAAGTGTGTTTTCCAGAAGTATTGATCTTGAAAAGTTTTGACTTGTCTTCCTCTCTCTTAAATTTATTTTATCCAAAGTTAAATCCTAGATTGTTATATCTTTTTTTTTTTCTTTTTTTTTTGTCTTTGGTCAGCTCTAAAGTATTTTACAATTATGTTGAGTGTTTTCTATTTCTGTTTTCCAAAAAGGAAAAAGCTCAGTCAATCACTTTATAGGGCAATTGGTTGCACAGCAGTGAACAAAACACAATATAAAAACACAAGACACATCGCATTATCATTGTTCATGAAATACAACTTTCAGAAACATCAATATCATTGATATCCAAGCCCGAAACTAATGTTGGCATCCCTGGAAACTCATAGGAGCAAAATCTAACTGAAGTATATTGCTATATCTTTTAAGTTCCTCTAAATTATTGTGGTCAGGCATGATTTGCTGTTTCACTGAGGTATAACTATGAAGTGACATGCAGACCAAATAGTCATCC
Source organism: Lucifuga dentata (assembly GCA_014773175.1). Taxonomy (NCBI): domain Eukaryota; kingdom Metazoa; phylum Chordata; class Actinopteri; order Ophidiiformes; family Bythitidae; genus Lucifuga; species Lucifuga dentata. The sequence goes on from VXCM01000709.1 coordinate 272,073, forward strand.
ATCACAATGGGAAAGACCCAAGAACACAGTGATGATGTGTGCCAAAATGTTGTTGAGTTACGTAAATCAAGAAATGGCTACAAGAAAATAGCTATGCCCATTTCCACTGTTAGGGTAATAATTCATAAGTTTAAAGCAACTGAAGATGTTAAGAATAGGCCTGGAGGAAGGCGTGTCTATATTGACCCCGCACACAGTGAGGAGGATGGTACCAGTGGCCAAAGAATCTCCAAGGATCACAACTTGAGAAATGGACATTGCTTGGCCACTCTTGGAGTCAGAAAGTCTGCAAAACTACGGTCAGAGGCCACCATAACCACAATTTGTTTGGGAGAATTGTCAAGGATGCCAGTATTAGTGTAGGGCACTGTAATTTCCTTCATAAGTAGATATGATTTTACAGCCCCTCACCCCAAATTCTCATTTACTTTTTGATACAACAACTTGAATGTATACTTCTCTTTAGAAGGCTAGGGCGTTGTGTGTTCATGCCATCAGTATAAAGTACAAGTATGAGAATATAAATGATAGATATGTTAATTATGCGACAGTGGCCACGAGGCTCCAGAGCAGGGGATTTAATGCATGAACAAGCACTAAATCATCAACAATAGAGAACAAAGTAGCTTATAATGAAAATCAATTGAAATAGGGCGGATCAAGGTGTAAATAAATTCTAAAGCATATTTATAGTATCGGACAGTGTGGGCACTTTCTTTTCATGAATTTTTATTAATAGATTTATTAGTATTTATGGAAAATATCAAATATGTTGTTTAGAAAAGCGGCATTCGTGAATGAAACTTACTAGTTAAAATCATATACTGTACAGTAGTTTACAAAATAGGTAATCTTGGAGCCCTTAAGTTTAAAATCTAATAAACATCTTTAACAGGCACGTTTAAATTAATATATTGTTTCTAAAAAAAATATCTGAGGTCTGGCTAAAACATTAAAACTATATATTACAACGAAAAATGTAATCAATATTCATTTTACGCCGAGAAAACTACATTTCCCATATTTCACCTCGGCCCAATCAGAATGCAGCGTCCTATGTAAATACAAAGTCTCTGGGATATGACGTCCTTCCTGGCATTCTGTAACCGTCTGTATGTGAAGTTCCGTCTGTTTGTGCTGAAATCCAGTTAAATCATCGTGTTTTTAAATCCATCGAGCTAATCATCTGCATTTATCCTTTTGTTTACAGGCAGACATCTTCGATATGAGAGCCAAGGTCTGTGTTTTACGATTTGTTGATGAGATAAATGTGTTTTCTTGCGGTGGTAGCTAGCTAGTCGCTGTACTTCCTTTAGCTCCTACGCTGTATAACTCGTGCTTTACCACGCAGTTTGTTGTGTGTGCTTATTGTAGTGTTAAGATACAATGAGTGTCTTTAGGAATTTATGAAAAACTAATGACGTTCTTTTTGTTCCTCCGCAGTGGAGAAAGAAGCGCATGCGTAGGTACGATTGAATTCATTATATTTTTTATAGTCAAACTGCGATCAGACTTTTGTAAGGTTTTTGGAGGAGTTTTCATCTAATTTTGTGCTGTGAATATCACTTTGCAGGCTGAAGCGTAAAAGGAGAAAGATGAGGCAGAGGTCCAAGTGAAATGTCCTCTTCGCCATGGCTGTGACATGTGGGCACCAAGAAGACCAGTGATCATAGCTGGAGACCAGGACCTTCCCAGTGTCAATGTTAAGGCCAGTAGGTGCAGATCAGCCAGAGGCAGTGGAGCAGCAGCTGACTGATGATGGAGTTCTGATTCCCATCTGACTGGAAGAAAAGCTTTTTACTCTGGGACATTCTGGACTCTCGTTCTTCACTCCTCAGCTTTTGTCATTTGTTTTTGTTTATACTGTGATTAAAGTTTTGGTTTTAAAAAAAAAAAAAGATTGCTTTGCTTTGCTTGGATTGCTTTCAGAGTAAGAAATTTGTTGCTTCTTAGACAAGGTGTTAAGTGATGATAAACTTCAGATATTAATCTTATCCACAAGTTTTCTGACTAAGTTGTGTCCTTATATTCCATGCAATGCTCTTGAACAAGTGGAGCAGCCAAAATGAAGCTGGAAATAAGAGCCTTCGTACGCCTGGTAATTTTAAAGACTGGTGATGAAGACTCCCGTATAACTTGTATTAAGAACATCTTTTATGGTTTGGACCAAAGTCTCCATCAGGGTTATATGAAGGCTACACCAGAAGTGCTGCTGAAATTGTCATCCTCAGGCTGCCATGACCACATCTCCGTGCACTATGGTAGCAGGTCAAACTATGCCAGAACATCAATTTAGAATTTTTCTGAGTGGCTTTGTAGTGGCATCGAGCAGCAGAGTAGATGGTCATCTCTCACAAACAACTGACAGTCCAAATGCTAATTTTCAACAAAAACATCTTACTTGTCCTCTTAAATTTGGTCCAGAAAAGTGAACAGTACAAACTGAGGCTGCTGCACATGGTGGTGTAATTCAAGTCAAAAAGTGAAAGTAACTAGTTGGTAGTACCTGATATGATTCCTTAATAGGTTCATATCTCATTCTTCTGTTAATATGCTGTGGGGGGGGGGGGNGGGGGGGGTTAAACTGGCATTTGTGGTAGGTTTTTAATGTATGCAGTGTGTGGGTCATACTAGTTCATACTGACCATTCATCTTGAGGCTTCATTTTGACATGTTTGTTCAAGGACCCAAACAGCATCCCTGATCAGCTCTTAAACTTAATTAGCTTCTGGGCATATCTAAAAGGAAGTCACAGGGAAGCTTGTGTTTTGTGTGTGGTGCATGTAGTCAGGAAGTTTAGCATAGGCTTCAATCTCACGATAAACAACTCACTTTATCCTTCCATCACGTTTTTACCCTTGAATGCAGTTCAGCATTTGTATGCTGTTATCAGACGAGGTGATGTACAAAACAAGCTGTCACTTGAAAGCACTGCTTAGGAGAATAGTAGCAATTTTGTTATCTTGTACAATTTATTAGTTTTTCGCATTTGCAATTTGCAAGAAGACAAAGCTGAAGCTGAAAAGAATTCTGCTATTCTAAGTATAACCATTCATTTAATGTATTATAACACCCTGTGAAACCATAAGATACTTCCCTAACTGCATGAGGCAGCAGAATTATTACACAAGAAAATGCACTGCAAACTGCTTTTTTAAAATATAAATTTTCTGAACAGAGGATAAAAGTAATTCATACATGTCAATGTACAGTCATTTTATGTAGATATTATTTTAGGGACCTGCCTCCTTGTTTTGAGTTTTCAGATGGATCAGTAGTGGATGAATCAGATTCTGTCAGTCAAGCTTGACAGGTTTAATTACTCATACCCATGATGGTCCATGCTCACAATTTTGTCAGTGTCAGTTTAACTTAATGTCCTGATTATGAGGAGCTGCACATGTAATTAAAGCACTAACTCTCACCTAATTAATGATGAACGTTTCAAATTGTAGGACAGAAACACTGATTGCATCACGAGAGTAAAATTACAGACAAAAATTAAAGAAAGGATGGAGGTAAATATTAAACATGTCCAGAACACATACGTTATAGTGTAATGTTATAAATAACATATTAAATAACCCAGTATTTTTGTTGACTAGTTTTGAGTTCAACCTGTTTGTGAACTTTAGCCAAATTTGGTTGATACAGAACGATACAGACCTGCCTTGAGACTGGTCACAGTAGTTTGAACTTTGTCACATTCTTGACCGTACCATTTCCACATTGCAAATGCAGCTACTCATCCTGTGACTGCAACTTCTGCTTCTTTTCTCTGTAGAGCTAAAATTATTTTCTTGTTTTCTTTAGTTGAATTTCATTACTGGGATATAATGACCTTGAATTGTGTCTTTTTCTTTCTGTCATGCAACATAATGCAGCTACAATATTTATTTTGGCAATACAATATTACAATACAATATTTATTTTTGGAGAGGAAATAATATAACACATTAACCTGTTTATTAATGAGTAGTAGTTTACTGATCTTAAAACAAATCAATAACATGGTGATTCATTGCTTATTGTTTGGCTGCCTGCACATGAATAAGTTGTTTTTCAGTTGTTAACAATGTCACATTAAGGAGAAAAGAACTCTTTTAAGTGGATTTTATTTTCATTGCTTTTCACTGATAATGGTAGTGAGATATTGAAAGTCCATTCCAACTACAGCATCTCTAGAGCCAAGAATGTTACACAGTTTCTTTTTCCAAGGAAGAAAGTATCAGTGTCTTTTTGCACGCACACTCACTTCAAGATTAGAAACCAGAATGACAAAAGCTTTTTCAGAACAGTTTGGAGGTGTGTAATATCAATAAAACAGAAATATAACAAACTATGTTCAAGTCTGACATACAATGAAGGAGGAGTTTGTTAGGAATGTACTGGAGGTGAAGAGAGTGTCAGACAGAGTGATGAGACTGAAGTTAGAAATTGAAGGTGTGATGTTCAATGTTGTTAGTGGTTATGCCCCACAGGTAGGATGT
>VXCM01000710.1:0-29236 GCA_014773175.1 Lucifuga dentata
TGTCACTCAACCTCCCCACACCCACCCCACAGCCACACACACACATACAACTAAATGCTAGAGTGTCAGCCGGGATGTCTAATCAGGTGTCAGTGTGCATGGTTCTCTCAACTTGGCACCACACGCACCCATTTGCACCCATGTATACACACACTTGCACAAAGTTCATTTCAGGTGTTGGCATTACTGCTGAGCCTCCTAATAGGGTGACGTCAGACCATGGACGCACATACATAGACACAAATTACAAAAGAAACACATAAAAGCAGGAAATTAATATGCAAACAAGTATCCTACCAATCTGCTGTTGACACCTAAACAGTGGAAACACAATTACTTTCTTAGTCTGCACAACAACAGCAGGATTCACTGGCTGGGCAGAACTGAGACTAATTCCCCTGATGTTTGGAACATGACAGGTGACAGAAATGGACAGTCGAATGAATTTGGTACCTGCTCTCAGCTTGCTGTCTTATTACTGTTAGTTACACTATGTCCTGGACCTTATATAATAAACTAGTGGTTCTCAAACTTTCTGTCACACCCCCTCCATCCCCACAACCTTTGGAAGCTGCTCTGTGTGGTTTGTTGTGTTGTGCAACTTTGTCGGCAACTTTGTACAAGTCCATTTATGCCTTAGAATTCACTGATGCCGCTTTTAAAAAAGCCACTTTCTTGCTCGTGGTATTCGCTTACTTTTCCCTGAAAAAACTTGAGTGCCACACAGTTTGAAACCACCAACCAACATGATTCTCCATGCAGAGCTGTAGGAGCAAATTGTCGGGTGATGAAATTTTCTTCATAACTTTCACTGTCTCCACTTTCTAGTAAGGCATATTTTATCAGAAATTGTAACTCACATCATTACTATTTGTTAAAAATGTTGTTGATCAATTATAAAACATTAATCAGAACAAATCTGCAGGGTTTTCTGGTGTTTATGCTCCTTCAGAACAACTTTGTCAGGAAAGCTGATCACGTCTCACCTGGAGAGGCAGAGCATCTCGTCCAAAAATTTAAATTAGTACCAACCTAAATATTAACAACAAAAGATTTGATGGATTATTGTATTGCAAAAGCACCTTATTAATGACTTTCCAACACTTAGAGCTGCAGACCTGTAGACTGCAGCTGAAGAACCCATTAATGGATTATTAATGTCCCTTAAACATGAATAAATGATTTATTAACCATTCATCAAAGCATTTAGATCAAACTTCTAAACACTTCAGATGAGATAAAAAAAATTAAAAAAAACACTTCTATAACATGATACTTTTCCATTGCTGTGTGTAGTTACGAACAGTTCATGTGTGCCAGTGCACTCTGGTGGCCAAAGTGTTAATTTTACACACACATCCACTGTTTATTCCTCTGTTTTCTATTCCTTCCATTCTGTCTCTCTTTGCGTCTCCAGGGAAGCTGAAGTTGACAAGCGGAAGACAAATGGAGCCATCACCACCCTAAACGCAGCACCCACTTTAAGCTGGTATAGAGGTTATAGTTGCCACCCATCCACCCACCCGCCTACACACATGCACGCCCACACGCACCGACACACAGACACACACATAGATCAGAGTGTCACTAGTTGGCATATGGTACCTGACAGCTTTCAGAGAATGAGCAAGAGAGAGACATGGAGGATGACAGACAGAGATAAATGCAGTACTGTATGTCTAACTTTGTGCAGGAAGTCACAGTTAGTCATTTAATAAACTAAGCAACTTTAAACACACACAATCACACAAATACACACAGACATACGTACACAGTCACAATGCAAATCTCTCATACACACCAACTCTTCTTCTACTTTGTCTCTGGTTCTCTCTAGACCTAACATGAGCTCTCATATATAGTCATGTATTATTCATATGAAGAATTGTGTGCATGTGCATGTGGGTGTGTAAGTAAATGTGTGTAAGTGTATGTGTGAGAGGGAGAAAGCAAGATAGTGCGTATATAAGTGCACGCCCTTGAAAAGTAAGTTAAAGTGTATATGTATCTTAATCTGTGTGTGTGTGCGCGCGCGCGTGCGTGTATTAAGTGGGCACTGCATTTAGAGGCGAGCAGAAGGTAAACTGAGGTCAGTTGAAGTCAAAACAAAAAGCAGACAAAAGTCAGCACACACACACACACACAGCAGGACATCTATAATTATAGACACTGGCTGGGTTAGTCAATTTGGTCAGCATATTTTGGAGTACATGGTCAGAGGAGAATTTCTATGTAGGTTTTTTGTGCATGTGTGTGCATGTGTGTGTGTGTGTATGCATGTGTTTTCAGTGTTTACTATTAATGCATGTCCACATGCTGGAAACTGAACATTCTGTGGCACATTATGTGACTAAATCAGCCTCAGGGCCTCAAGTTTCAGTTTCTGTACCAGATAATTGATTTTAAATTACTGAAAATTTTGGACTTGGAGTAATTATAATATTCTGACAATATTATTGGTATTAATTTAACAATAGGGGCAAAGTGTAACTTTGATGGACATATTATTGCTTCAGAATCCATTTTTGTGCACTTTTTAAAGACACTTTTATGATACATTTCACTTTTCGCGTATTTTGTACAAACATTTTGTTCTCATCCATATCAAACAGTTATAAAGTGGATCCAATCAAACAAAAAAATTAAAGATAGGCTAGTTTTTTAATCACGGAGATTTTAAAAATATTTAATCATGCATTCATTGTACTTGATTGCACCTACATGAGAAGAATTCAAACAAGGTGGAACAAAGATAATAATGGTGAACATTTGAACAGGGCAGATGCTTAAATGGAAAAATGAGGAATAAACATGCAGTTGTGGTTGATAATGTTTTTGTTTATCTTGACAATTTGATGACTATGCACTATTGCTTATTAAGTTTTAGCTTGTGTTACTTCAACGTTACATGGCTACATTTGCAGCTTGCTGACACCAGAGACAGCCAAGTATATAAAAGTTAATGATCTGGCTGTTGTTATTAATGATTGCTGTGCAGAAGCTCTAAATAGATAATTGGACTTGATCGCTAGTCTAAAAACACATTGATCAGATGTGTATAAATGAGCAGAGAAAACATGTATATATTTTTTTTATCTTTCACTTCTTTTTCTTTAATTGTGGGTATATTCCGAGTTCTTATTTTGTTTCACGTTTCCCTCACTTGCATCTTTTCCTTGTGTCTTAGTCCCGCCACTGAAGATGTGAGGAAAAGAAACGAGAAAAAGAAGCGAGGACAGAGGAGCTGAGGAATTGTGATTTAAGAGAAATGAAACATCCTCAAAGTGACGTGACTTGTCATACAGCTAATCAGCTTCAACTTGGAGCCGCTTGTTTTAGTTTCTAGATGATAATAAAATAATGAAATATTCTGATTATTACTGTAACAATTAACATGAACAGTTTGGCAAACATGCAGAACAATCAAACTTTATAATCAAAACAAACTTTATAATCTACAGATCAACAGTATATTTCACTATCAGAGTTAAAGTGTAAATGTATATCAGCATTAGTTAACTTTTCCAAATGGATGTTTTATTCAACATTTCATGGATTTTGTTGGAACAGATCAATACAGCAGGTAGTGACGATATAAGAGCTGTTTTATTTTTTTATGTTTCTTTATCATTAAGAGCTGCACTGAACACACATCCAGTCATTTTAAAAAGATAACCAATCAGACAAAGTTAAACATAAATAATCAGAATCATTTTACACCTGAAATGTTGCTGTCATTTTTCTGTTCATATGTTTGATGAAACTCATACGGTTATATTAAGTTGAGTGTCAGTGTATCAGTTCAGCTGTAGCAGATCTGTCCAATCAGAAACAGGCTTCCAGTAAAGAGGCGTGACTGTCAGGTAACAGACTTCCACATAGGATCGTCTAGTGTTTCCTCGCTCATGTCTCCCAGATGAAGCCTCCTTGATCTTCGCTCCTCCATCCTCAGAACAGAAATAAGTGCTTTGGAACGTTATTAAAGATGGCGGAACAGTTTGGTTTCCGGGACACATGAGGATTGAGGAGCGAGGAGCGATCAAATAAGGAACTCAGAATGCACCCTATCTATGTGTGCGTTGAGACAAAGCCATGGCATCCAAGAGGTAACCGTGTGGCCTGCAGAACAGATCAGTGAAGAGGGACAAAAAGTGCTATCTGCCATGATAAACACCAGGAAAAGGACACTGGATGGAGCTGCATAGGTATCGACCAACATTTAAGTTTCAACAGGGAAAATAAAAACTCCTCTTGTAGCATGTTGGTGGTGGTGGTGGTGATGGTGCACGTTGGTGAGGGCAGTGGGAATGTGGAGTTTCTGGAAGAGGAATGGTGAGAGAGTTTGATGATACTTTGGATGGCTCGACGTGAGCTACAGAGACAATGCAGGTGTGATAGTGCTGCCAAGCAGAAAGCTAAGAGACAGCTTTTGCTTTTGAGCTGTCACCTTAAAATGACTCAAACCTACACATTTGCTACCGTGTCTGATTGCAGAAACAATCAAAATAAAACTGTATTTGTGCTGCTGAATCCAACACCAGTGAGGAGAAGCAGGTAACAGCATCAGCTAAAGCATCTCTGCTCAACAGAAAATGACCCGGGAGAGAGAAAGATTTCTTGTTTTTGAAGTTGTATTCTCACTAACTCCCGTTTTCCTCTTCTCTTCTCCCACAATTCACAATATTATTTCTTGTGTTTAAAAAATTATTGCTGTTGTGAATTCCTCTGCAAGCCACAAAGAGGAGTTCAAATTTTCTGCTTTGAAAACTAGGGCAATGTCAAAAAAATAATAATAATAATAAAATTTTAAAAAATTGATTTTGATCTAATACCAAGGCCAGAATCACCGACACCAATGCCAACAGTTTTATTAGTAGAAGCAGCTGGTGCACTTTCAGGTGGAGAGCAATATGTCATGATTCATTTATTTAATCCTTCAGCTCCAAATGTGTTTAAACAAAGCTGTGAGTTGCCAAAGTTGTGAAATAAATCCAAATGATGCTCTTCTTTCTTTCACACTGTAAGCCCTGATAAGTTCATTTAGCTTTAAAAAAAATAAATAAATAAAAATAAATAAAGCAGTTAAGTTATGCATTGTTGAACCAAGGATTCTCAATAGAAAAAACACAAATTTTTAGGTACAATAAACTAACATTGCATGGTTAGAATAACTTTATCTGCTCTTTACAGGCAGCATTTTTTCAGTAAGTGGAGAATAATTTAATTTTTTGCAGAATCAGAATTGTTTTCTGTAATCAATTGCAATTATTTTGACAGTTATGGTAATATTTTTTTTTAATACCAACAAGTGTTGACAGTTGCACAAAGATGCATAAAAATTTACTTGTACAATCACATAGGGGCTCATTTAATCTTGAAATGATCAAAGACCCTCATCCCTAACAGTTATACCACTCAATAACCCATCCATCCATCCATCCATTTTCTATACCCGCTTGTGTATGGGTCACATGGGGGCTGGAGCCTATCCCAGCAGTCATTAGGTGAGAGGCGGGGTTCACCTGGACAGGTCGCCAGCCTATCGCAGGGCTGACACAGAGACAGACAAACTCATTCACACCTACTGTCAATTTAGAGTTTCCAATGTTTTATTATTTTTTTTATTATTATTTCTGTATCTCTTTGGAGGTGGGAGGAAGCCGGAGCACCTAGAGAGAACCCACGCAGACACGGGGAGAACATGCAAAACTCCACACAGAAAGGACCCAGTCGGCCTTGAACCCAGGACCTTCTTGCTGTGAGGCAACAGAGCTAGCCACTGAGCCACCGTGCCGTTCACCAAGATGCTATTTTAAGCAATAAGTTTGTGCTTTTCTTATAGCAAAACTAAACTGACATAAGTTGATTCAACTCAAAAACTAACTAAACAGAAAAATATCCAAAAAGTACAACTAACTCAAAATCATTTGGTCATATATGGAATACGTTCACTTTTGGGTACAATTAGCTAATTTCTTTGAGTTAAAACAACATCTGGGGTTACAGTGCAGATATCATTGCTGTGCATCTTCTCTGAACTAAAGCTAGAAACAATTGTCAAAACAAGACTTAATATTGGAGAATATCAATACTTTGAAAATATTAATACTTTTGGAAATCCAGTCGTCCCTATAAGCAATTACAAAAATCCCAAATTACAAACACTCTGTGTGTTTGATATGTAAAGTTCACGTGGTTCTGACCTTTACACACACAAACATACAGAAATACCAACTAAGTTATTACAGTGAAAGGTCAGTAAGTAAGAATAGTTAATACAGAAGTATGGCTGTGTGTGTGTGTNTGGAAAAGTCATTTCTCCACACTAGAATGAGAAATAAATCAGAATAGTAACAACACTCTCCCCTCCCCCCCCACACACACAAACAACCACACTGACACACACCCATGCAGTGTTGTACATTGTGTATTTCCACTGTGACACACAAAGACTTGTGTACACACACACTGCTAATACAGCATTTTGTCCATAAAGTCTGTTTCCATGGTTAAGTTGTGATGAATGGGACTCACTTGAAGTCAATGAGATAGCACAATGCCATAATTCAATTCAACACACAGAAACACACACCTACACACAACCAAATGTGGGTTGTAATTCAACACTTATGCATATACACACATACTTACAGACACATACGCACGTGTGCATATACACACACACACATTTGTGCACAGTCAATGAGACCACAGTGTACCATAATTCACTGCAAAGATAAATGCCTGGTGTGCATTATCACTGAGTTGGTGGGGCTGTGTGTGTGTGTGTGTGTGTGTGTGTGTGTGTGTTTGGAGGGGAGAGGGGGGCACACGTGTGTTTTGGGACAAAGTGCATTTTATGTGTTGGCATTAATGCTGAGCCTCCTAATGAGGTGACGTCATAACATGAGAATACAGACGCACACACACACACATTTGTGCAAACTTTAAACCCTTAATTTTTAGAAAATGTCTGACTTTTATTTTTAAAATCTTGATATGAAGTACAACTATTACCAAAACTGCATGACAAGTACGTCCTGCAGAGAAAACTCTAACCAGCTAGTTTCCTTTGACGAGCATGGGATTATTGGTGGAAATATCTTAGACAAACATTTCCAAAAAGTCAAATGAATTAGCCATTAATGAGGGCTTGAGAGAAAACTACCTTTGAAGCTGTAACACAGATTGCAGGTTTAAAAGGAGCCTCAGGTTAAAAAGTTGTTGGCTTTTATTTACATTTATCTTCCTTTGAGATGTTTGTGAAGTATTTGAGGGTGTTTGCAAAAAGCTTCTGCAGTCCTTCATGGGTCTGAGTAATTCATTCTCTCATCCAAAGGTTATGTTTAGCACTTTTTTACTGTGAGAACCAGAAAAGATGAGAGGAAAGATAGAAAGCCCCAGCTGCTTTCATTGAAAAAGAATTCAAGTTGATCGGTTCATGGCCTCTTGCTTTATGAGACTCACTTAACCAAGATGCAGAAGCTTTCCACTTAAATGTGGTGAATAGCGTCAGCTGATGCATTGATTGTGAAAGCCCAGCAGATGATGAGGTACAGTGAGGCAGACGAGGCTTGCCTTACTCCTCTGTGAGCCAATCATTTCACAAACATGAGCACTGAACATGGATATCAAAAATCCAAACATTGCTGCATTATTACATTACTGATTTACAGGAGCTAAGGAATGATGGGATATTATGACAGTACCTAAAATGACATGTTTTCACTCAGTGTGCACAGAAGTGCTGCAGCAGGGGGGAGTATATCAAGCCCCTTACAGACATGCACTCCATTCTGTTAATTTGTTGGCAATTTAACACTTCAGGAAGATTTCCTTCATGGCGCAAGTGTGAATAAATGCAGCAACATTACCAGCAACGTCACACACAAGATTATGGATTAACCCTTAAATGCATGAGTCATTTTCCAAACATTCCTACATACATCGGATCGTTAGAGACCCATTACTTACACAACACAAATTGAGCTACATAGTAAAATATTTTTGCTTGTAAACTTTTCAGAAGTCAAGAAGTTTTCAGAACATTGTCTGAACGATAACAAACCCACAAAAAAAAAAAAAAAAAATNAAAAAAAAAAAAAAAAAATTTTGCCATATTATATTTTTCAGTGGCTTATAGATCTGGTTATCAAAGCCAGCAGTGATGCTACTCTGCATGAAGCTCTTACACCGCACTGCAGCGTCTTTCTGTAGCAGTAAGCTAGCAGCATAATTTACAGCATAAACAGCCTTCTTCCTCCTAGTTTCAGCATTTGTTCATCATATCAGTGATACTACAGCGCCACCTAAAGACTAAAGTTGAAAACACAACTATTACCTGCAGCCTGTATACCAGGAAAAAAGTTACACTCATACATACATTGGGTCCATAGCGACCCTATACACTTTTTTTTTTTTTTTTTNTTTTTTTTTTTTTTTAGCAAAAAACATTAAAACAAAATTATTATTTTCATTAATTTTGACAAACTAAAACCATAAATGTTAAAAACAAAGAGTTTGAGAAATACCAGGAGGTTGAGAGATTAATTGAAAAAAATGAAAGAATTATAGGTGAGGTAACGTCCCGGGTTGCTAAAGACCCGTCCCATGTATTTAAGGGTTAAGGTGTCCTAACGTTAGATGTTTTTGTGTAAAGCATGTAGACCAATCATGCAAGATTAGAAAGGAAGTGATGCTTTAAATCATGCACCTCAATCACGGAATTCATTTTGGATTGGCAAAAATTCACAGAATACATCTTTTATGACATAAAATGGCTGGAAGTTAGTCTGATTCATAAATTAGACAGTTGCTCTCCATCCATACTGAAGACGAGGTAAGTGGACAGATGAGTGACATCGTGAGAGATGCCATTGTGCACATCATCATCATGTACTTAACTTCCTGCGTTAACCTGTCTCACCACGCAGACGCCAAACATCGCATGAAAATTGCATCTCTCTGTATCCGTAAAGTCATTGGCTTGTTTGAACGGAGCCTTTATGGCACTTTGATGTAAAGGAGACCTATATTTGAATGTCAAAAAGCATCACTTTAATAGATTCCATGTCTGAAAGGAGCTAAAGTGGATCAATGTGTTTCTGAACTTTTGCATTGCAAAAGTTTAAAAACAGACCCCTAAATGAAAATAAAAAGCTAGAACCTCAAATGAGACATCGTGTCAGCTGTGGAGAATTTTTTTGGACAGCCAATAAAACTATGAGACTGGGATGAGAATTTACCAATCATCAATATATCATTTGAATATTTTCAGTGCTCATGCTCATAACAAGAATATTGCTCATATGCTGGTGGTTGTGTGTACATCTTGAAAAGTTTGCAGTGTGCACACAGTTGTTTACACATCAAACTTCTCCTTTAATCCAATGACAAAGAAAATCCTCCCAAAGCCAGAGACCAAAGGAGGAGAACTTTAATCTAATAGTGCATCCAAAGACTAAAACCTCCTCTCCGTGGGTGTTTTGTGGCAGCTGCATCACCTCCCTGCTGGTAAACACAGAGTTTAGCTAAATTGCTGTCAGTGAAAACAAGCATTAAATGGAACAAGAACTGTCCACCTCTGGGCCTGAAAACAAGCGAATTTGTGCTGCTCCGTCCTGTAACTTACTTTCCGCTGAGCGTTTTCACTCCTACAGAGCTTGTTAATATCCCATTTAGAGGTGCAGCCAGGCCACAGGTTCAGAACCAGGAGTTAATAATGCTTCTGTCTGCTTCTGATCTTCCTCCTCTCATTAGCCTTTTTCTGTCTGTCTCTTTTTACGAGTTTTTACAGGAGAAACTTTATTACCTCTGTAGGGAAATTCTGTTGGTCAAATGCAATAAAGAGGACACATGATGAATTATGCAGTAATCTGCACTCACCCTCACTCCCACTCAAATATCAATCACATACTCTTCCATGCACACGCCCTCAGCACACATATGCATGCCCTCACACACAAACACACACACACCAGAGATTATGCTGCAATAAAAGCCAATGTATTTGAAAACAAATGTAAAATACAGCTCTCTCTCTCTCTCTCCATCTTCCTCCCTCTATCAATCACTGACTCTACCTACATCCTTTTCTCTCTCCCACCCCCTCTGTTGCTCCAGCGGCATATTTCACTCCTTTTTCTCGTCTCACTCTGTCTCTTTCTGTAGCGTACAGCAATGGCAACCAGCCTGTTCAAATTCAGCTCCCATCAGTGAAACACACACGCACACACACACACACACATTGGAGGAGAAACAAATTATTCCAGGACAGGAGAACTGTTTTGTTTAGTTTGCCCCCTTATTCTCTCTCTCTCTCTCTCTCTCTCTCTCTCTCTACAGATGGGGTATTTTAATGAAATCAGCCTTGCCTGTTCCCATCTGTGTGAGAAATGAATTTCACCATTTTTTTTAAATTAGGGAATTTACAATAAGATGAGCTGGAATGCAGGGAACCCCTGCATCGAGTTTTTTTTTTTTTTTCTGACTCTCTCACTCTTTCCTCAGCTCTTGTACATATTGTGCTTTGACTGCATTTGTCTGTGTCGTTCTATTTGTTTGTCCCTCTTTGTTTTTTTCTTCCATCTTTCACTGCAGAATCTGTCTTTAATATCTGTTAAGTTTTTTTTCCCCCATGCATACTTATGTTGAAGCAGCACGTCTTTATCAAACCTACATATCACAGTTCAAATACGCAGTATTTCAAACATCATTGTCAAAATAATTATCCCGCATTTGTATGATGACCACAAACATCTAATACCATGGTCAAGACAAACGTTCTCTGTCTCATACAACCAGAACTGCAAGTGTTTCTCAAATTTAAGACCACATTTCCCATAAACCCTTTTGCTTCCTGTGATAAATGTGTTTTTCTCTTTTTGCTTTTCTCAGCAGGATAAGTGAATTTACGTCGCCTTTCGCTTGTTCCACTGTCTGCCATTGAGTTTAACATTAAAGGTTTTATTTTTTCACATGAAGCGTGACATCCCCTTCTCGTTTGAAGCTGTTAAACTGTAAACCTGATGACTGAAAACTTTAAATTTAGCGTAGAAGTTGAAAGAAGTCACCAATCTTCTGTAAGTAAAAGAAAGAAAAATAAGAATCCAGAGTTACTGCAGGTGAATTATGTGTTTCTGATGTTGTAAGATTTACTTTTGTTCAAGATCTTTGCATGAACCTTTCTTTGTCTGTCTCCATCTTCTTTATAAAGAAAACCAAAACATGCATGCCCATCAAGTGAATTTTACTTTCAAAAAAATGAAAAGCTTTTCTTACTTTAGCTGCTGTTGTATTTTTACATATGACTTGTATGTGCTGGGATTTGTATGTATGCGCTTCAGACTCATTTACACCTGAAGCCTCAAACACTGCAGTTTCACAAACGTGGGACTATCAATCACAAAATGTAGCCGACAGAAATGTCAACTTTCTGGAGATGTCAGGTTTTCGTTAGTCAGCGACATAAAGTGTGTGTTCTGTTTGCATAGGAAAGTGTTTGCATGTGTGTTTGCTTGTACACATGCATCTGTGCTTGTGAAAATGTATGCATGCGTTTGTAAGGGACCGTGTGCTAGCACATAGGTGCATAGTGGTATGTGTGTTTTCTTAGGTGTGTTTTCAGGAAGGGAGCTGCCAGAGATGATGACTGACGTCACCCACATTATACACACACACACACACACACACACACACACACACACACACACACACACACACACACAGCAATCTGCACACTTGAGTTTCAGGTTAAGGCAGTTAGCTACTTTGAAAATAGAGAAGTCATTCAGACTAACTGCACCTGCTTTTAAAATGGCTTAACAAGCAATTACACAGGGAATGACAGACAAACACACACACACACACACACACACACACACACACACACACACACACAGTTAAGTTAAATTCCAGGCAAACTACTGGGAAGTGGCCAGAATAATTACTGATATTACTTCCAAAACTGAAATAGAGAGACAAGAAGATAGAGGATTTGAGATGGAGAAAAAACTCCTGACATCTAAATTTAAATGACAGAATCACCTCTCCCTGTCTGTGTGTGTGTGTGTGTGTGTGTGTGTGTGTGTGTGTGTGTGTGTGTGTGTATACCTATGCAAGCAGGATGCAAGATATGCATCTTTAATGCACTTATTGCAGTAACAATTAAAATATGGAAATCTGGGGGGGTCAGGGCAGAATCTGATAGGCTATGCTTAACTGCACTCAGGGTTGATTGATCATGAATATATATGAGCCAAGTCAACTAAATCAAATACAGACAGACAGACAGACAGAGACAGACATCATCACAATCATCCTTGGATGCTTCTATATTTTCCATAGCAGCTCTCTCTCTCTCTCTGTGTGTGTGTGTGTGTGTGTGTGTGTGTGTTGTGTCCGAATGCATGAATNCTCTCTCTCTCTCTGTGTGTGTGTGTGTGTGTGTGTGTGTGTGTTGTGTCCGAATGCATGAATATGAATTTGAATGCGTTATGAAGATAAACATGGAAGACGACATCTTACTTACTGTATAATCCTCATGATTGGAAATCAGGCTAGGTTCCTGGAAAATATGCAAATCCATTTTGCTCCAAAACTATGGAAATGAGCTTTGAGCACAGAATTAATTAGTCTCCCAAAAACTCTACAGAGATTTTACAAAATCTACCAGCCAACACAGTGTGTGAAGTGTGATTATGAGATGATTTGCATATTTGTCCTATTAAGACACATTAGCAAGCCTCTTGGTCATATCAGAACGTTAGAAATTGATGTTTGTTACATTAATGATGGAAGTGAGAGGTCAGCAAAGTCCAAACGCCACAGTGGGGAAAATCTGAGCAGGAAGACAAATTAATCATAAAACTTAATTTATAATTCAGAGAAAATGATTCAATGTGAGAAAGTGTCAGCCAACAGAACTTCAAGATTTTGTGCATGTAGTATTGTGACACTGTTATATTAACCACAGATCAAACCCACCTGAGAGCTTTACCTTGGCATTGCAAAGTAAATGAGATGGCAGCATGAGCTCTGAGGACATTATTGATATTTTGGGGGAGAAGGAAATTTTACTGTTGTTGAGAGGAACAACAAGATAGAGAAGGTTGGTGGTAAATCCCTTCATCAAATAACAGACACAAGGAGTAACTCTTTGCCAGGCAAATGAGGAAGATTAATAACAAAATGCTGCTCTGTTACTTCTGGGATTCAGAACAGTATCGAATTACAAAAGTACAATATATTGTAGGTAACAAAGATGGGCCGTCAGGGCCAGCGAGGCCTTCTCTGCTGGCCTAGAGATTGTCAGAATCAGAAAATTACACTTTTATAATTTAATATATATTTTAATGAATGCTATATGTATTTTACAAAGTTTCCCATCAGTCTATTATTAACATCATTTCATTGCTACTCTCTCCCTCAGTTGCACTGCTTCCAGTGCAGCTCATAAAAATTAGAGCTTTTATCCAATCAGATTTTCCACCTGTGCTGTCTCCGGGTAAAAAAATCTAGCCTGAGGCCTTCAGATTTGAGTGAATCCCCTCTGTTATTCAAGCTAATGGGACCATGTTGTTGATTGTCATATTCTTTAACCAATCAGATTTCGAGTTTGCCATGTTGGGCGTATTCTTTGACACACCAGGGCCTTCTAGCTGGCCTAGCCGCCTACGTCAGCATTTTTCGTGTGGATGCCAGCGCTGCTGTAAAAACCCAAAGAAGAAGAAGAAGAAGAAGAGGGCCAGTTATCTAACTGAAGTAAAACTAGCTAGCATGTAACACAGCATTATCTAAGATTTACTTAAATTTTCTTTCGTGACGTTTAGATTTTTAGATGTCGTGCTTTAGATTTTTTGCTTAGATTTTTACTTAGCCCTGTTTTTTAACGCACAATGGCTGAAGGAGGAGAAGAAATGGATTTACTGGCAAAGCCTTTTTCGAGAAGNTTTTTTAACGCACAATGGCTGAAGGAGGAGAAGAAATGGATTTACTGGCAAAGCCTTTTTCGAGAAGGACCTTTCAAGAAAAGCTGAAAATACTGTACAACTGTGTCGTTGAACTCTTTATAAAGAAAGAACGGAGGTGGACTTGGTCTTCAAATAATGAGCACCTTTGGTAAGGCATTGTTGCTTGCTTGCTGGTCGCATGAGTAAATGTGATGGTTGTTGTGAGTTTGTTCTTATTTCTTTGGTAATGACAGTGATTTGCTATGCTATGTCTATTTGTGATGCAGCAACCTGTCATAATACGTAATAATGCTACATCCTTGATGGTTTCAGTCACCATGTACTCATGTCTCTCCAATTAGTGTATTTTAACTCTTATAGGTATTGAGCCTCATATTAAATCACTTTATTGCACTCGATAAAGGTTACTGTCACTGTGAATATGGGGTGGTTATGTTGAATGACAACAGCCTATAGCACTAGTGTCATGGTGAGGTTATTTGAAGTCAGTTTAATTGTGGGAGGATAGCACTGAAGGTCTAGGTGTAAAATACACGGCCTGCCACTGGTAGGTAATACACACACATTTTAGATAAATGTGCAGTATTTTCACCATTCATTATTCTCATCATTTAGGCGAGATGTCACTTAAAAAACCCTACCAAATACTCTGTGCTTGTGTGTAACTTTGTGTGTATAGTCGCATGTGTTGTGTATCTGTGTGTTTGTATCTGCGTCTCAGTAAAGCATGACTGTTGAATCTGTCTTTTAATGAATTTAATAGCTCCATCATTTCTCTATCAACCATCAACGCTGGTGTTCCAACACACACACACACACACACACAGACATGCGCTGAAGCGACGTTGGTGTTCCTTATTATTTACTTCAACTGGAGGAACACACCAACTGGAAAAGCGACTAAGCAGATGTGTGTGTTTCTGTGTGCATATACACCTCATCTTAAGAGGAATTTGTTAAGTAATCTGACTGTGGAATTGAATTATGTCATCATAGAAACAAGGATTAGGCTATGGGATGTTTAAGAATGGTCAATTACTGCCACTGCCACACAACATATGTGGGAAGAAAATGAGAAAGGGAGAGACGAATACAGGGAAAAGAAAGAAAAAATTACTTCCGTGATTTTCCTAATCACAGCCATTTAAAAAAGAAATTTCCTATAGCCTGTTGGAGGGAACTGGACCAAAACGCTTGATAACTTCATTAAATATCTTATCTCTTATTACCAAAACAGATTTTTTTCTAAAAATTAAACATGACATTGTTATTTGAAATTATGTTGTTGAAATTATGAATCAGAGGTTCAGCAGCTCAACAACAGCCAGATCACTAAATCTGTGAGCAGTGTGACCTTTAATGAGGTTTGTTTTATAGTAAAGAAAGAAAGAAAGAAAGAAAGAAAGAAAAACTTAGAAGAAAAATAAAATCTCGTTTGTGATTGCNAAAGAAAGAAAGAAAGAAAGAAAGAAAGAAAAACTTAGAAGAAAAATAAAATCTCGTTTGTGATTGCCTTGATGGCAGTCATGTAAATCAAGCAGCGGTTGACTGGAGCAAAAACTGAGCTTACTTCAACAAGACATAAAGACAGGAAAAGAAAAGGAAGAGAGGAAAGACAGAATGAAAAGAGGAAGAGAGCAGAACCCAAGTACAAGAGTCACCAAACATCAAAGCATCCTTTTATCCGATCTGTTTAGAATTTTAAATCGGCAGTCCAGATCCACCAAAACAAAAGATGACATGATAATCCGATAATAGTTGCAATGTTTCACAGAGGGAAAATATTTCTCGATATATTTATATGTTTATGTGATTGCTAGAGTGAAATGTGCTTAAAGCACAATAAA
Source organism: Lucifuga dentata (assembly GCA_014773175.1). Taxonomy (NCBI): domain Eukaryota; kingdom Metazoa; phylum Chordata; class Actinopteri; order Ophidiiformes; family Bythitidae; genus Lucifuga; species Lucifuga dentata. Next base: position 15,818 of record VXCM01000710.1, read on the forward strand.
ATGTTTAATTTCAGTTTAAGTGGATTTGTGTTTTTTCCCTGTTTGTTTGTTAGATCGGACTTTTTCTGGTTTTAGTGTGTATATGTGTGTTTGTGTGAGAGGACAACAGTTAATGAAAGAAAGACGTGTTGTCTGTGTGTGTGTGGGAGTGGGTGTGGGCCTATGTATGTGTCTGTGTATGTGTGTGTGTGTGTGTGNGGGGGGATAATTCCACTGCTGCAGTCGTGCCATCAAATTTGTTGATTTAAAACAAATACATGCAGAAAAAAATTGTATATTACATAAAGTTGTAATTTTCAAGAAAAAAGTCAAAATATTATGAGAATGAAATTTGACTTTTATCACAAAAAAGTCCCAATATTATGAAAACATCAAGTCATTTTGAGAGAAATACATATCACAAGAGAAATGGTATAATCTTGTCACAAAAGTTACTGTATTTTCAGATTTCAGATGAGTAGAATCAAAGAGTTTACTGCTTTTGTGCTCATTAATATTTTCAGTCATAAGCTGTCCTTACTTTTACTACAGTTCCAAGGTTTTCTTTTATTATGGCATTATTCTTCCAAATCGCTCAAAATATTGCAAGTTTTTCAAAATAATGCATTTTTCCTCTCAAAAAAAAAAAATCAGATTTTATCTTTGTAATATTAGTCTATGAGTTTTTAGTCATATGTTTTGTTTTTCGTGAATGTATTGTGACTTTAAAATTGAAATTTTAGATTTTTTAATACTTTACTGCCTGAAAGTGAATATGGTTCGTAAAACTGAAAAAAATCCCTCCAGTCTTCTCATCTCCTGTCTGAATCCTGGAGCCTGAATGACATGAATACCAATGTCAGCAAATTCCTTAATTTGGGGGAAAAGGAAAGCAATAGCACAGTAATTACATTGTGCTGTTGCTTTCATGTAAAATCTTGCAATTTATACAACCTGCCAGATACATTATTGAAATTAACAATTAGCTGTTATGATAAAGATTCTCAGTCATCCAGGCAGGTAGATACAGTAGATGAAGCAAGTCAACCAGATTCAGTTTTTAATTCTGAAATGTTTCACCATTCATCCAAATGGCTTCGTCAGTCAGAAATGAATGCATAGNTTAATTCTGAAATGTTTCACCATTCATCCAAATGGCTTCGTCAGTCAGAAATGAATGCATAGAAGTGTGTTAAACCTAACAGCAATATGGTGTCAAATCACAACTGTGCATTCATTTCTGACTGACGAAGCCATTTGGATGAATGGTGACAAGTTTCAGAATTAAAAACTTGAATCCGGTTGACTTAACTCAGCTTTCATGTACTGTAATTAGCTCTTGTTTGATCTATTTTACATTTAGATTTTTCATTCTAATCACTTCTGGTCGCTCAGCATGTCACTCTCATCAAGTAGCAGACATTCATCAGTGGGCCAGTCTCTGAAAACTCCAGTTTATTTAAATTACCACATCGGTACAAGAAATGGTGGGAAAATAAACTGATAAATGCCAGTTCATCTAAAGCCCGTTCATGCATCCTCATTTACACAGAAATGTCCGCTTAGACAATCTGCACTTCCAAATATCCCAGGGCCATGTAATTTTACAAAGTGGACAGGGGCAACTTTTCCATTTTCGGGGTTAATCACATGTCAGCAGGGGAGGGGGAGTGGGGAAAGAGGGGGGGACAACATGAATGATGGAAGAAAGTAAACTTATGCAATTTTGCGAAGAGGCATTTTTGTTGTGCAATCACACACACACACACACACACACACACACACACACACACACACACACACACACACACACACNTTTGTTGTGCAATCACACACACACACACACACACACACACACACATACACAGGAGATGCATGCACTTTGTACACAACTGCAAACCTGCAGGATAACATGGATTAACAACTCGGGTGGAAGTGAAAACGGGGCCCCTGACACTCAGAGGCCCCTGGAGTCTGGGGTTAATATCATAACTCTACAAGCTGAGTGTAAATGTAGCTCTTGAATCCCAGAGAATAAATAACCGCAAAGCATGAAATATGTGAGTAAAGGTTGCAGTGAGCTTTGTCCGACCCGGACCGTGCAGGTCATCTTCTGCAATCACACACACACACACACACACAGGCAAGTTGATTCCAGAGTGCTATAAAAATCACTGAAACATGCTTGAGATAAATAATAATATCTATTAATCTATTCATCTATTTTCATTCTTATGTCTATTTTCATTCTCTCAATCTTATTTCATCTATTAATTTTTTTGCCGGTCCAATGTAGAACTACATGAAAAAAAAAAGCTGGTTGTGTCTGTCAAGGAATCTAGTCCCAAGAGAAGATGGCTTTTCCCAAGAAATTAAAAATGAGCATGCCTTCTGCATTGAGACATACGTGTTAGCGGGCGAAACATTGAATTTTAAGGTGGACGAATCACCTGAACATTTGATTTTGAACGATTAAAGCATTTGGCAAAATAACAGGAAAACTTAAATAAGGTTTTTTTTTATTTTGGAAAATGATTGTCAGTAACGTAACATGTATGCGGGTAGTATTTATTGGGCTTAAACATGCAAATCACAGGTATGGTCCTTTAAAGGCTCCATGGTTATACTCTGAAACCTAAAGTTAAATGTGATAAAAATTACTTCTGTTTCATTTATTTTTCCAGTGAATTTTGTAATTTCTACATCAATTCTACAACATTTCTGCAGCTTTTATAGATGTGCTGACATGGAAACTTTATTGAAAAGTGGACTAAAATTTGTGGAATGAATAATGAAACCTTTATCTAAAAGCAATCCTTAAGTTTGCAGGCAGCAGGGGACTGCAAGGTTTTATTGAGAGGTAGTATATCCTCAACAATAGCCGAGTCATATTTTTCATGGGTGACATCTCGGCAATTCATTTGGATTTCTCCAGGACCACGGTGGGTCACAAACCAGATGCTGAAAAATAATGCCCTGGAGAGATTTTAGAGTGTATGAAGTGTTTAGAATGACACAGAACCATAGCTCAAGCTCAGACCTCAGCAGCTGGTGCTCTTCTTGAAAAAAAAAAAAAAAANAAAAAAAAAAAAAAAGAAAAGAAAAGAAAGAAAAAAGAGAATAAACCATTTGCTCTCTTCTGAAGGATTCCAGGTTCTTACTAAATGCAGACTGTGTACATTCAATTACAGGAGCCACACAAACGCTGATGGCATACTCGCAGCCGTGATTGGCCTTTAACCTGCAGAGTTTTGTGGGGGGGGAAATAACCCTAATGTAGGATACATGTGATATTTTTGTTATTCTCAATGGATTACTGTATGTGTTTGGCTGAAAAGTTGCACGACGGATTAATAGTGGAGTCGTGGATTGAACCTTGGGCCTCCTCGTTCTTTAATGTCTGAATGCCTAAACACAAATACTCTCTATGCATAAGCAAGGTCATACACACACACCAGTGTACATACACAAGCCACTGCCTCTCTCTCTCTCTGTGTGTGGCCATAACGTTGCATGTTAGTTTTGATGTTCTAATGAATGGACTGTTTTCATTTGACGCACTGGAAAATGGAAACTTTGATTCTCTCTTTAACTTTCTCTCCCACCAGTGTTTTTCTCCTCTGTTACCACTTTCACCTTCTCTTTTATCTTGCCGAGCAATCATTTTATTTTTCAGGTAATTATGTCTGTTTTTTTTTTTTAATCTCTCCTGTCCCTTCCTGCCTTCCTTCCTGAGCTTTTTACTTTCTCTTCAGCAAACTTGTTCTTTCCTTCCTATTTATTTCCTTTATATCATGACCACAGCTTTACTTGTTTATATTTATTCCATTATATCCATCTCTCTTTCTCTCACTCTATCACCTTTATTACAGCTGTTAAGACTCATGTATGTGTGTGTGTGTGTGTGTGTGATTCTCAGCGACAGAACGTGCTTGTTGTGGTTTTTATCTTATTTGAATCACGAGAAGGATGGAAACTGACAGCTTAGAGCAGATTGACATTTTCATCTTGCTGACAATATTGTGCCACAACTCAGTCATTATGCAACTGTTATCCCTGTTATGGTGCAATCTTCTGCTGTTTTTCTCCTTTTTCAGTTTGAGCTGTTGAATTTATTAGTTTTTATCTGTGTAGCTATTGATTCTTCATCCCCCAGACCAGGATCTATAAAGTCTCTAAAACACATATATCAATATGTATATCTGCTGATTTTAACACCTACAGGTTTTTCTCTTCATCCTGCCTTCTACCGACTTTGCAGGCTGCACAAACACCATGTTGCCTTTCAGTCTTTTAACCAAAGGTGTTGGCCAGAACTATTAATAATTTCCAGTATATGAGCTTGGCGTATTTATTTTTCTTACTGCATTTTGCTCAGGAGGAACAGCGGCCAAGCCCTGCCAAGCGACAGCAACGATCCACTAAACTGACAGTTTCTGTAAAAAAAAAAAACAAAAAAAACTCAGAGTCCCCGACTTTCCACATTTGTCGTATATTCAGGAGTGAGTATGCATGTATGTGTAGGGGAAAAAAGAACGGGTGCCCGTGTATTTACAGTGTGTGTGCATGCATGTGTGTGTGAGAAAGAGAGAGAGAGAGAGAGAGATTGCTTTCTCCCTGTTTGTGTGATCAGATTTGTCTCCTTTACCTTCAGGGTTGTTGTTTTTGTCTGCCAGCCAGTAAATAAAAGCTATGGTTTACTTACTTACACACACACACACACACACACACACACAGAATACTGTCTACCTAAAACACAAGCCTCTCGTAGTGTAGCAATGCATGGTCACGGATGAATGCCAATAATTCATCTATATTACAGTATTATTCATATAGAACACACACACACGGCAAACCACTCTAAACTCCAGATACGCAAAGGTTTATAGTTACAACAACAGCTTTTGTTGAGCATAATGAAAGCTTTAGATTAATAAAACTTGTTAACTTTATGACTGAAGCTTTTAAAGTTCTGAAATAGAAAAATAAATCAGCAAAGAGTTATTTCTTCTACTTTGCAGAAAGAAAAACGAAACAATCATAGCACTCCAGACACAGGACTGCAAACTGGATTTCCACTTAATTAGAATGTAATAGTCTGATTAAAACCGACTGTAATCTCTTCTTAAAACTTCATTTAAATTTTAATCTCTTCCAGCTTTTATTTTCTTCAGCCACACGATTATGATTCAACTAAAATCTATAAACTGGAATAACTGTTTCTTCAGATGGGTGTTATGTAGATTGTAGAGGCTGAGCAATGAAAAATACATTTAAAGTGTTCCTTCAGATTCTGTGACTTATTACAGTTTTAAGCAAGCAATTTGTAATGGATTATACGCTAAGAGTAACTTTCCCAACTTTGTTGCTGGTTCACATGAAAAATTTCTGAGGCAAATATAATTAATTCCACGATTGTCTGTGTCTGTTGCTCCGCCGTCGTTAATTTTGCCACTGCAACTCGGTCACAGCTTGTTTATTTTTCAGAGGTACAGTTTGTCTCCAGTCTGTGCTGTCACCACCGCCCTCCCACACACACATACGCACACACACATGCACGGACAGTCATTCCTTTGTATATATCCGCTGTTTTAGCATGAGATCACCTTCGCTATACGTCAGCAACCCGATTAAAGGAAAATTCCACCCTCAGGTGCTCTTGTGCTGTTAAAGACATCATCAATCTGCGAGGTTTGGTGCATTCCAGCAAATTATTTTGTGATTACACTGCAAAAAATATAGAAAATGACAACTAGAATCAAGTAAAATATTTTGTCATGCAGGAAAAATGATTCAATATGAATATGATAAGATGAAGTAATCAAAAGTTGGACTTGCTTGCGTTATTATCTTTTTTATTTAATACTTTCATATACATTTAGTGATAAAACTTTTCTTGATGTTTCTGCTAAGCATGTTGATTCTGAGCAAATAATGCCTCTAGCCTTAACGTAATCAAAAATGGATCTCATGACAATCAATTGCGGAAAAAAAAATCCTAAAACAAGGTGATTTATATTGGAAACAGGTTGAAATAATCAAACTGCACTGGCAGATTTTGATTTTTATTTTTAAGAAAAACATTTGGAGGACAGAAAAACTTAAAAATTTATCTGATAATCTATCTGTCCATGACACCTTGGGATATTAAATATCTCAGCAACCCAACCCACTTTTCAAACTTGTTTCTAGTCAGTTTATGCACTCTATCACTTCCATGTCGCATCCTCCATATACAATGTATATGGTATAGGTGTATATGGCTGTGTTTATATGTATAGATCTGTCTTGTGACACTTTATCCTGTCTCCCTACTTCCTTTACATAATTCTAGGAAGCACAAAGAGCTTGAAGCACACAAATCTCACCGCCTACAGTGTCGCTACCCGCTGTATTGTTGTGCATGTGACAATAAAAAATCTTGAATCTAATGCATTCTAGCTCAGATTAACATACTAAAGGCTCCCACAGATTGTGGGTGATTGCAGATGAAAGGCAGCAATTGTGAGAAAATTGTGATGAAATCTTTGGTCGTCAATCGAAAACGGTGTTCCTAGGTCGCAGAATGAGACACGTCCAACGCTGCCTCATTTAAGCGCTTTTGCAACCACAGATGGCGCAATGCGACATGCTTCAAACTTGAGATCATACAGTCTGACACAGATTACAGCAAAGAATTGATTACACTCATGTTGCATAGTGTGACATGCTTAACTTAAAAGATCACAGTTATTTCACAAGAGGTAAAACATTAATAATAATCTATTACATAAGGTGCTTAACAAATATTTTCCTTTGATGAGAAAAAATAGGAGTTTATCATCTTAAAACAAGATCTTTAGAGCTTTTGAATGCCTGTTTTTGCAGTGCACTGTGTTACTGTGCCCACATTCTCTCAATCTGCCATGTCCACTTCTACTCCAGTTAATGCTTTCCTGCATTTCCAGGAATAATTTTCACCAATCCCCAGAGATTGGACGTGAACTTGTTGCTATGTGTAGGTGGAGATGGCAACGGTGAAAGCAACAGGCACGGATGGGACATGAAGACATGTTCGAGTCAAGAAAAAATGAGTCACACGCTTCAGCAAAAATGCAGCAGGTCTTTCAGCTGCAAACCCCAATGGACTATTGAGGTTTCTCTGGGCGGAAAAATTCATAACCCCCTTAATTTACTTCAATGGATTTGCCCCTTTATGGCTGCTGACCATCAGTAAAAAAAGTCTTAAAAGAAGTCCTTTGTCCCAGAGACTAATGGAAATAATCGACCATTGATATTACAACCAATTTTATGTTTTACCATTAAATTTCACTTAGCTCCACTTGAAATATCTACATGTTGTACTCTGTCTAACCTATATAAATTACATAAAATTAGCACCAAACCACCAAACTGAATACAAACAAAAAATGCTTGTAAGTAGTTTTAAGGGCTTTTTTCCTCCAACGACAGTGTCAGGAAGAGAAATATTCCTCTTGTCAGATTGATATTTAGGATTGTACCAAGTGGGAGACATTCTGGCCAACAAGCTCTTTCATCCATTCCTGGTGTTGTACAAGGACAACACGGTTTTTCCTCTGTCAGTGTGCAGTATTTACTTTCCTATCATCTGTAAGTGACAACTCGAGTTCGTACCATCCACAGAAAAATACAAAATGTACTTAAACTGCTGGCACCAACCCCAGTCAACACCCAGAGGTTCAACTACTACAAATCTTCTCGACACAAGAATATACTGTACCGTTGAAATTTCCCACCCCGATCCCTGCAGGAGACAAAGATGCTCGGCTACGTTTTTTGCAAACATTTGCCCATGTGTCATCTATATACTGTACACAAGGCTCTCTGATTCAGAAGATTATTTTCAGGAATTAGGAAATAAACCTGCCATCACATCTCGAAAAATCGCAACAAGAAACTCTCAAAGGAGTGTTTCCCTCTGGATTTTTTTCTCCTCCTCCTCTTCAGTGTCAGAGTTTTTTGTTTCCTTGTCAGAAACAATGAGGTCGTGTGATGATTTTATTAGTGTAACATAGCAGGAAGAGAGCATGTACACCACCCCGTCTCACACACACCCACACACACACATTATTCATGTAAAACTAGAGGCATGAAACATGTGTTTTGAATACAGCAGGGCCTTCGTGTGTCACGATCAGAAACAGCAGCTAGTCTGCAACATACTCAGACACGTATATATGCACAAACCTGCACACACATCTATTCTCTCACACTGCCTATATATTTTTCCCTCTCTCGCACCACTTCTCACACACACACAGACACACACAAGGTGTAGTAAATAATGGCAGGTTTGTGTGGCTGGCTGGAATACTGGAGTTATTATTCCTGTTGCAGAGGCGAGCAGACATCACGGTTGTTACGGCGAGACAGATACGTGTGGAAATATTACTCATGTAATCCACATCCTGTCAAAAACCAAACTCCACCTCTGCCATTTCTTCACTTTACAGTTTGACACTGTTTACCACATGCAGCCGAAATTTCTTTTTTTTCTTCACAGATTTGTGGTAACGCTGAACACTTTCGTTTTGACATCCATGTGGTTTGATATTGTACCGTGTGGTCAGAATGGTTTTCCTCAGAGCCAGGATCAAATGAAACACTCGCTAAACATGGGGGAAAATGTCAACGCAGTCACTGTAAAGAAAACTGCAAAATTACACTCGAACAAATACTACACTGCAAAAAATCCCCTACTGGAAACAAGCAAAGTATTCTGTCATTTTTCTAGTATCAAGGAAGAAGAATCTGGCAATGTGGTAAGTAAATGATTATGAAATAAATAGCATTTCTTGAAAGTATCATAAATATTTAGACTATTTAGCTTCATATCAGGAGTAAAACCTTAGAAATCCAAATTAAAGATGCTTGAAGTTACATTGATTTTTTCATTTTTAGGATTAACATCTTGAAACAGGAGTACAGCTTTTCTGCTTGTGAAAATCTTGCCATTTCTTCCAAACTGGTAAGCAATAAACAATCATATACATCTTGAAAGATTTTCTGTATCTGTGAAGAATTCTGCTGTTTTCTGTCGCTGTGGTTTTGCTGGGAGGAAATGGTTCAACAAATGGTAAAAGAAAGAACAGGCCTGTTATTTCTGAGCCAAATAACTCTCTCTCAGAACTAACCTCCATCTGCGAGCTCGCTCTCTTCTTTATTTCCAGTTCATCTCTCCGAGGAGCGTTTAAGGGTCACTGCAGGATTTTCAGGCCACTGTGCCTCTGAGCTGCAGCTCATATTGATTGAGGAGTTGTGCATATTCTACTGGGTTACATGCCAAAAATGTAAAATTGTAAATGCGAGTTTCATCTGGTATCTATGATGATCTCACACCCATGATGACAAATGAAGTGTTGTTCTGCTGATCAGAGCATTCTGGATATAATCCTTCATCACAAACTGCATGCCTTGTACACATACACACAAACTCATATGAGCTACATGGATTCACACAATATTTTACAGTGTCTCTCCTACACACACTTTCATGTTCTGTTTTTACTAATTTTCACCAAACCTCCCATGTTTCTTAAATAGGGACTCCACCAATTTTTTTTAATTTTTTTTATTTTTTTTTTTGCATGTTATTTTTAATTGACAGTTTTTCCATAAAGACATGACATACACAATACAAGCACATACACCGAAACTCCGTTATCGCACACACACCCACACACACTTGGGGAAGGGAGGGTGCTGACAATGAAAATTATTTAATTAGAATCAATTCAATTCAACCCACTAATATGGCATAAGGATACAACATACCATTATTATACACATCCTCCACATGCGACTACCAACAAATGCACATCACAAAAAAAAAAAAAAAAAAANAAAAAAAAAAAAAAAAAATCAGTCCAGTCTGTAACTCAGATAGTCAAATTAAATAATCCAGGTGTTGCAGGACAGGACCCCAAAGCTTTTTCCCATTTATCCTGAAATTTTATCCACCAATTTTACATTAAATACAATTTATCAGCCATGGGGAACAATATTTAGCATGTGAAACCAACTGCATAAAGGCTTTGTGAATTTTTGAGATGTACAAAGTCTGGAAACTGAAGCTTATGACATCACAAGGGTTACTTCCTGTTGATTTTGTGGACAAAAAAAAATGCAGCTTTCAGTACCAATACCACCCTTGTGATGTCATAAGGGTCTGTTTCTATGCACAGCCACAAAAGCTTTATTCAGTTATTTTCACGAGCTCCTCAAACCAATCTCATGATGAAAATCATTGGCGTACTCCTTTAAAAGGCTCGTTATCAGCAGATTCAGCCAGAGTGCTTTAAAGTAATATTACTAATTTATTTAAAATTTTCACAACATACACAAGACCTCACAAACACACACTGATGTACGCCTCCACTACAGTGGCATGCACAAAGTCATCACACACACTCATATAAACACACACAGACATTCCAGCTCATTGTGAAAGATGTATGGGTCCAGTAGCCACAGTATTGATTAGCACTACATGGAAACAATAGATAGCTTATTGTCCACTGTAAAATATTCTTCTGTGTGCAATTCCAAGAGTGTGTGGAGGTACTTTAATGTATAGTTAGATTTGTGTGTTTTGTGTCCTCCGTTCACCTCTTCCTATAACCATAAATACTGTTTGTAACTCATTCTCTCTCTCTCTCTCTCACACACACACACACACACCAATAACTATAATGTGTCTCACTGTATCACCCTGTCCAAGGTACCAAGATATTTATACACAGATACCAAATTAACCTCTCTCTCTCTCTCTCTCTCTCTCTCTCTCTCTCTCAAGTGAAATATAGAACATAAACGTGTATTTTTGTGTGACGGCTGGTATGGAAGCATAAAGCAGGTATTTTTAAGTTTTTGTCTGGAGGGAGTCTCAGTCTCTGGTAGGGAGGCTGCAGTTGGAGATGTTAAAACATCCGGATACGAGCTGATTAAAGGAGAAGTCCTCAATAGTGCATCTTGCTCATTAGCCAGGAAATTACGAGAAGCAGCTGACAGTCTGCCGATGATTCGAGTCTCTCTCTGTCATTTCTATATAGGAACATGTTTATTATCATTAAAGCATCAAGTAAATCTAACAATTTGAAAGCACAGACTTTATAGCACTGCTGTATGCTGACACCAACAAAAACAAATCTATGCAACTTAAGCAATGGTTTTGATCTGAGTCAAATAGCTGTAAAATATCAGCCAGCTCTGCAGCTCTATCTGTCAAATCTCAGCAGGAGTGGAATGATTTCAAAAACTATATCCGATAAGATGCAGGCTGGATATTGATACAGGAACTTTCATTGTCTGGATAAACAGGATGGACAAACATAAGAGGGGAAACTACCTGATAGCAGGACAAGAGGTCAGGCCAAGATCAAATTTAAGTCTCACAGAAGGAAATTCAGGGAGCAGCAGCATGGAAAAAAGAAAACCACACAGTATTTAAGATGATCCCATTGTGTTAAACGCTACTGGCAATACTATTTGACAAGAAGAAATAAGACCTGGACAAAATATAGTATTTTTTGACAAACCACAAAGATTGATCACCAGATTGATCACTTTCATTTAATTCATCTATGATAAATGGACAAAAACCAAATCTCTCTTTTTACTTGTCATGTGGTCCAGACAGATGCATAAGAGATTTTTCTTTATAGACATTATAAAGCCCAAAAAAAAAAAAGGCACCCCGCAAGGAACCATTATGTGGATTTGATAATAAATGTAATTTTAAAGGACACTCAAGATCCAAAATTCCAAAATTAGAGTGTCATCCAATTTGTCCATTTTCACAATCCCATGTTTCCTTCCAGGCACCACCGAAGCTGACCCTCTGACGTTAAAAGGACACCTAAGCGGAGTTCTGCTGCTAGGATAACTGCAGAATTATATTGTTATCCACTGTTCTGTGATCTCTGTCCAGTCTGGAGTTGTGAACATAAGCCAGTCAGAAAAAGAAGGATATCTTTATTTTATTATGTCATCCAGACATAAATCCTCAAACCGCAAGAAAAATCCTTAAGCTGCTTCACTGGTGTTGAAAAGGAGAGACTGACATTTCGTGGTCACGGTGACGGCACCCAGTGTGATTTTCCGGGTGTGCAGACACATTTTCTGCTTCACACCTGTTAGCAGTGCTTTGACATAAAACTAAATCATGGAAAACAAAGTAACCCCAGGTGAGAGATTTGGAAAATGACAATTTTGTGCCAAAGGGAAATACAGAACAAGGATTGAGAGTCATTTGAAGCAGACAGATTTTTTTAAGGTTCTTTTATACTCATAAGAGAAGTATTGGTAGATGTCACAAAAAAAGTTTTGGAAGACACAGAAACATTTAAGCTCAGAGGAAGCTTCTGGAGATGTCTCTGAGACGAGCTGTCATCAAGAAAGTCTGTCAGCTGTCTCTGTGGTAACCAGTTTGCCTCCACCTAGTTTGCTAATTCAATGACTTTTTCCATTAGAAAAAAGATGGATGCTTTCATTGATAAGTGTGGTTTGCTGAGGATATTTTTTTAAAGCTACTTTTTGGCAAGGGGGGGCTAAAAAGCAAGAAAACTTATGATCATTAAATCAAACTGGGGCGGAATGTAGAAAACAATGTAGTGGATCAGAAAAGGGAAATAAAAGAGCACTGATGCTACTGCTACTTGAGAAGCAGTATGTCAGTCTGTTTTATGTGATATGCAACTTCTCCTTGGAACAAGAGAATGCTTGGTCAAGCAAACCAATAAAAGGACCTACAAGGAAACAAAATCTGCTGGGTACCAGGTAGTACTGACAACTCGTTTGTGTCTTCTCAGTGTCATTATCACAATCTTTGATACTAATGGACTTTTCATTGTGCTACTCGCACATAAGAACTACGCAGAAAAATTACAAGAAATCGTTGTTAATTTAATTTTACAGTTCCCAATATCATACAACGGTGACGTCGTTCACTGTCAAATGAGAATCTCTAATCCGCACTTTCATGTCGTACTCTGAGATACGAGGAGTTTCAGTCTAAGTGTGATTATGAGAAGTTTCACCCTTTTATTCATCCAGGTTAGGTTTGCTCGGGGATTGAACTCGTAACTTTTCCTCACTTCTCTAATCTTTAAAGCACAAGCAGCAAAAATTAAACTGAGCCTGGACTGGGATCAATTAAAATGAAAGGTAGAAAATGAAGAGACAGACAAAACAGAGCTGGAAAAGGACACACTGATGGATGTGTAGTTGAGTTATATTCACTCTAAATGTAATTGTTTCAACTGATCAAAAGAAAAAGATTGTTCACTGGAATTAATTATTCAAGAAGTCATTAGTAATTCATGACTCCAAGAGACTAAGCGGTATTATTATGGAGATGAAGAGAGTAGTCAGGAGTACAGGGAGATGAAGCGTAAGGTGAAGGTAGAGGTGGCAAAGGCC
>VXCM01000711.1:0-46375 GCA_014773175.1 Lucifuga dentata
CGACTTTGTCTCCCCAGGTCCATGCGAGTGCATCCTACTTTTCATGTTTCCAAGCTTAAACTGGTCTGGGAGAGTCCACTAGTTCCTGTCTCCAAACCCCCTCCCTGTCCTCGTCTCATCGATGGTGAACCAGCATGCACTGTTAGACAACTTCTGTGCTCCCGCCGTTGGGGTNCTCGTCTCATCGATGGTGAACCAGCATGCACTGTTAGACAACTTCTGTGCTCCCGCCGTTGGGGTAGGGGTTTGCAATATCTGGTTGATTGGGAGGGATATGGCCCTGAGGAGAGGTCCTGGATTCCCTCTCGGGACATACTGGATCCTGACCTCATCAGGGATTTTCATCTTCACCATCCTGACCAGCCTGGTGGGACGTCAAGAGCCGTCCCTAGAGGGGGGGGTTATGTCACTACTCCATCCACTTCTGCACTCTCTCCTCCCGTACACTAGGGGCACCCGTTCTCTGCCTTCAGCTTCGGCGCCTTCCTTCCCCTGTTCTTCCCCGCACTATTTAAATCCTGATTCTGCAGTTAGTGTTTGCCAGATTGTACTGTGCTTGTCACTGTCAGTCCCGCCGTTATCGTGTTTCTCTGATCAGTTAGTTTGTGTACCGGATTTGTTCTGCCTGTTTACGGACTCTGACCTTGCCCTATCCCGCCTTGGTTTTTGTTCTTGTGTATGATCATCGCCTGTTTTTTGGACTTCGCTGCTGCCTGTGGATATACCTCCGTGCACAGAATAAACAGTTAGTTTCTTGTCATCTTACCCGTGAGTCGGTCTCTGCTTCTGGGTTCTCACCTTCCTGCCTGATAGCTATTGCCAGCTTTGCACTGGCATGGAAATAATCTCTGCAGTTTTCTTCACAATTGTACATGAGGTTTTTAGTTTTTTTGTGAGTGTATGTTGTTTTAATTTTCTTCTTTTTCCACCCCCTTTCCTCTGCCCAACTTCACTGGTGCCCAAACCCACTTCTTTTCACCTGTGGGAGCAAGGCTTCAGCAGGAAAGCATAATGCAAGGAAGTTTCACACTAGCAAGCACCCAGACCAATTAGTAGGAGTGGCTAGAGCAGTGACAAGCATGAGAACCTGTGACCATTGCCATTTTTAAAGGTGCACCAAACCATCCCACTACCAGGGATGGAGCCCTGGGTTTATTTTTATGTGACTCTAGTAATTTCAGACATTACTGGCAGTCTTCTGCAATCTTACCAATCAGCTCCAAAACGTAAAACTGGCAGCAGCTCTCCTGAATCAAGAACCTATAATTAAACCTTAATTGGATCATAAATTAAGACATTATTAATAATATATTAAAAAGATATAATATTATTATTATAAATGTTAGATTGCTAAAATTATTATACCATACAAATTGTACTAGAGGTAATGGAATGCCAGACTTGTCTTGATTAACTTTTGGCGCTTGTGAGAAATGTTTTGCCCAAGTATTTCCCACATCCCTCCTCCTCCCTTCCTTTGCTACCTCATCGCCAGGTCCTCTCTCTGCTGTGCCTCCATCTTTTAAAAACAGAGACAAATGTAGGTACTAAACATATAATGGAGAAAGGTCATTCTGAGTTCAGTCAACCCTGATGAAAAGCGGAATAAGAAAGCAAGTCAGAGAGGATGAGAGTTAATGACTTATGTTGTTATTTGTACAACCGGATTGAGATGCTTTTTCCTGACTGGGCATTCAGTGTGACTACATCACCCCATTCGCTCATCTCATCTGGGTGAGTGAGCTCATTACGTAGACACTGCTCCCCCTCCCTTCCTTGTTTTCCACCTGCCTTTTTTTTTTTATAGAACAAAGGACAGCAAAGAGAAATGATTCTAATTGGCAGAACTTCCCAGAGTTTCACAGCCATTTTGTCATACTTTGCAATCTTTTCTCCACTGTTCCACTTTTTTTTTTTTTTTTTTNTTTTTTTTTTTTTTTTTTGTTTTTGTATGAAAGTGAACAAGAAATCCAGCCAATTATTTGAAATTCATAGTTATTCATAAGAAAATAAGGACGTAGAGCAGCAGTACAGCAAGGAGGTGGCACATGAATAACATTGGCTGTAATTTCTCCCAGCAGGCCAGGCATGCATAGACAAAATAGTACAGGAAAATGACTGTGAATGACTAAATGAGTGGATAAATGAATGAAGGAATGAATACATCTAAGCTACTTTCCTCAAGGTTTCTAGACCTTGAGGTGCAGAGCACTGCATTATGTTTGTCTAAGAATACAGATATTTAATACAGGGTCATCCATTTTAGAATGGCAGAGCTGACTGAATTCCATTTAGAGCCGCTGCTGTCATGATACCTTCATTTCCCCTGGTGGGTAATCAAGCTCTTTGAAAACTGTATGATGAAAGCAATTTGGCTAGATCATTTAAGATAATGTGACACAAACCAATCTATTAGCCTGCCAGGTTCAAAGCAAAAACTTGCTAGACGAATGTGTTTCACTGGAATGAGCCAAACGCAGCCTGTGTGCACATGGCTCAAATGTCCAAAAAAAAAAAAAAAAAAAANAAAAAAAAAAAAAAAAAAACACTAAGGGGTGTTTTCAATTGCTCTGGCCAATTCAATCTTGGCTCAGGTTGGAGTTGGGTGGAGCTACGGTATGCTGGGAGTCTAAATCAGATCACGTAACTACTTATAATTAAAATACTAAAAGGGTACATAAAGGTGTATGTTGTTCTGTGCAGAAAATTTAGCGTAATGGGCCAAATTTTACGTGAACATGAAACAAGTTTTCCCAGCAACTGGAGTAAGCTCCAAAGCAGACTATTAATAGCATTCCATCTCCGCTCTAGTCCCTGAAGCATGCACTATAGTCTACTTCCATATACGATCACATTGATCATATATTACCAAGTAGTGCCAAATTAAAAGTACGCATGAAAATGATGATATAATGTAATCTATATGTAGTGATTTTGAAGCAGGATTTTTTTTTTTCTTTTGAGTGGAGAGTAGAGCGGAATGATTGTCACTGAAAAGGATGCTGAAAGTGTTGGAATGGAGAAAACACTGTTCCGTGAGCAGAGAGCAGGAATTCTGTCTGCTCTGCTAACATGCTCTAGTCCCTGACAACAAAACAGTCAGTTAGAGATCTCATCAACCAAATGAGTGAAATCACGTGTACGGGTGAATCATGGGTGTGCAGGGCCTTCAATAATAAAGCAAATAATAATAGTCATAATCTGGCTCTGGTTGATAATCCATTTGGCAAAGGACTTAAATTTGGAAAAAGATTTAAGAGTGTGAGAATCAGAGCGGCAACATTTCTTTAAATGGTGTTGCTCGTCTAGCAACCAGAAGCTGTTCAGTCTGTCTGTGTTTTAGTTACACGTGTAAAATGTCTTTTCAGTTGTTCACTGATAGTGTCCTAAATGTTTACTGACTGATTTTTGTGTTGAGGCATACAGATTTTCAAACAGACAGCATTCCATAAATGTGAGAGTTTCTATATATTGTGTTTGGTTTGCTAGGATTAGGATAATCCTATTGACATACTGCTGTGCCATCATCTGCCCTAGAGAACATTTAATTGAATATTTATTTAGATTTGGGCAATGACCCAGGGCCCTGCCTTTTCCGAAAGGCCCCTGTGGGTAAGGCTTTTGAGTTTTTCTGTTCACTCACCCTGTATTTGTAAATTATTCAATTATTAATTCTATTCAATTGTACAATATTATGGCATTAACTATATACCAGTAACTATTGTATATCGTTCATGTACATGTACATTCAGGTATCTTGGGAGATTAGAAACCTCAAAGCCTGATACCTGAGAGAAATCTGAGCCAATAAAATATCTGGAATGTCCTGTTAACTGTATATTCTACTTTAATTAAAAAATAGAGATATTGTAAGGAAGGGCAGAACAGCCTTTTCCCCCCCAGTGTAAAAGGAAATCTCATATTTAATAAACGATTGATGTTGTTTTGATCTAGATTTTATTGAATCTACTTTAAATGGTAATTTAAGAAATTTTCGCTCCTAGCCTAATTTTGACAGGTTTGCCACCACAACAATTAAAAACTTAATTGCTTACTTCAGTGTACAGCTTTATAGCTCAAAGTCTTTGGGAATGATGCCACCACCCCCCAACCTCTCTCCAAAAAGTGATTCAAACACTTGCAAACTGAACTGGTGTCATCCCCATGTAAAATTTTACCCAGGGCCTCCAACAGCTAAGTGTGTCACTGGATATTCTTGAAATGTGCTCTATGATCCTGGCAAGCGTAAAGCCTTTGCAGAATAGGATCAAAGAGCAACAAATGTCACTCACCTCTGTGATTACAAAGATGCCTGTCTAATAGCATTTTCTACAAACATGGCTCACTTCCCTCGATTCAGGTTTACATTTGGGATGTAAATGGTTTTGGCAGCCTCTTCACTTAGTTTGGGACTAACAGGGAGCCCAAAAATAACACTGATGGTTTCTACTGTTTGTCTTCATCAACCACAGCTGTCTCTCCCCAGCATGGAGTTACTGTCTGTATCAATATGTCCTGTTACCCTCCTGAGGGTTTTCCCATTTATTCATCAACTTTCATCATCACTGGAGTGTAAATACATCTAAAGGCTGCTGTCAAATCTGTTACTATCACCAATCTTTAAGTGACACGGCAACTGTAGTGAATCTCATTTGAGAGCCTAGCTATTACACTGGGAGATTTTAATCACTGCCATTTAAAGAAATATTTCAACAGCCTTCATCAAAATGTTCATGGATCTTACTTACTTAATCAGTGGCGTGAACCCTGCTTAGATCATTTGACCATGTTTATCTTTTACCCATATACGTAAGGAATGAAAATGCTTTAGCTTCAGTGCTGCTTTGATAGTGCAACTGATCAAATGACAAACAATATTGCAGATGAAGCCGCTGATACTATCTGCAGCCATATTTCTTGTAATTAATAATGAAGACCTTGCACTTTCTAATAGGAAAGCCATTAATTCCAAATGAATAACCATGTTTTCCTTAGGGCTATGCCTAATATGCTTTCAAAGAAGGCGATGTTACTACTAATATAGAAACAAAGAATAACAGGATGTTAGAAACAAAAAATCCAAGCTTAAGCAGATTTACAGAGAACTCATCAGTAACAACCTATGAACTGTAGTGGAGGATAATAAAATTAATAACACTGTTCCATGACATGGGAAACTAAAGGTTATCAGTCCTGTTGGTTTGTGATAATTATATTCAGAGAAGCAGGTGGCTGATACTTTATAGATATAATACTCAGGATTTTACAGCAAAGGTTAATCACATCAGGGACATGACTAGAGGACATCAGTCAACTAATATTATTCTTATTAACCTCAGAAAGAGCCTACAACTTGACAACATTTGCAGCTGAGGACTTAGAATGTGAGATATAAAATATTAGAATGTGATATATATATACACACACACACGCACACACCCACAAACACACATATATATTCTGTATATGTAAATATACACTCTTTTCAGATGAAGAAGTTGCCAAAGATCTGGAATGACTTATTGAGTTACTTCCATAGTCATAAAGCATTTGAGATGCTGCTAATAAATGTATTCAAACCTCTCTTTCCATTTCACTGTGATTTTGTCATTAATAGATAGATAAGTGACTTTATAAGAAACATTGACTGGCTCTCCAAAAACATGTTAGTGAGTGTTTTAAAGGGGAATGACCAGGATGACATGCCTGTGAGAGATAGCTCTGTTGCAGTGAAATATGGAAGATGGGATATGGAAACGCATGTCCAAAGAGACCACAACCTTTTGGCTAATATGTCTCAAAGACATTTTATCCTTTTAATTTTGCTGTTTCAAACAGCTCTTCACAGCTAAAACAATATCAACCAAGTAGCATTTATACCTTTTGTCTGTGGATCCATTCTCAAAAATCCCCAAAATGCTTTGTTTGTCTCAAAGGTTCAATGGAATATAACATGCGAACAGATAAAGTTTTACCATTCCTAACATTTTAACATAAGTAAATACCTTCATAATCCCTGCCACCTCAATAAACAGTACACGTCATTAACAGACCTTTAAGCCTCCTCTATCCCCACATAATTTATGTACTTACGAACTATAACCATATAGAGTTTAATGTGTTTGTCAGAGTCTATGAATTTAAATCAAGTTGTCTCTACTTCAGTGAGCCATAACATCACTGAAGGAACTTTACCACTGCTTATCTGTATGATACAAAAAGTTGTAGGAAGCTCATCATTTTTCAATGCTTCCATGGCTGTCAATATGATAAGCACTACATCTGGCTTAGAATAACAATTCTCTTTATCCGAGACAAGCTTCATCCAGAAGATTTTTATTTTGTGATGAAAAGCAAAATGAAATGGTAAGCTTGTAGTTCTATAGTTACTTGGCGTTGACATTCTTTAGCGTGGAATCTTTGATCTTGTTTGCTGCTGGGTTTATGTGTATTCTTGGTATTAGTTTAGTTATTTATTATTGTAGCTTTTTTTTTTTTTGAAGTGGTGAGTAGATACGAGAAGTGTAATTTCCATTTTATGGATGAATAAAATTTAACCTTGAATCTTGATACAAGATCTGTGTGGAAATATGTTTGGAAAACTAATCTGATGTTACTCATGTGCAACAGTATGTCATTTACAACGGAGATTTCAAATGCTTTTTGTCAGGTGCAGCAATATATACATTGTATGGCTGTGGCTAATGCAAATAATAGTGGTCAGTGTGCATCACTGTAATGGAATTGATTCAAATTGGATTTTGAATGTTGGGACACTGTGATTCTGCTTCAGTGATTCTGCTTTAGTGATTTCCTTTTAAGCATTGGTTTGGTATTGCAGAATATTTGTCAGCAACAAAACATTACTACACTGTAAGCCCTGATAAGTTCATTCAACTTAAAAAAAAAAAAAAAAAAAAAAAAAAAAAAAAAGATCAATGAACCTAGGATTCACAATAGAAAAGCCTCAGATGTTTAGGTACAATGAACTAATATTGCATGGTTAACTCGCCCTAAAAAAAAGTCAAGTTATGCATTGTTGAACTAACAAAAAAGTATATGTTCAGCACGGGGATAACATGCAAACTCCACACAGAAAGGACCCGGTCGGACTTAACTGTAAGGCAACAGAGTTAACCACTGAGCCACCGTGCTGCCCCACTCGATCACCAAAGATTCTATTTTAAGTAATAAGTGTGTGCTTTGCTAATAGCAATGGGCAAAACTAAACTGACTTAAGTTGATTCAACTCAAAACTTCTAACTGAATAAAAAATATCCAAAAAGTACAACTAACTCAAAATCATTAGGTCACATTTGGAATATCTTGGGTACAATTAACTAAATTGGGTACAATTAACTACTTTCTTTGAGCTAAAACAACATCTGGGATTGTAGTTAAAGCTGTGTATAAAATTTGCCAGTAACTGCTGTTTAAGACGAATTTTTTAAGCATTAAATAAAAATAGAGAGGATGCAAACAGAGTTGTCTAATGTAGTTTTTATTTGCTTTCTGCTGTCATCTAATATTGTCCTACAAACACAGAAGCACTCTTGTACTCCTCACCTGGTGATCTGAAGGTCCAGGCCTCATCATCATCAAAGTGTGTATCCCCGGCTGTGAACCTCTCACCGGGGAAAAATGCATGAGCCACGGTGCCCCCTGGACCATCAAAGGGGTATCCATCATTGTGATCAGCTTTAGTGAAGTCAATCTGAATGTCTGCATCACTGCCCGCCACCTCGTGGAAGTTAAGTGGCGCGATGTCACTCCAGACCTTCAAANAATGTCTGCATCACTGCCCGCCACCTCGTGGAAGTTAAGTGGCGCGATGTCACTCCAGACCTTCAAAGCATAGTACATCAGCGCCCGAACTGTGTCCCTGCCAAGTAAAGCTGATTCCTTAGGGAAGGTCCTCACTCTGGGATAAGAGAAGAAGAGAAGGAAGATAATATATTACATAACAGAAGAAGAAAGAAGAGGAAATGATGTGGTCAGAAGTTGGCAGGGAGAAGACAGGGATGAGAGGAACAGAAGTGAGAAGAGGCAGATATGCGGTGAGGCAAGAAGAGGAGGAAACTTTTCTTCAAGAAGACCAAAGGAAAGGGTAAGATGAGGTGAGGAGAGGTGACAGTAGAAGAGGAAAGGTGAAATTAGGGGAGGACTGGGGGGGAGAGAGGTGAAATAAACTTGGAGAGACAAGAGAAGGGGAAGTGTGTGTGCAGTGTACAGTGGTATGGGGACGGCTCAAAGATGTAAGGCTGATTCCTTAGGGAATGTCCTTGCTATGGGACAGGAAAGGAAGAGAAGGAAGAGAATATACTATATAAGAAGGACAAAAAGAAGAGGATATAATGAGTAAGAAGGTAGCAGAGGAGAGAAGAAAGTGAACAGAGGAATAATATGTGAAAAGAGGGCACACAGTGGAACTCTTGTGAGAACAGCAAAGGAAAGGGTGAGATGAGGTGAAGAGAGGTGAGGAAAAAGCAGAGGAGAGGATGGGCAGAAGAGAGAAAAGGTGATGAGAAGAGGAAAGGGGAAACCAAAGGAGAACAGGGGGAGAGGTNGGGCAGAAGAGAGAAAAGGTGATGAGAAGAGGAAAGGGGAAACCAAAGGAGAACAGGGGGAGAGGTGAAATAAACAAGGGGAGAGGAGAAGAGGAGTGTGTGTGCAGCATGTAGTGAGATGGCACAGAGAAGGAATGAAAATGAAAGGTCAAAGGATGGGAAACAGGGTGCAGAGGAGAAAACCCAGTGAAATGGAAAACAGGAGGAGTTTAGTGAGGATCCTAGCAAGAGAGGGGGGCAGAGTAAGCGAGGGATGAGGAGAGAGAGGATGCTCTGAATTACCAAGCACAATCACAGAAAAAAGGTCAGATACACAGTGTCGGCCATTGGGACCCACCTGCAGACTCATGCATAAGAAGTAAAGCTCCAGTTTGCATATTTTCTGTGATTCTATCAGTTTTTGTATTTTATGATCAGGTGCACCTGCTCCTCATGCTGTTGACAAAACGGTCCAGGATGCATTGTGCACCCTTTTGAAATGCTGGCTGGTAGGATATGTATTTCATTGTCTAAGCCTGCAAACTTCCTCATGTAATTTTCAACATTCCTCATATCCCCACAGTAGGTCTTGCGCTATTTTTCTCTCTGTCACAGCAGTAGCATGACATGAATAAAAAGAAAAGCAGCCAGATTTCATAACTTCATCCTTCATCCATTCTTTCTCTTGTCACTCTCATCCTCTCAGTTTTTGCCTCCTCAAGTTTTTTTATTGGGGATTTTATTGGCCTTGGTGAAGGTATGTGCTTTCTTCTTCTTGTTCTAGAAAGTTTTCTATTTGATTCTAGACATTTCTTCGAAAAACCTGAAACAAACTAAAAAAAAAAACCAAAACAACAACAACAACAAAAAAAAGACAAACAAAGATTGGTTCTAGAAAATTTGAAAAAAATCTTGAAAATTCTTCCACACTTGAATTTCATGTGATCTATTTTTTCATTGACTCCTTCACTCGCTCTACAAGAACTAATAAGGTGTTGAAATTCCACACTTTTGATACTTTCACAATCAAAAATTAAACTATTATAGGATTTTTTTTACAGTGCAGCTCTTTAAGTGGCAAATTCCACATTGTGGCTCATATTTGATGTTTCTTTCTCTTTCTCTGATGTTTATTGTCTAAACAAAAAAAAGCCTAAAGACCCATGAAATTATCACTTAACTCCTTAACGATAACATTGTAATGAATTATCAAGTGATTTGCGCTGTTAAATTTCAGAGTTTCAATACATCTGTAAAAAAAGTGATCACTGTGTTGAGAGGAGAATGAACACAAAAAGTTGGGTAGCACAAAAGGAAAAGATAGAGATTAAGGTAATTAGTTAAGCAACACAGATCTAGAGAGAGAGAGAGAGAGAGAGAGAGAGAGACAGAGAGGGAGGGATGGAGGGAGGGAGTGAGAACACAGCACACTCCTGTTGCAGAAACATCTCTGACAGCTCCCTGTGGCTTTATGTCCTACAGCTCTGAATAAAGTTTTGTTTTCTGTGAGAATGATGAGTTCCTCAAGTTCCATCGTTTCTCCAGGCTAGCTGCCCACAGAGGGAACAGTGATCACACAGACTGTCATTTCCATCTCTGACACGGTAACTGATGGCTCTTTTTTACCCCCACTCTCTCTCAAAAAAACAAAAAAAAAAAAACAAAANAAAAAAAAAAAAAAAAAACAACACAAAAGCTTTTAAAAATGATTTCTGCAACAGACAGGGGCAGTCGGGGTGTGAACATGAAAAAGAGGCAGAGAGAATGTTTTTGGGCAGATTCTGCTATCCAGTATTCATATTTTTTTTATAATGGATATGCTTGCAATATATCTGTTAGTATGATGAAGTATCTTACACACCCAGTCTAGAACATTTGGCTCTGGCTAGAGATTATTTAGACACTCTTGACTTGACTTTTGTGTTTTCTTGCAACAAAATGAACAGTACGACCACAGTAACATCACATTTCTTCAGACGATTACAGCAAATTGTATTCCTTTCTATTTTAATCTCATTATCCCTAAGGATGTATAAGGCTCATCACAACAACAATCTGCAACATAAAATGATAAAACTGAAGAGCAAACAGCACCTGTTACATGATGCCTCAGTTATGACTAATTTCCCAAAAGGGGAAACTAGTCTGGTCCCCCACACATTTAAAATATGTAGATCACAATGAACTGCTAAAACTAAAACAATAAAGTGAAACTAGAAATAACTTTTACACAATGTTGGCTAGATATGTCAGGTTTATATATAGTATTTTTAATTTTGAAACTCACATTCATCACCTTATCGAGCATAAATCCTGCATGTTTATGCACATAATATAAATATCCAGGCATCTCCAAGTTTGCCAGTCTCTGAGTTAAATAAACATCACACTTCCACAACAACTCTGCTGTTACCTTTTTGAAAGTGTGCAGCAAGTTAAGGATTTCACATTTAAATGTCCTAATACATGTTGGAATTTCACTTGCAATGACAGAACATAGAATGTTTGTCGTGTTACTTTTATTGGAACAAACAATTTTGTTCCTTAAAGAGTAGGAAAAAATAATTTATAAAAATAAACTTGATAGGTAGACAGATGATTAAGGCAAAAAACTTCATTTTCTCATCTTATTTAATTCCATAGCTGGCTCGTTTGTGAACTCCTTCATTTGACAAATGACTAATTGCATATTTTCCGTCAGAAGGAACCTGTGATCTTTTTGTGTGTGTTTCTCCAGGCGTGCATTGCAAAAACTTAAGCTGATATGGAAAGACGCATGTAGTTGCACACATACATGCACACCATTTCCCATGGCATTTCACCTGT
Organism: Lucifuga dentata; assembly: GCA_014773175.1. NCBI lineage: Eukaryota > Metazoa > Chordata > Actinopteri > Ophidiiformes > Bythitidae > Lucifuga > Lucifuga dentata. The sequence continues at coordinate 11,373 of VXCM01000711.1, forward strand.
TTGACTTTGAATATCCACTGACTTCTCACAGGAAGCTTAGTCTCAAACTGGTGATTCAGATGACAAGAAGGGAGAGAAAGAAATGAAGGCTCTTTGCCTGTTCTCCGCCTTCAGCCTCTCAGCAGGTTCTTACCTCCTACAGCTCTGCTGCACCGCAGAGACATGAGGTGACATCGAATGCTGTGCTAACAAGTGCACGCACGCACAAACACATGCACTCACACATGCAGACAAATAACACCTACTGAGGACAACTCCATGACCCTAAGCTGATTACACTGAAAATTGAAAACTCATATACTGGCAGTGATTCATGTGCTCATATATGAAATATTCCACTCACAGACATACACTCTGCTGTGTATTCACAAAGCTGTGCACTTCACACACACACACACACACACACACACACACACACACACACACACACACTCCATCCACTCTGAAGATAAAATACATTAAATTAAAAGGCTCTGCATGAGTCTCCTCTCTCAACACAAATCTTTCTGCCTGTTTGAGTCTGCCTCACACTCCTCACTCTTTCCGTCTATCTTACAGTCACCAACTCTGTTCTAGCGATGTTCAATCTGGGCAAAAATATGATGGGTCTCTAATATGATAACACTTAATAACAATGTTCCAGCTTCAGCTATTCTTCAGGTTGCATAAGCAATTTCACAGGCAGGTGGCCGCAAATGGCAGCAGGAGATGAATACTGAGCTTTTCAATAAGCAGAGTTTTTGTAATATGATGGCATAGCGGTTCTCCGACACCCACAATGCTGGATTTTAGCTGACCGAGAATACCAGCTTTCCTACGTGATGCTTGAGAAAAAATACAAGCTGCACACATTTGTGACTATAGAAGGAGTTTTGGATGTGTTTATTGAGGTCTGATTCAGAATGTGACGACTCCAGATTGTTCGAAGACAATTAGCAAGGCTCACATGTATTATGTGTCTGTACATTAATAATTTAAAGGCTGGAAACATGCAACTAACACCATTGTGATGCTGATTTAGCGGTATAAAACAGTTTTGGTATATCTTCAACAGTTACGGATACAGATCCAGAAGGTGATTATGTCTGCAGCATCACTGTATAACAAATTTGTTTGATACATCATTTTTATACATCTGATTTCAAGGTAACATTGGTAAATTTATGACTTTATGTTGGCAAAAAATCAGCAAACTATTAAGCCTTAACCAGAGGTATGTGCTCTGTTGTATTTTCATAGACATAGTGCTGGTGCCAGAGCCGGTGACACAACTTCTTTTTTGTTTGGGAACGCCATCAGTCTTGGGATTTGCAAAGAAGACAAACAAACTTTCAGCGATTTAGTCCTCAAGGGGAAACTGAGCCAAATGAGAGAAAAGAATTTTGCATTTGTAAAAATGTTCTGAAAGCCAGATGTATTTGCAAACAAACTGATCCTCTGGTGTTTTTGTTGTTGTTCTGTGTGTTGGACATCTTCTATTTCCTGTGAGGGAATTCCACATTCTGTTGTGCAAACATCCACATCTTCAGCAGATTGATACTCAAAGATGTATGCAAAAAGGTATTTCACAGATGCTTTACAAATGATGAAGACAATGAAACTAATTTACTAGTAAGTTTCTCATCCTGTGGCAATCTGGTCATTGCTGCTTGCGGCTTTACTTCATTATTTCATTGAGTCCCATGGATATTCCTAACACTGTGCCTTTGGGTATGGCTGTGGATATTCTTAATGCTCACCAACAGCTATTAGCCATGGCTATAATTGGTGCTTTCATGGACCGCTGCCACTGAATTATGACTATGGTTACACCTAATACTGTCATTAACAACAGAAAGGACTTTAAAATATGGCTCGACTGTACTTAATAACCCTCACTGGGTTCAGAGTGCCTGACTATAGCAACAACATGCACAAACATTTTGCAAAAATCACGCAAAAGACCTTGATACCACAGTGAACCCACTTCTGTGATGGGTGTTCATGGTCAGTCGGTGTTATGTTCATTACTCATGCTTTTGCTCAGTCCATTAGCTCTAACATAAGAAGGATGACAGTGCAGGCCTAATGAAGCAGATGAGAGTTGCAGTTCAGGATGAGTTTAGGTAAAAACCACCCACACTATTAGGCTAAACCAAGTAAAGATGACCTCTTCCTCTACTTGTCATCTTCCCTGTTTTTTTTTTCTCCTCTGATCAACTCTCTTCGCCGATCTGTCTGATTTATCAGTCAGACTGCTAATGACTGCCAGCCTGTCTGCTGTGATAATTAGCTAACAATATGAGCTAATGAGCGAACAGTTGGCTGTTAGAGAACTGAGGTGTTGGTGTGTGTTGTCTTGATTGTATGCAGTGTGGTGAAACTGTGTGTGTAAGAGGGAAAGACGTAAGCAAGGGGTAAAACTGGGTCCTGGTCCAGCCGTGGCCCAAAGAATCCCCATGCTAGTGACCTACTAGTTTTTATTTTCTGTACTATGATCACCACTCACCAAGCATTCTAGTTTCAGCACATAATTATGTGGCTGATATGTGTGAACTGACAGAGGATGTAAAGATTGACACTAAGGCCCAGATTCATAAAAAATGGCGATAAGGAGAGTAATGTTGCCTTAATGTCCGCCGTGATGATTGAGGCTCATTCATAAAACTTCTCATACAATAATCAGTGCACCATTGTTACATGAAGGTAGCATTGCTGTGAGGTGTGTCAGGTAAAAGCCAGTGAAAATCAGCATGTTAATGAGCTGCTGCATATTTATCAGCCACATTTATCCTGATTTATCTGACTTATAGCCACAAATCGGCAAAAGAAACATACATTCTGCTTTAGAGATCCTCGTTTTAAAAGATTTACACTAAAATAACAGTTAAACGTGTATTTTAACCCCTTTAGTGTAATCAAACTGCACTGGGGTGGGGGGGTNGGGGTGGGTAGTGGTGGTGAGGAATTTAGATGTGCGCAGCATAACAGATGAGGTGATATTTAACAGAGCGCCTGAACGTGTCTCAGATCAGATCAAAACTCACCATTTAAAAATTGACTGATCAGCTGAGTGACTTTATCTATCAAACTTATTGATCACTAACACATGTGAGGCAAATAAAGTTTTAAAAGTCACCCATATTTCATACTGCTGAAATTTACCATCGGACTGAAGCAGGTCTTGTTTTTTGCGTGTTGGTTTGTTTTATGAATAGCTACCGCAACATGCAAATAAGGAAATATCACAGCAATGCCTCTTTCAAGCAAACGCTAAAATATGTAGGTAACAGGCATTTATGAATTAGCAAACATGGTTGCGCCATGATATTTGTGCATAGCGATGCGGTAAATCATGCACTACAGTTTATGAATCTGGGCCTATGAATCATACATGTGAGCTAAAGCAAGAACTCTTTGCCTCTTAGTCTAAAATTAGGATTAAATAAAAGTGCTATTCCACCATACAACTTAATAAGGAAGAAATAGCATAATTCCAGAACTGTGGCAGGATACAACTGGGATAATACTGACAAGGTCAATCCATGAATTAGCAATGCTTTACTGAACACTGCAGCACATGGAAACCTCTCTGGATCTTAAGATAACAGTTCATTCATAATACTGCCATAAAATCATCTACTATAGTAGATGGAACTCAATGGTAAGTAAATCAGCAAAACAGCGGGTCTGCATATTTCAGTTCCGCTGAGGTATGGTAATGTTATGGAAGTCTGAATGCTCTGAATACAAGAGTATCTTCACTGGACTGAAGCGATGGCTGTCTCATTTTACAGAGTGGTGTGTTCTGACAGGAGTAAGGTGAATATGATTGGCAGCAATACAAAGAAAATAAAAAAGAGATAAAATCCACCAGGTGGAAGAGAATGACTATGCCTCAGTGAGTATGTGCAAGAGCATGCAAACATTTGTAATCACCCAGAAATTGTTATGTTTTTGATAGAAATTGATACTTTGATTCAGCAAGGTAGCATTAAATTGATGTAAATATACAGCCAAGACAATAATATTGTTGTAAATGACTGCTGGAAATGACTGATATTTATTCACATAAAACTGCAAAGCCCCATTTTCAGCAGCCATTACTCTAGTGTCCTAATGATAAACTCTTTTAGCTCAGCTTTAATTAATCATGTTTAAATGCTAATTGGTTATTAGAGACACCTTTGTAAATGTGTTAGCACACCTGAAATCCATTATGCTGTTCAATTAAGCAGGAAAGATACGATGCTGCCATTCATAAAGTTCAATTCTGGGTTCAAAAATGGCCCAAACTTAATAACTTTCTCAAGAAACATGCAAGTCTGTTGTTTTATAAAATGAAGGTTATTCCATGTTTGCCAAGAAATTGAAGAGTTCATGCTTGAGAGAAATGGACAAACTGGATCTAACCAGGACAGGAAAAGAAGCGGAGGGCCCAGATGTGCAACTGCTAAAGGATAAGAAACAGTGTGTTTCTCAAACTACAGACTCAGTTGGCTGCTTCCTTAAAAACCAAATACCAATGTCATCTGCAACAGTAAAAGACAACTCTGGGATGCTGGCCAATGCTGGCTATCTGAAACTGGCAAATAAAAAGAAAAGGTTCAAATGGGCAAAAGAACACAGACAGTGGGTGTTGGATGGCTTTTTTAAAAGTTTATTTGCCACTTTCAGATAAGGCTTTTTCAGGCAATTTATCAGGCAATTTCAAGGAGACTGGGTTGGTCGTCATGGCATGTGAGCCATGGATGAGACGGAATCCAACGGATCGTATAGCCAAAGCACTTTATTTGAGAAAACACAACACAGACTAAAAACAGTGGCTGTCTTACATCACCTCCCAGGGATGGTCTTAAAGGGAACATACATGCTTAGTACAGCGATTACACAGATGGTAGGACAAGGAAACATGACGGTTGCTGTGGATTATGTCACATCCCATCCCATGCCTTTAAGGCGAATAACAGCCATGTGCAACATTATTAATGTCTTTGCTATATTTTACATCAATGTAATGCCACCTGGGTGAATATAAGTATCAATTTCTATCAAAACATGAACATTTCTGGGTGATCCCAAAGTTTTGAATGCTACATGCTATGTGTAGTTTGCTGGTTTTCCTGTTTTATTTACTCCACTTGCATATTTACATACAGACACACACACACACACACACACACACACACACACACACACATGCACGCACGCACACACACACACACATTCACACACCCACTCACTAGCCCACACATCAGTTTACAGTAGCTTATTGTTTCATCATCTCCCATTGTGTGTGAATCAACACCGACCGGCCATATGTTTCTGTGCCTCCTGTCCTGTTTTACACTTCGCTGCACTATCGGTAACAGATGGTCCAGTTACACTGAATACGACTGTATTATTCTATAGATAAATAACTGAATGAGCCTCTGATAAGACATTTGCTCTTTAAGAATCATATGCATGACTTTAACCTCGGAACCATTTACTATAGCAGAAGCAAATTGACTTTCTATGAACTTTCTGCCCCTTTGTGTCATATTGACTGTATTCTGATAAGCATTTATAAGCCCTTCAGAGAGACTTTTATACACAATGCAATGAGGAAAGTGTCTCTTTGTATACTCTGAGAGGAGGGAAGTGTTTGCTCTTTATTAAAGGTCTCTCTTAACAGCCTGACATGACAAAATGTTCTTCTCCTGAGTCAGAATTGATCAAGCAACTGAATGATTTCCACCTTGAGCAACAGTCATCTAAATAGAATACATGGAGAAAAAATGACTATGGTGATGTGACTGTTCTGATTAGCCTGAACTAAACTATCAGACTGAACAAAAAAAAACAAAAAAAAAACAAAAAAATCATTAGGGTACAATCACACATTGCACCTTTCAAGTGTGGGTAAAAAGCTGCCATGAGTGCTTTTTGTAACACCAATGGACAATTCCACCTTTTGTTCAGTTCAATGGCCAGATAGCTACAGTTGGATATAGTGCTGAGAAAGGTGCTATAATTGCGCAAGAACACTGAATAAGAAAGATGCTTGAGAATACATGACATTATCTGTGGAAATGCATAAAAAGGAGCTTTTAGTAATGTCATCCAGGAGATCCAGCTTGATGATGTCATTTTCTGATACCATTAATATGGACATCCATGTTACTGTTGCATCTACAGAACAGTGTGTTCTTCCTTTCGAGCTGGAAAAAAAGTGGTTGACGTACCAGAGCTTCAGCTTTGAAAAACTCTGTAAGGAAAAAAAAAAAAAAAAAAAAAGGTAGAGAGCTTGTCTCTATGCATTCTAAACCACTGGCAGAGCGATTTGAAAGGCAGCCACCTCCCATAGGGTTACATGTAAAATGGGCTCTGTCAGTGGCTATGTGTGAACCTACACAAGGTTCAGATGAAAAGAATTCATTTTAAACAGACTGATGTATTCTGTACACAAATTCTAAACAGATTTTCAAGTAATTTGTGTAGTATTTTATTTGGAACCACACTAAGTATTTTAGTTGGTACCACACTAAGTATCTGGTAAAAAAAAAAAAGAGAAGAGAAGTGTCACTTTTGTGAAATATGTAACCCCAACAATCCTGGGCTGGGCTTTAGCTAAAGCCCAGGCCTCACCTTGAAACTTAATCTAGTCTGAACCTATTGTAATATTGCCCGTCACCTTAAATTGGATCCTAGCCTAGCCATTGAATAGTTCTATATTAAATTAAAATATTGTTATAGTACAATAGATTGTAATATGGTTACTGTAGTTTGGTATTGGTCCCTCCATTTCTCCACAGAAAATACTGCAGCCTGTTTACTGCACATTATCCAGTCCATTATTTCATCTCTACACTTATACAGTGTAATCAATACACTGTCCAGTGCACATTGTATTTCATTGTTCCCTAGCTGTAATAAATAAAGGGTCAACTGAATCCAGTATTTCCTGTTCCCTACCTCCAGGATAGATGCCTCTTATTCCATTTACTCTGAGGGTTCAGACTTCGTCTCCTGNTGTTCCCTACCTCCAGGATAGATGCCTCTTATTCCATTTACTCTGAGGGTTCAGACTTCGTCTCCTGCGACCAGCAGTCACCTCAGCATCAGACACATCAGGTAGAGAACATCTGGGGGTCTTCATTAGACCCAACGTGGCTTGGTCTGAAGAGGAGAGGAGAGAAGAGAAGAGAAGAGAAGAGAAGAGAAGAGAAGNCCCAACGTGGCTTGGTCTGAAGAGGAGAGGAGAGAAGAGAAGAGAAGAGAAGAGAAGAGAAGAGAAGAGAAGAGAAGAAGAGAAGAGAAGAGAAGAGAAGAGAAGAGAAGAGATTACCGGTATGTTTAACAAGCGTAACACGTATAATGTCAGTACATCTGCTTCATTACCACAATTTATTATCTGTTTTTGAATGGCAGCTTCAAAAGGAGAAGAATGATAGAAGCTGTATGTGTATGCTCTCATACTGTAAGTGTACGTTATCATTACATACCATGTAAGTACACAATGTCAAGAACACCTTCATATGTAATGTAATGCAAAAGAAAACAGTATACTCTCACAATAAATGCTATCTTTGTGAGGCTTATAATTTTATTTTTTTTTAAAGAGTATTAGAGAAGTGGTGATTTAACTCTTTGGTAAGTCTTGAGGCTGTAATTCGTGGCATTTTGGATGACAAGGCATTAAGCTGTAAGTTGCTCCAAATATTTTGTCCCAACACCAACTCTGAAACATGATCCCCCCCAAAACACACACCCATCCACATACCTAAGACTCCAGTCTCCTTCAGCCCTCCAAACTTCTGCATGGCTTTGATGGCCTTGGTCAAGGCCTCCTTGGTTTGAAGCTGACCAGTCTCTGGATCAGGAGGCGGGAGGTAGCCAAACTTACTCAGCCAGTCCTGGAGGAGAAACAGTAGATGCAGAGATCAAGAGTCATTGAAGGCATTTCAAGGACTGCAAGTATTCCAAGCTGCTGAGTTCTGACACCTGTTCGTATTTATTGTCTGTGGATACTATGTTTCTATGCACAAGTGCACATTCAAATCCCACAGACGCTCTTAGCGATTTAAATTCACTCAAATCACTATTTTTTAACCAACAAATTGTGAGAATCAAATATGATTAAACTGAGAGTAGCTACAAAAGCCAATTACATCTAACCACAAATGTGATTGACCAGTCAGCCCCCAAGCTCAGAAGCCCAGAATCTTTCACTGGTTAGACTCTAATTAAACATCAGACATCAGGGAACGTATCAAAAAAAGAAACACCATGCCTGGTTGTATTAACAAAAAAAAAAAAAAAAANAAAAAAAAAAAAAAAAAAGTTACAATCATATTATGATATAGATTTTAGGACATATAGTCTATTGCTGTGTGTGTGGGTGCACATTTGCACATGTGAAGTACCTCTGCAAGGATGAGTAAAAAGCTACACTTTCACAAGGAGTTTATCATCTTTAGCTCCAATTAGAGTCAATAGCTTTGGTCCTCCTCTCAACCACCATTCTCTCTCTCCCCCTCTCTCTCTCTCTCTCTCACACACACACAGCACAGTATTCCCTCGCTTTCTCTCTCACTCTCTCTTGTCATTATTCTTTTGCTAGTTATGTGTGCTTGCAAAAGCACACATCCTAAAATGCTTATTTTGATATTTTATTATTAATTTTCTTCCCTAACCTTCGGCGAGTAACTTGTCCCGCACGATTGATTTTTGAAAAAACATGATTTTTCCCTTTGAAAGAGCATGGGGAGCTCAGACATGCCGACACTCCTACCCCGCTCTTAAACATCACTTCAATGACAGCTGTGACATCAAAGTGAGGAGACAGACATTGTGTTTAAGTGTCTGAATTGTACAAACTGTGGGAGGTACGGCAAACAGACCTAGCAGACACATGCACATGGGAGCGCGTGCGAGCGCACACACACACAGCAGTGCAGGAAGTCCTGGTAAGGGGCAAGAAATGTAGACCGTTTGTAGTTTGTCTCTTGCCTGTTTCCACTTTGCTGTGTTTTCTTATCTCCTGTTAACATCCTGGTGTGATTTTTTTTTTTTTTTTTTNTTTTTTTTTTTTTTTTTGCTTTTTGTCAACATTAGAGCTGCACTGAGTAAGAAACCTTTGAATCTCTTTCAGAGCACTGTGTCTGTATAGAGCTTAACAGTTTCATCACACACACACACACATATATATATATGTAAAAGTACCATTTTTTAAATTTTTTCTTATGCTTAGTAGGATTCTGTCATGGAACATTATTGAAAATAAGTCAATAAAGCATTTACTGGATCATAAAACTGCACATAGACATCTTTCCTCTGGCAGAATGATCATGACATAAATTGCCATGCCTATGAAGACGATGTAATTTTTTTGACATAAAATTCATATGGTTGAGTAGGTTTGAAATAGATAGTTCAGCAATAAACAATTAAAAATAAATGAAATCGTGGTGATAAAATTTCTAATGTCAATGCAGCACATTGAAGAACATTGATAAAATGATATCAAATACCAAAATCATTTGCTTTGATTAAGCTGTACATTGATCATCTCGTTCTTAGGACTTCATCTTGCACACGTTGCTGTGTAGTGCAACTTTCTGCTGTAAGGTCGTCCTTTAAGCTAACAGGTTTCCAGCTAACTAATCATTTTAGTCATGTTTTGGAGGACAGACATATAAAGATTAAATATGTAATAGAGAAACTTTAATAAGTCTGTTGTGAGGAATTAACTAATTGCAAATGTATGTGTAACCAGCTTTTTATTAGTGTGTTCTTTTGTCAAAACAAATCAGAGCAGTGAGTCAAAAATGAACTTATTAAGCAGCTCATTGTTTTTTTTAATTTTGTTTATTTTTTCCTGTTTGCATATATAGTTGTGGTATATGTCAAAATCGGCACAACCGTTTTATATATATGCATTTTAATGTAGCAACAGACAGATAATATTTAGTGCATAGGTGAATGTGTGTGAGTGCGTGACCTTCAGCTCATTGGTGCAGCTCATTGGTTTGATGTCGTGTTTTATAAGCACATTGAGTCTCCATGTATAAAATGTGCTATATAAATAAAGTTGCCTTGCCTTGCCTATGAGTGGATTCAATTCAAAGTCTTTATTGGCATGAAAGTTTAAAAAAAAAGAACACTTGCCAAAGCATCAAAGTACAAATTCATAAAATATTTGGACAATACAATATACAAAGCAGTAATAAACACAAAATAAGTAAAATACAGTATATAACAGAAATTTGATAACAGGATTATACAACAGGATGATGCAGCAGGATTGAATAACTTTGATGTGGTAATAAACAAAAGACACGAGGGGCAGGACTTGTGTGTATGTGTGTGTGAATGTGACTGAAAGAGAGAGAGAGAGAGAGAGAGAGAGAGAGAGAGAGAGAGATTTTAAACGTCAAAGTATTGGCTTCAAGCTTCGGGATGAAAAATGAAATGTTTGGGTCTGACCTGGGCTTGGACCTGAATGAATTGCGCTGGCTCAGGCACAGGGCTGAAATACAGGTCTGTGCAGGATGTTAGAGTGGGAGCAGGAAAGCACTTCTGATAAGGACAGAATCAATACTGAAGAAAATGAGTATTGGTACTGCTTTGTACCCAGGAGTACTTAACGTGTATCATTATAGCTTCATCTTCATTTGCAACCAGACAAACTCACTGCATTGATTAGGTTGCATCAAAGCTGTTTCTTCTTCTTCTTCTTCTTCTTCTTCTTCTTCTTCTTCTTCTTCTTCTTCTTCTTCTTCTCTCTCTCTGGCTCTCTCTCTCTCTCTCTTCTCTGTCTCCTCTTTCATGATCTGACACCTAGCGAGACATGGTAGATTTTAAACAGAATTTTGATCAGCACTCATCAGAGGTGAGTGACAGATCCGTTTTTTTCATTAACAACGTAGAGGAAATTCCATTAACTGAATCACTTAGCTCTTACTAAGCTCTTCGCTGGATGATATTTGCCTCTCCATACTTGGCTCCGCTCCCTGCGCTTAACGTACGCAGAAAGTTTCCTGGGAAATTGAATTGACCCAAAGTACCATTGGGGCGGATGACAAACAACAATTTCCTGAAGGACTCGGAAAATGTAATGTCACGGGTTGCATGGAACAGGTCAATGTATTTCAAAAAGTGCGGAAGTAAGAGACTCTATCACAAACCACAGTGTTGCTAACGAAACAAAAACCTACATTAGGAGTGTGTTGGCTAAGATAAGCAGCAAATCATTCAGTTACAGACAAATAATATAAGAAGTACATATCAGAGAGTTGTAAAACTATATGCAACATCAATAATCACCCACAAACAACCCAAAACTGCATCTAAAAACAACCTAAGAGCCAGAAACGCATAATTCGTACATCATCATATTATCTCCAAGTCCTTACATAACCCATAGTATGACATAATATAATCCAGAGAAGACTGTGTTGAGTCCATGCAGCAATGGTTTATATTTACTAAAAGACACACAGCTGTGTAATTTTAGGTCTTTTTGTAGATGATTCCATGTTGAAGCATGCATAACAGTCTTTTCTACCAAATTCAGTGCAGACATTGGCAACTATTAACAAAAACAAATGCTGGAATATGGCAGGGCATACATCAAAACAAATTTAACCGAGTGTGCATGCACAGTAAGGTCCAAAAGTCTGAGACCACTGTGAAAATGCTTCTATTTTGTATTCTTTTTGAATTTAATACAAGATTTTTCATTCCAAATGACAATATCATCTTAACATTTTGAGTGAGAAATTGAATCTTTGAAAAATGTACATGAATTTCTGAATATATTAGTATTTAGTATGCCCCCCTTTTGCTTTAATGACAACATGCACTCGAGCTGGCATGGACTCTACAAGTTTGTGCAAAACCTGATGAGCCAAGTTATCCAGCATGATTTGATAATGTTCCAAAAAGCTTCTTGTGATGTCAGACTTTCTGATTATTTCCAGATTTACATGGAAAACATCNATGTTCCAAAAAGCTTCTTGTGATGTCAGACTTTCTGATTATTTCCAGATTTACATGGAAAACATCTCGGATTTTCAATGTGGTCTCAAAGTTTTGGACCCCACTGTACAAATAGCATTGTGTGAGAACATGTGCACAAACAGAAAAAAAGGTCTTATTATCTAGACTTTAGTCACAATGTGTGCAACATAATGTTCTTGTTCTTGGTAAATAATGGATGATGAGCAATGTTCGCATAACATCTGTTCATAAAGTCACTACATCACAGTTTGTGGAGCCAGTAACTGATGTGAAACATAACAACATCAGAAATCAGTAGAAAAAACTGTAAAATCTACTAAACATTTAAAAAAACATGCAGAACTGTGCTAAATTAAAGTATAGAAGAGGAATGTTACAGTGTTTGAGTCAAATTGGGTGCTTTTAAGTATTTCATTTTTCTTCCTGTGTTCAAATACACAAAGAAGAAAGCAAAGCATTTTGCACTTCTAAGCCCAATAAATACTGCCCGCATAAAAGTTACATTCCTGACAATCATTTTCTAAAACATAAATCCACATTTTAGGTTTCCTGTTATTTTGCCAAATCCCTTAATCTTTCAAAATCAATTTTTGGTGATACACCCACCTTAAAGGACCATACAGGCCATTTTGCATGTTTGAGCCTAATACATTCAATTTTCATATATGTTACGTTACTGACAATCATTTCCCAAAGGATAAAACCATATTTCAGCTTNTTTTCATATATGTTACGTTACTGACAATCATTTCCCAAAGGATAAAACCATATTTCAGCTTTCCTGTATTTTACAAAATCTCTTAATCTTTCAAAATCAAATATTCAAGCAATACGCCCACCTTAAAAAATCAATGTTTTGCCTGCTAATAGTTACGCAGCCTTATGAAGTCACTGTCGTATAACTTTTTCAAAAAAACACAGGTCTTCTTTTGGGACTATATTCCCCGGTGGAGACATACATTCACTCTGTGCTTTTTTTTTTATTGTGCTTTAACGCTAAAATTATGTAACTTTGAAAAAACCTGAATACATGTGTTGTTTGTGATGATGGATTATCTATCCCAAGAATGTTTCAAGTATCAACAAGTTGATTTTAATAGCGTACCAGAATGAACTGAAACCAATGACAGTCTGGAAGTTAGGAGAATTATTTTTAATTCACCGTTCTAATAGTGCTAGGGAAATGATTGTCAATATTACAACATCCACTTTTAATATGCAATATTATAAATGGGAAAATCTATTTAAGAGTGATTCACATCTTTATCTTTTTATCAGTTCTTTGGGAAATGATTGTCACTAACCTTATGCGTATGAAAATTGAATATATTAGGCTCAAACATGCAAAATGGCCCTGTAAGATTCAATATTTCTAGCTGCTGTATGTCAAAATGTAGATGGGACAATTGTTTTTAATTTCTCAATAAAAGCCATCTTCTCCTGGACTATATTCCCTGGCAGACTTATCTCAAGCATGTTTCAAGTCTCTACAAGTAGATTTTAATAGCATACTGGAATGAACTGAAACTAATGGCAGTCTGGATGGTAGGAAAAACAATTCTAATATTTACTGCTCCAGTAGTATGTTTTGGGAAACGGTTGTCAGTAACGTATCACATGTGCGGGTTGTATATATTGGGCTCAAACATACAAAACCACCAGTATGGTCCTTTAAGAATTGCAATATAAGGAGAACAATAACTCCAGGACCCTGCCATGAACAGTAAACTATTTCACACTCTTACGGCCATTACAGAGAGACAGCTCAAAGAAATAGGAGTGAGCAAGAAGAACAATGCAGGGATTAACACACCGTTTCAATAATTTACATGCATCTCAAATTGAATAAAAAGGCTGATTTTTCTTGAGAAAGAAATGTTGTGTAATCACTCATTAAGATACACAGTTATGCGTACACTAAAACATGCAGACACCCACATAGTTTCAGACTCTGCACAAAAACAGTACATCTAACACTCTTGAATTTCCATACTGCGCTCCACTGCTCAACGATTACAGCAATATTTTGATCGCTGCTATGCATAAAATCAAAACTGTAAATTATTTAACTTTCTTGTGCCGGTGGTAATGGCACAGGGAAAGGTTCCAGAAAGACAGACACCCTGCTTCAAGTAATAAAAAGTGTAAATGTTATTTTTTTTCTATCTTTATTATAATTTATTCAGGAAGTTGTAGATGTCAAAGACAAAGAAAAGAGACTAAACAAAGAAAAATCCCCTGTCAAAATAAGCTCGACTTTACTAGACTTTAAACTCATCTGAAGGAAAATGCCAGAAAGAAATTTTCTTTTCAGAAGTCTTCTGATAGGTTCTTTGTCTTAAGGCAAACTTACTTGAAGTCTAGCCTCTACTTTAGCAGCTTTTTGTTATTACCTTTGAGAAAAAGTTGTTCTGAAGGCACAGCGGTGAAGAGTTTAAAAGCGACACGAAAAGCAAATTATTTAGAAATCAAAATGTATTTTGAAAGACACAGAGGACCACATTTACTCACATGAAAGCAGAGGGTAAATTTTGCGCTGAGCCTTTCAGTCAATTTGTGCTCACAATCTGCATGTAATTAGCGTCTGATACCATAAAGCAGGAGCTAATTACACGATCAGTGGCTGCCTCCTGGATACATTCTGTGATTGAAAGAAAACTTAAAAGGCTTAGTTCAGCTGTGGGATTAGAATCTCAGAAAACAAATCAATGTGTAGTGATGAAATACAAATGTTCTTCAAATGAAATAATAATGTTCCAGAATATTTACATTGGCTGCATTGCAACTCCACCTGAGAAAAACCCACGTGAGTGTCAATTAAATTACAACGATCAGTAATAATTTGTATTTCTGGAAAGGTTTGTAAAATTAATGCAATAAGACATAAAGTTTTTCTTTAATCTTATTTAATATGTGGATTTCTGTATTTGTAGGCTTTCACACATCTTCTGTGATACATGGCGTCACCATAAGCCAGTGACTCCATTCAACAGACATCTAATGAAATACAAAGGAGATAAATGATAAATGATGCAATAAAGAAAATAAAATAAACAATGACTTGACTTTACGTCAAAACTCAGGCCTCAGACTGCTGCTGTGTGACTGATCGTTCCCGCCTTCACTGTCCCACACCCACACACGCACACACAGACACACACACACACTCACAGAATGCACTACTTTGAGCCTGTCTCAGCCTGGAGAGCTGCAGCTCATGAGGGACACATTCACGGAGCACGTTTGGTCTCTTCTTGTGAAAGTAGCTGATAGCCATCAATAAAATTGCTAGATTTGTTGCCACACTCTTTTTTTTTTTTTTTTTTTTTTTTTNAAAAAAAAAAAAAAGAATCTATCCACTATCCTATTATAATTTAAGACAACTTCTCTGCTATCAAACAAGACAACAGGGAAAATAGCAGCACAACTCAAATGCGTCCTCACTGCAAAACTGTAATAAATACATGACTGCTGTCACTCACTGTCTAGGTGCTGCTGTCAGCGCTCAGCAGGCATGACCGGGACTTCATTAGATATTATCTGACTCACCTGTTTAACGTATTTATGTTCTGTGTTGGAGTATCTGGTTGATGTCCTATAGTTTAAGACAAACTCTCTACTATCAAATAAGACAGTAATGGTTATTATCATAGCAGCACAACATAGATGCGTCCTCACTACAAAAGTACAGTGTTGTTATTTGATGACAACAATGAAATGGAGGGATCACATTGGCAGGTGGCTCGGAATGAGGATCGCTGACCACTGACAATAAGGATCAGCTATCGGGATGGACGGACAGATGAATAGTAAATTTAAGTCATGGCAATATAAGGTGATAAACCCAGAGGACCAACGCACTATCCACACTTTTGGATTGGCATAACTGTTTTGTATATATATGCAATTTGATCTTGCAACAGACAGATAACAGTGCGTAAGTGAGTGGTGACCTTCACCGGCCCTACGGTGGTGTTCTTTGTTGATTTTGTTTTACATGTAATCTCAGTTTGGGCTTTAATCTGCTTTAATTGTTGTGCTTTATAATAAGTGTACGTTTGTATAATTTATACACGAGTTTGTAGCCTAAATGTTGTAAATTGTCTTGGATGCGGGTAATACACTGAGTGTCATAGTCTATTTGGGGAATTACGAGTAATTAAAATAAATTTAATCTAAGCAAACAAACAGGCTGCAAAACGTGTCAAATTTACACCTGTTGCGACGTGAATTTATGACTGCTCGTCAGTAAAGTTTGACAATGTGAGAAATTAAGATGGATTCACATCATCCAGTGATGATGATTTGGTGCTGATGCTTTTGACAGAAAAAAAAAGAGAAAATGCTTGTGAACAGCGTATGGAGGTGTGTGTCAGGTCACATTAATATCTGAGCCATTTGGCTGCAGGTACACAGGCTGTGCGTAAAGGTGCACACGCCAGGCGGGCGCACGGACTGTGAGCAGATGAACAGGTGAAATACATCCCTGCCGAGATTTACATCCCCAAGATGAAGGAATTAAATCACTTTAACAGCTCACATTTGGGGCTGTTTGGATGTGACAGGGAGAGTTTGGTGCCTTCAACCTCCTCATGACTGAGAAAAGTAAAAAGTAATAAATATTGTCTTAGATTACATGATTCGTTGTCCGGGAGTAGGGATGCAATTCTGGGTAAGGATTCAGTTTGAGGCACAACAAAGATGCGCGCCGAGTTAAACATAAAACGTTATGTTGGGTACGCGAAATCGACCTCGGAGTGAATAAAATCAATGCCGAGTTTTCGCGATTCCCCCCCCCATCAACAATCCAATCTGATCGTGATGCCCGCCCATCATCATCAAATGCCCTGCCAATTACTTTGCTCTGCCGCTGGGACTGTGAAGGGGTCTTAAAAATCATCATATCCTCTAAGTTGACCACACTGGTTGTACCACCAACCATGAGAATGTTCCAATTGTATTTATGCGCTTGTCTCCTCATGACCCACATTCTACCTACAAAGCCTCTATAGCATCCTTTCTAACAAAATAGATTCCTTTGATCTGTGCTCTGTCCTACTTTTTCCACATCTTGTGTGCAATCTCCTCAAATAATAGAAAACAAGCTACCATGCAACCCCTGCACTCTATGCACAGACCCTCAAACCATACATGAGCTGTACAACACAGGCAGGTTTTACAAGACGAGCATTATCATGAATTTACATCAGCGTGTCCCAAGAACTCACGCATCCACATGCAACACATAACACACATCTAAATCTTTTATTTATAACTACACTGAAACAATAATTTACAAGACATGTACATGTACGCACACGCGCACGCGCGCGCACACACACACACACACACACACACACACATTCTCCCTCTCAAACATGCACAAATAATTGAGCCATGCAGTGGGTATTACAGGGTTTGACTTTCTATGAGTCTGTGCTACAGCATATGGATGTGAAGCAGAATTGATCTCTGTAATCCTGAACCTTGCTCTCTGTAATCCTTTAAAATGTGATAGGACTTGAGTAAAGAAGCTACAAATCTGTAAGAAAATATTCAGAGAAGGAAACGCAGGCGGAACACTGAACAGGACCTATAAACAATCCTAGATGAGCATTCAGTATTTAGATCAAGACATCCTCTGTTCCCTGTTTAAGTTTAGAGTCTTCAAAGAGGGACAAACACAGGGATGATTGTTCCTGAACTGCTTGAATAGAGCGTCTTAGGCAGCACTTCCTCTCATGATGGGTATACATTCCATTTCCTCTGTTAGGATTAGCAGATCAAATCCAAACAAGGCTGTAAAACATTTCCTTGTTGGGGTGGAACACATCCTGCAAGGGAGTGTGCCCAGGAACACAACAGCTAGATTTTACCCGTGAAATAATTTCCTAAACTGTGGATTTTGTATTTCTGATTAGATTTCGACTGATTTCTCTTCATCTGTCTTTCTAACTTTATCTGATTTGATGTGTTGCAACAACAATAAAAGGCCAATTTCCTATCCTCTTAGTTGTCCTATTGTACCAGCAATACTCTCCACCAGTCAACAAATGTGTCAAAGCAAATACACTTTTGTGTTCAACATTAAGAATACGAATGTGTCCTTGTGGACAGAATGAGAAAAGCGCACAATAAATGCATTATGTAAAGGAGTTACTTATCAAAGCCAGGAGAAAAGTTAATTTGAGGGGGGAAAAAAAGGCTTTTACTGAGACTTAAACTAACTAAATGGGGCACTGAGTGAGACGGAGTGTGTAGGATATTAATGATTTACTGTAAATGAAAAACATAAAAAAAAAAAACATGAACAAATCAGCTGAGAAAAATTTCACTCACACACTCACACACACACACACACACACACACACACACACACACACACAACATAAGGCAGCCATGCTATCACCACAGCAACATGTTTCAAAGCTAAATTTGCTGTGTCCTCCTGCTTGTGTCCTCCTCTGTCCCACAATACCTCTCTCTGTTTTGCACTGATGAACATTCATCTTCAGCCAGAGGAAATGAGTCACTGGGAGACATTTAACTGGGTGACCTCAAAGGGCTCTGAAGTAGCGCTGGCCATTATTGTGTATGTTCTCCTTTATTACCTCAAACATCAGATCAACTTTGTAGGCTGCCTTCTTGGCTTTTGAAAAGTCATTTGCTGGAATGTAGAAAAAAAAGGGATTGCTGTACTTTTTATTATAACTTATATATAAAAGGTCTGTTACTATGCAGTTGCATTATTCAGGCTAATTAATGACGAAGCCTTGCTTGCCTCTCCAGGGACCTTTGCAGAGAACAAAGCTTGCACTGTAGACTTGTTTTTGACCACCGATATGAGGACTACACCACCAATACTTGATACCAAACTAGAACTTGTTCAAAGGTAAGTACGGCTTTGAAAAAATAATAAGTCAGCTAACATTTGCCTTGACCCTTAATTTTAGCACATCATGTGTTGAATCAACAACTCCCTGCCCAGACTATCCCCGGGGTTAAAGTGGGCTAGCCTGTTACCTTGGGTATATTGTGCATGGCTAGTCCAGTTTATACCCTGGGGTGTTATTTAGGCTAGGCTATTTCATAACCCCCAAGGCCAGATTATACTCCCACACTCTGACACACAAAATATTCAAGGATACAGTATTAAGTTTTTGATTTTAATTCACAGGCTGATGACAGAACCTTATCCACTACAATATACGATTTTAATAGCTTAAATGTTGTTACAAACTAATCAAGTGCAGACTACAATGAATCATGAGCTGAATAAAATACATGATTGGCTTGGTGCCAATAAGCTATCCCTGAATTTATCAAAAAGAAAACACGTTATTGCAACACAATTCACCAACATTTAAAATTTGATGAATCTCCAATATAGCCACCAAACTGCTTCAATTTTCTTGGCATCCCAGAGTATCATCTGGACTAGTGGGGTATAGTCTGGTCAAGGCCAAAATAAACCCTGGGCTATTTTATAGGGTTTGGCGGGGGCTTAATTTGGCCTGCTACGCCGTGTGCACAACTGCAATTAAAACATTATGGGAGAAGATGGCAGATTTGACAGTGAAGAATTGATAGGACACCACATCAACTGATAGGAGCAAAGATTTCNAAAAAAAAAAAGATGTATCAGGAAGACTAATAGTTCACGACAAGAAAAACATTTTAATGTCTACTGTGCTACATTTCCTTTATTCACGACTACACATGAATAATACCACCTCTACTTCCATGTAGCTATCATGGTGTGGGCGGTGATCTCTCAGAATGAAGATGATTATCAGATGAAGATCAACACACCCCTGACTACACAGTCAGAAAGCACAAGTTCAGATTCTATTCTTTTCAACTGTGTTCCACCAATGACAGAACTCAAAATCTAATTTCATCAGAACATCCATGTGTGTTCACAATAGGAGCTAAGATGCTAGCACCTGGAGCAGCTTCCTGTTTCATATCGCCAGCTTAGAAGTGGTTTCCTTAAAGTATTATACTGGGATGATACTGAAGGCAAGCATGGGGGAACTTGCTCAAGAGCGTTTGACTGAGTAGCTTCTGAAAGCATTCCAATGGCAAATCTTGGCAGTAAACATAATTTATTGAAGAAATGAAGGATTTAGTTTCACTTGTGCAAACAGATAAGATCAGAGGGAGAATATATGAGACTGAGAAGAGAGGAAAATTGCAGGTGGCATGCAGGAATGGTTACACAGCCTGAACGACACGTTTAATCGAACATAAAATTGAACCCAGATTGCCAGGCAGTAAAACGGCGAGAATTATTTCATGGCTAGAAATAATTTGTCTTCCTTAATGCATTTCCCTTACCTTTCCTCTTGCTGATCAAAACTGAAATATGACCCCACAATTCTCCTCTACATTTCCATGCTTGTATGTGATTTTTTTCAGGTTTTTAGGTAGCATTAAACTCTCTAATTGTTTAAAATGATCCAAATAGGGCTCAAAATAGAATAGGTCAAAGAACATTATTTTATCTGTCTTTCATCATTTATGTGGTAACATATCTTGTTGTTATGAATATAGATTTCTCCTATTTATGGCCTAAATGCGACACAAAACATGACCAGATTAGTTTATTATAAAGAAGCAATGCTAGTCAACAACTCAGTTTATTGTCATTAAGCAGTAAAAGGTTTAGAGACATCCAGTCCTCAAAATGAGATGGCATATATAGAACTGGTCATTGAAGTTAATGGCTTCATAGAGTTGAATGTCATTAGTGTGGCAATGAATGTGATTTCTCTTCATTAGACAGAATTCTCTTCTTTTCACAACCTCCACTTTTCCTTTCAAAGAACATAAGCAATGGACAGTTAGAGGCCATGATTTTTTAAATACCGTGCATCTAAAAACCAATTATATCACAAGTGATTATAAACGTTAGAAGGCTAAATGGAGGGAACACAAACCTCTAAACATAAGTTTTGCAAGCAAAAAAAAGGAAAACATATCTCTGCTTACATCCATTCAGCTTGACTTTTTCAAGGTGTTCCAACAAGAATGCTACCAGATAAAGAGCAGCACCAAGGAGTAAAGAGCAATCTAATCAAAGGACCGTACTGATGATTTTGCATGTTTGAGTCCAATATACTACCCAGAAACAAAACATATGCACGATTGTAGAAGGCATGGCCATTTTAATTTCTTGGTAAACACACTCTTCTTCAAGCAAAATATTCCCTGGCAGAGAAATACATTTTCGTCTGTACAACTCTGTGTTGGATCAGTAACTTCTACAGAAACCGTAATAGACATTTTGTTCCCTGTGATGGATTATTTATCTCAAGCAAGTTTCAAGTCTGTACAAGCTGACTTTTATGGCGTATTGGAATGAACTGAAACCAAAGGCAGTCTGGAAGGCAGGAAAAACAATTCTAATATTTACTGTAATAACATATATAGTATATTATATTATAGTATGTTTTGGAAAATGGTTGGCAGTAATGTAATATGTATGCAGTAGTATTTATTAGGCTCAAACAACTTGCAAAATCACCGGTATAGTCCTTGAAGACACATTTACTCCAGGCTGGAGAACATCTTTGAAAACTATATTTTTGGCTAGAAAAAATGTCGGCTTTCTGTCGATGAAAGGCTATCAGGAGAGTTGACATGATTTAAGGCATTCCCCCGAGCAACGGTAATTTATATGCATATAAAAACAGCAATTTATATGCATATCAAATCTTCAGTTCTTCGATTCTACCCTGTCATGTAAACACCATAATCAGATCACATTGGTGTAAATCAGAGTCAGTGTACTCAGAGTAACAGACCTACTGTAGATTATTTGATTGTAAATCATAACTCAACCATGTAAACATTCAATTGCCTCGCCATTTGTGTTAAGTAATGTCCACATACGTTGCCTTGCCTGAAGTGCATCTGCTTGTCAGATAATTTAATCAACAAACCACACAAAAATAACTAGCTACAGAAATCTACCCCATGATAAACTTACTGGCTTAAAACCAGAAACATTCACTGCTATGCAATGGCCTCAATTTAAAGAACAAAATTACGTCTTTTCTCTTGTAATAATCTATTGACGATATTTATGAACTGAACTAGAACCAGAGCAGCTTTTCTACAACGATATTGAAAACAATTCCCTAGAACACCATAGCATAGGGCTTGATTAATATCTTGGTAACGCTGGCATACAATACATGGCATACAATAAGAGTCATAAATTAGATTCTAGCCCGCTCTGTTGCAAGCAGATGGTATATGTCAAAGCCCACTGAAGCAACCGATTATTTCACGAGAGTATTTTCATCTGCTGTAGATATTATGTGCATAAAATGAGACAGAATGCCTGACTTGTTGAAAGGATACATGATGGAAGCATTTATTTTGACATCCAGTTATCATTCAGTCAAAGGGTGTGAGTGCCATTTTCAAGGCTCTTAGAGAGAAAGTGTGATCTAATTTGCTTGTTAGTGTATTTGTGTGTGAGAGACTGGGACAGAGAGGATTAAAATGTGGCTCCAAATGAATAATTTAATCCATGGTTCAGGAACAAATGGTTATTCAGAAAGCTGAGACAACTCCTGTCTGGCAGGGAGCGAGAGAAGTCAGAGAAAGAGCGTTACACTAAGAGGAGGAAGCCAAAACTGAAGGTGGAAATAACACTGAGGCAGAGGGTAGATGCAGAAAAAGAGCTGGAGGGAGAAAGAGAGGGGGATGACAAAGAAAGAGAGACAGACGATGCCGAGAGCAAAAACAAGACACAGAATGAAAGAGAGCCCCGGTGGAGGAGCAGAACCAGACAAGGAGAGAGAGGTGGAGAAAGAAGTGGGACAGAACAGAGAGCGTGAAAGACAGAAATGACATGGAAAAGAGAAAAAGAGATGGAGGGTCACTGATATAAGGTCAGAGCTGTGCCTTCTTAATGGAAGCTGTCATCTGTTGAATTTGGTTACATATGGAGCAGACTGAGAGACAGGCTGAGGGATGAATGGAGGAAGAGACTGCTATCTGATAAAATGAATCAATCCTTTTACAGTTTTTCTCAATCGCTTTGGCTCATTTTTTGAAAGTCTTAACATTCTCTAAACTGTAAGTGCAATTGTCACAGCTGTTTATGGGACATTCTATTGCATGTCTGCAAAATGTACTGTAGTAACTCACCCAAAACATTTAATTCATGGTTCAACACATAGTTATTGTGTCAGTCAATTGGCCAGTGCCACCAAGATGAAAAGTTTTTTTTGTCATGGTGTGAGCCGTACAGGTCAGAATGTTTAGATGCTTTTTCACCGTGGCAGTCAACCCTGGAAATGTTTCTTATTTCAGTTTTGTTCTACTTTTTTTGCTGCTAACTGTACAAAACAAGAATGTCAGTTTAGTCTCGCTGAATGCTGTTGTGTTTCATACTGAGCTTTTTAGATGCCGATTTCAACAGTAGGTAAAAGTTTACTGGGAAAAGTCAATACTGTACAATACTGTAGTACACAGAAAAAANTTCAACAGTAGGTAAAAGTTTACTGGGAAAAGTCAATACTGTACAATACTGTAGTACACAGAAAAAAGGATATGCATGTTTGTATGTATACAGTAAATTTATTTTTGTAGCAGTGTTACATGTAAACAGAAAATTCACATTTGCATGGAATTTTTTACATATTTTCTGCCATGGAAAGTCATATATAGTGAATAGAAAATTTGTCACAAAGTGACATCCATGCAAAAAAAAAACAAAAAAACCAAAAACCCGCAACAATGAAAAACCTCCGGTAGTTCTGTAAAAAACAATAAATTGTACCTCCTCACAGTACTTAAAGGTACAAGTTCCCATCTTGTTGGTAGACATCCTGTCACTCTTGTTTGTCTGGAATATACAAGTATGTCTGACAGATTCTGATAACTGAATGGATCATGTTGCATGTGATGGCTCACACCATGAAAAAAATGTTTAGAAGTTGTGAAGAATTTGATGATTTCACTGAGAATCAACTCATCAGTTATGATCAGCAGCCATGTGCATGTAGTTATTGTGCAAATTGTAGGCAATTGTACTTTTGCACGTGTGCCAAAACATGTGCAATTTGTTTAAATGAATAAGAAATTCAAATCTGGTGTGAACAAGAAACTAAATGTTCAGAGATTGTAGCTCATTGTTTTGAAAAAAATAATTCTCATTCAAGAATTGAGCCAAAGTGATTGAGGAAAAACTGTAAAGAATATCCTTCCTTTATGATTAAAACATGAAAAAAACAGATTCAAACACAACATTTTGAAATTTTAGCATTATTTAAGGGTCTCAGGCTTATGTTTTCAATTCAAAGTAGATAATCAACAGCTTTTTGGTAATGACCAAGCTAGTGCCAGCACAGCTGTGAAACCTAGCGGCACAACTGTGAGAGGGGTTTGGAAGATGACAATAACTATGTTCTCATTCAGGGGCAGGATGCTAAGAAGGATGTGGCCCATGAAGGTTTGTCGTGAGCCATCACTGTCACCTCAAGGATATACCTTACAAAAAGCAAAGCATGAATGCATAAAGTCATAAATCCCCAGGTTTATCATCAGGAAGCTGCCATAAAATGGTTATGAGAGTGGTAAATACTGTGGTAAATTCAGGTGGCAACTTTCATATCTGAGTTTGCAGTACAAGTTGTGACATTTCACTTCAACACATGATGAAAAGCTGATAAACAGCATACCAGATTAACAACAACCATAATCAGTAGCGCCAAAGGCTGGTCCTGAAATGAAGTATGAATCATAATAACAGGGAAAATATTTCTAAAAATTCATGCATAACACTAGAAATTACTACCACAAAATCAGTCATTTTGTTTAAGCTCTGCCTTAAGTAGATACGAAACTTTTTGATGGTCTCTCTCTCTCTTTCTCTCGCTGTCTCACACACACACATACACACAGTGAAACAATATCATCATACAAACTCAATTTCCAATTGTTCTAGCTGCACCATTACATCAAATGGAAAATTCTAGTTCCATTTTAACATGTTCCCCTGTGGGCTAATTCAGCATAAAACTATTTTTTTTTTTTTTTTTTTTAGAAACTTTATGATCTTGATTGGAAGTTCTGTGGGTCTGAAGAAAGCTTGGATGTGTAACATACCTTTGTAAAAATGACTTGGGTAGAGATCGTCAACACCAGAGCAAAAATGTTCTATACATTAAATGTGATCTATCTTTGATACCTTAGATAGATAGATAGATAGATAGATAGATAGATAGATAGATAGATAGATAGATAGGATGAGAGATCATAGAGTGGTAGAAAGGGATTTCTAAAGGAGATAAAGACTAAAAGTTTCAGTCAGAGATTAAAGACAAACAAACTGATAGAGCCAATTAGAATGTGTCTGTAACAGAACTTTGATTTAACAGGTAAAAGATTCAGTGGCTCCATACAAAGAAAAAACAAATTCCCCCCCAAACCTCCTTTGAAATTCTCTCTCTATGGGCATGTGAGTGTAATGTATTTGGCTCTAAGCCAAAACCCACAGACACAAGGACTGGATAAAGCTTGCCCAGTGTCCCTGGATATTATGGCTTGGGGAGGATACAAAGTTACACACAAATATATAAACAGACTTATATACGTAAAGTACAGACACAGACACACACCACCTGACTGATCTGCTCAACTGTAATCCTCTCCAGACATAAGCCTTTGTTAGTTCAGTGTCTGTATGACTGTATTTACATCTGATGTCTATACATGAAAGCATGCAGACAGCCTGATATACTGCATATACACACACAAAGCGTAAATGACAGTGTGTGTTATTATTGGGGGATCAAGCACTGCCATTTCTTGGTACTATCTTGCTCAGATCAGGATTCGTCTGCTTTATCTGTCATAAAAGTATCTGAATCTCAGAATGAGATAAGTGCCAAACAAACAAACTTAGAAGACATTGTTCTCAGTCGCACCCACTCAGGCAGCAAAAACTACATATATTGATCAAATGGGGGCGCTAAAACAACCAGGATTGACCTGTAACCTTTGAAATTAAGTCCTACACAAACAAAATTCCAAATTTAGTTTGGAGTGTGAGCCAAACTTTACAATATATTGCTCACAACATACAATATGTGATTTCCCAAATAAAAATTATTAAATACATTTACATTTCCCTACAGTTGCGATACAAGCTTCACAGCTGTGTGGGTGTTGTAAATGAGATTCATGGACGTGCATGAAACAATTTAAAAATATTAAGTGTAGCATTTGGTGGTAATTTTTCCTCAACAACTTCAAACTTCAACTTCTTCTTTTGTTTTATCCACTGATTTTTATGAACACTTGGTTTACATGCTTTAGGAGACATCCAATATGACCGTGAGACAAGGACATTCATTTCATCAGATTGATGTTACATTAAACTGCTATATCCTGGAGCATAGCACGTTCCACAAAGGGCTGAGAGTTTGCAGGTTTTCAATTGAACAAAATACTTTCTCAGCTAAATTTGCTGATTAGTTCCTCCTCTCTGGTTGAGAGTGTGCTGATTATTGAAATCAGCAGGTGTGTTGCTTGGTTTGGAATGAAAACCTGAAGCTTCCAGCAGACTCCATGGCACGTGGCCTGTAATGTGTGTCTTTGAGAGTCTAATTTACTTCACAATACATCATTCAATCTGCAAGGAAATGTTGACACTTTGCTACCTGGTTATGAAGGTATTTTATGGTTATGAAGGTTTTCAACTTGAAAAATAAAGTAATGTTATTGCCGTGGATTCTACAAAAATATGGGGGATAGAGATGGTGTCCATTCCTGCAAGTGCCAAGTTCAAAGCGACAGAAATATATGAGTGTGTATTTAAGGGTTGTCTTGGTACACAATTCATAATTCCACACATACTGCCACGAAATAGTTGATCACTATAGTGTTGCTATAGTAACCAGCCCCTTGAAGACAATGTCTGTCTAGTTTTAACTAAAGAATGCTAGTAATGGGCCATGCAGACCTAAATGTGCACATACCAAAAATACATGCGCGCGCACACACACTCAAACTTATGTGGTGTGTATAAATATATATTGTATGTGTGTGTGAGTGTGTATGTGTTTTCACCTGGCTACTCATCTGAATGAGATTTTACAACTTAAAAATACACCTCCCTTTTTATCCTTCAGCCCTCTCAAAGCAGAATTATAGCTTTCCTAAATAAAAAAAAAAAAAAAAAAGNAAAAAAAAAAAAAAAAAAGGTTTGATGCTGAGGGTGGCGGACCACCAAAAGAGAGGGATGTGAATAGAAGCTCAAACTGGAGCAGGTGGAGGATGTACAGAAGATTGTGTTGATCAGTTGATAACTCTTAGGATTCCACAGTGAACATCACATTTAATGAGCTGAAATCCACATATGCTTGATCCTACTTTGTTTGGGGTTATAAAACATTCAGATATTGTTTGGCTGTGGTACGAGTGAAATGGTTTCTAACAACCTGAGGTTTGAGCAGCTTCTCTACCTATTTTGTTGTGCACTCTCCGTTGTCACTGAGATTTCTGTAGAATACAGCTTAATTAAGGTTCTCTTCCCTAACACAGCTCTCCTTTTAAATATGCCCACGTTATCTGCACCTTCTCTTTAGGCAAAGAAAAACTCCACACAAAACCAGCCCTTGAAAGTATGTGTGAAGGTTAGTACATATGTAAAGCCACTGGAACGCACAAGCAACCACACATTTTTTGGAGAATTTGTCTGAAATGAATCACTGCAAGATATGTCAGTAAATCTTACAATATCTGTGCTCTACTTTTCACAAACCCAAAAGTACTATTTGAAGTTCTGTTGACTAGTGGGAATTATGGTCACTTGATAGGATGAACTGAACGCACATTTAACCTGTAGTAGGTTTATTAATGTGAGCAGGTGTCACAGCCTGCAGCTTTGGTTCTATACACATCAATGAGGAAACCGTATAATTACACAAAATTACATGAGATACTGTAAGTACCAGATAAATGTTTCAGTTTTAGTTCTGTTGCACACACTCTCTCTCCTTCAGCCTCTCTCTTTCTCCTTTTATCTCACTCTTAAGACTTCTAATGTCAATGACTTTAAATTAAACTCCCATCCCTAATAGAGATGTCTGTTCACCAAAGCCGGGCTGTGACTGAACTGTGTTTGACCCAACATTTACAGGTAAAGCTGTCACAGGTTGACACATAAGTTTCTGTCTCCAGCGTGGGGTTAAGAGCTCCTGTACACTTCACAAGATGTAGGAGGAATTAATGAAAGATAGGCCGGTGAATACACACTGGAGCACAGCCTGTGCTATGGTCCATAAGAACTGGAGTTGTTTAATGCCACTCCATGCCAAGTGACATTTGGCAAATGCAGAATTTAGATGCACGGCTCCAGCAGAAGTAATGAATGAACCAGAACAGAAGTCAGGCTCTGTTTGCTGGTCCCTCACCACTGAGACAATCAGCCATGTGGACCAATTACAGCCAAGTGGAGGGCCCTGCACAAAAAAAAAAAAAAAAAAAAAAAGCCTGAACCTTACAAAACATCTTTGCCCTGAAAGTTCTGCTTCATATGAAGTATACCTTGACCTTAACCCCCATCACCATCAGCCTGAAAGAAGTATAACTCTCTTGTGCCCCCTCTCATTCTCTTCATTTTACTAAAAGAGATACTTCTGAAGTCAACTCCACACACCATAAGTATCTTTCTTGTCCTTTTCTCCCTTCTCCTCTTCCCCAGTCGCTGCTGACCTGTTAAGAAATGACAAACGATAACGAGACACAAACTGTGAGATTACATGCTGTTTGTCTTAGAGCAACCTGTAAACTCACAACCTCAAAGCAAAGCTATTATAAGCCAACAGGGACTGGCACTCAGGTCACAGATCAACAAATATATTCAAAAAATGAGCACATAACAGGGACATATACTGTATACTCATGCAATCATATTAAAGCACTGCACAAACAAGAAGAAAACGATGAGCACACAAACCACATTTATAATAATTCCGCCAGTTTCTGCAAGCAATTTTGTAGGAGCTTTGTTGTTGCTTTGGGGTTTTCTTGATGGTGCTATTAAAGCAGTATATTGCCATTTTCATTGGCTGGCTGGTGGATTATTTTAAGCTTTAGCATGCAAGCCAGCACAACACCAGAAACCACTGTAATTACAAGATGTAGTCGAGTAGCAATGACAACCAAAACCTTGATCTGGTAAAAGACAAGTAGGAGGGGCGGGGTTTCTCTGTTAAAATAGAATTGCTGTCCACATGGAGCTGATTTGAGGTTTTCTATATGGGGAGCCTTGGAATGGGCCAGCTTGCTAAAACTCAAGTCAAGTAATGAAGTCAGTGGAAGGAAATGGAAAATCGCGTGCAGCTCTGTTGTGGAGAACAGGCCTCCTTACTCACATGACCACAACATTCATTCTGTTACTACTGTAAAATCATTTACCCTGGCTTTTGGTTCTCCCCTTAGGAAATACTTATCTATTCTTAAAAAAAAAAAAAAAAAAAAAAAAAAAAAAAAGGTTTTCACTTTGGAGTGCAGCCTAGAGTTGTGGAGGGCTTATTGCACTTTTTCCAATTTTTTTTTTTCCCTTTCTCATTCACAACAGTAGCATCTTACAAAACATTTCAATCATAACTATTACCAGAACCTCTGTACATAAACAAGTGTTCCTGTTCCCTGTTCATCAAGATCCAGTGCCACACAAACAACCAAAGGGTTTAACATTTTGGTCAAAGAAAGACTGTTATTGGATCTATGTCATGTTAGTTATCCTCCTTATAACCATAACACATGCTTTTCTCCTGTAAGCTCAGGATCATGAGAAGTTTTGCAGCTGCTATGCACAGTCCCAGACTATAAGCTACAGTGGCAGCCAATGAGGTGTCATTGCTCCTGAGAGCAATGACACCTCATTGCAGAATTGGCCTCTGAGGACATCATAAAGGCTTCACAATGCTGAAAATCTCAGAGTCTTTGGGGAAATATTACACTTGGAAAGGCTGTTGGTTAGCCAGGAAGGGATTATACTATATATATATAGATATATATATATATATATCTATATATATATCTATATATATATAGATAGATATATATAGATAGATATATATCTATCTATCTATATAGATATAGATATAAATAGATAGATATAGATAGATATATAGATATATTCTACAGTATTCACTTTTCTGAAGTTGTATTACATATTACATGCCACGCTCTGTCTTTGGTGCCCTCTGTCAATCATTATAGGGTAATACGTTCTCTGCTATTGTGAAATCATCTCACACTCGGTATCCCTGAAACAAACAAACAAACAAACAAAAACAAACAAACAAAACAAAACAAAAAAAAAAACAAAAACGTGTCCTTGTCCTGAATATGTGCCCCATGGTACAGCGTTACCGACAGAAGGTCACAGTGCTGGATGGAAGTGGGACAGTGGTGCTAAAAGTATCCTAATGATCCTGCATGGTCCTGTGATAATATAAATACAAGAAGAGTAGCATTCTAGCATGCATTTCCAGTATGCCTTTACACGCACATCGCACTCAAGGCACAGCTGTTGAGGACAATTTAAAATCTCACGGGTAAAATATCTAAAGATAAAAACCTTCTGCTGATTAATTAGGCTCAGACCGACTGGTGCATTCAAGGAGAAATACATGTTTGCTATTTCATATTGCATCATCTTCTCTTGCAGTTTATACACACTTTCTTTTCTTGACCCTGGTTGATCATTTATTTCAGTGCACCAATCACTGTTTACTTTCCATTAACTGTCACCGAATCCAGTTTTCTCTTTGAGCCTCTTCTTCTCCTGGGCTTCTGGATGTAATCAGAAGAATGATATGGTCCAAGAAGAAAGCATTCTATCTGGAGTGCAAGAAGAAAATGGGAGGAAGGAGACAGAAAGACTGAGGGGACAGAATATGATACTGGTGAACTGCACACTAATCAGAGGCAAAGAGAGCTAATGAGGGTAGCGGTGCTGGTGCCGGGCAGACGAGTTCAATGAGAACTCAGTATTATGAGGTTTGGCGGGGAGGGAGAGCAGAGAGGGGGGCTGGGGCCTGGGGACTACCAGTTTTTTCCTCTGCTAAGTGGACACGAGTCCAGATGGTATTCTCATTGAAGAAATTACACCATAAAATGAGGGTGTGGTTATCCCACCAGGCATACACTGCACATATGGTTTTATTTCTCAATATACATGAAAACTGACAGAGATTAAACAATCCTTATTGAAAGAGATGTGTCACTTCCTGTACAATATTCAATGGGAATTTTGGTACTTTTTATCAACTACCAATCACACTATCTTATGACAACTGAGGCAAATGGTCCTCTCCCGTGCTCAAGCATTCCATGCTGGGGAAAACAGCCATCAGGGGGGATTATTGCTATTATGAGAAGAAAACATGAGAAGAAAACACTGATGAGAGAAGAAAACTGTGCAGATCACATTTTAGCTTTTACATTGTAGTTCCCTAAAATCTGAAATTGCAAACTGGTACTCCAAGGTTATATGAGGCTAGATAAGAGGAAAGGTAGAAACTGGGTACCTCAGAGGTGTACGAAAGTTTGCGGTCTAGTTAATTACAGCCACAGTGTGTAGTAGTTACAAAAGACAAACAAAAAGTGCAATTTCAACTAATACCAAGCGATGCAGCACAAAGGTCCCGAAGTGTCATGGGACTGCACAGCAACAATGAAGATGGTTTTGTGGGTAGATGGTCAATTTATGCAGATAAAGCCGCGAGTAGCAGCACAACAGCACAAACACACTTGACTGTGCTAAGATGGGAGAACCCACTTAAAGCGTCAACAGCCAATTATCCACCTGCTCTCAACAGCTGGGTGCAATTTCATCAATGCAGAAGTCTTATTTAAAAGTCAACAGCCACAGGGGAGAAGGGTGTGTGCGTGTGTGTGACTGCTCATCTTTCTGTCCACCCATCCAACTTCCTGTTGTCATTTCATAGCACTTTAAATCAAAGCAACCACTTGAAAATGTAGGTTTGATGTTGATTGAACTAACATGAGTTGTCCAATTCCATTTGTTCTGATACTGCTTGGTTTTTTTCTAAGATGAATATGGTGTGGGTTGCAATCATGGGAGCTCATCGGTAATAGAGGTTTTTTTCTTTTTTTTTTTTCCCATTATAAAGTTGCATTTAAAAGTTTTCTTTTGTACAAGGGTATAACCTTAAACACAGTGGAGGGAATTCATATAACAATAACCATAGAAAAACAGTCTCTTCTGTGATTTTCTGATACTGTAGGATTATGTTAACATCAGTTAAAATATTCCACTATTGTTTCTGAGAAATCACTTTTTTTTCTATCAGACTGGTATCATGGCTCTAAACTACTGTAGTATTGTACCCATGATCCTTACCTGTTACTGCTACACAGAAGAGATCAGCCAGAGGCATAAATCTAAGTTCACAATTCAGAACACTTTTTTGCTTACGTCTGTGGCTAAGCATAGTTAAAACCTTGAAGATCCATTACACGGAAATATTAACCTTTCATTTCATCTGCAGGTTTAATTTTCTCCATCAAAGAGGAAGTGCTCACTGAGTGTGGTGAGCTTAGACCGTGAGATCATTATCTGTGCTCGATGGAAGGCATACCTACCTTAAAGGTTGACACTGGTGATTTTGCATATTTGAGCCAATAAAACAACCCGCAGACATGTTACATTACTGCCAACCATTTTTCAAAGCGTACCACTGGAGTGGTATATTTTAGATTTGTTTTTCCTACCTCCCAGGCAGTCATGGGTTTAGTATTAAAAATCAACCAAAATCAATCAAAAAATCAACTTGTAGAGACTTGAAATATGCTTTAAATAAGGAATCAATCACAGCGAACCAAACACTGTTCGTCTTCTTTGTCGAAGTCACTTAATTGAACTGCTCCAACATGGAACTGTACGGAAGGAAATGTATGTCTCGCCAGGAAATATAGCCTCAGGAGAAGATGACTTTTAACCAACAACTGAAATATGGGTTTGTGTTTTGGAAAATGGTTGGCGGTAATGTAACGTGCATGTGGGTAGTATTTATTGAGCTCAAATATAGAAAACCACTGTTATGCTCCTTTGATGAAGGCCAACTTAAATGATTCTACTCAAATTCGAACCTGCAGATCTAAAGAGGGTATCAGGCCAGTGCTTACTCTGCCACATGCAGAACTCACATGAGAAGTGTGACCTTTGCACCACAGGCTTCTCACCTCCTGACCATTAGCGCTGACATTTTCTGAGCCCAGTTATGACTGAACATCATACTGCTCAATTCATCAGCCACACATCTCACACCACACTTATTTATTGAGAGAGAGAGCAAGAGAGAGAGAGAGAGAGAGAGAGAGAGAGAAGCTGGGATAAGTAAATAAGGTTTTTGTTATCAAAGCCACAATACATACATTAATTAGCATGGAGTACAAATCCAATGAACATACACTCACTCATGCACGCATGCACACGCATACACAAACACACACACACGCACACACACACACACACACACACACAAGGAGGGCTTTTGATTTGCCCTGACAAAGCACTCACAGCTCATATTTCATTTGTCTTCCAGTGTTTTACTGGATCCCTTCAGCAGGATCTGCTGCTCCACCACAGGGCTCTCTTTCATGTAGGGTATCATACTTTAAACACATATTGGTCATTTCACACGCCTGGTCATTTCACATGACTCACAAAACCCTGAGGAAATAGTCTAAAATCTAAATGTCCTGTCTCTCTGTGATGGACGTAAGCTGCTGCATCTTTGCCATTTATCAATACTGGTTATGTACCATGTCAAGCTCACTTGAGAAATGATCAATATCCTGCAAGGTAGAATGTTTTCCATTTAAATGATCCTATTTTCTGCTGTGGAGAACAAGCTGCTATACCCATTTTATTTTTCATCACATCCAGCTTGAAACGCCACTCTGCCCCATGCATCTGACTGCAGAGAGGTGTTAAAATTCAGATCAAGTATTTGGCCAAGACAGCATCAAAAAGTAGCCTTAAACCTGTCACTCCTTTTGCATGAGCTGGAGACAGAAAGACGCATGATCTCTCAAGCAGTGGTAAACTTCCAACAACAGCATCTCCAAGAGTGGTAATAAGTCGAAAAACTTCCTATTCTCATGTAGAAAATGTTCAAACTTACCACCCCCATGTCCAGCTGCTCGGTGGTCAGTGAAGGAGCCGCTCCGGTCTGAGGCAAACACCACAGAATCATCAACATCAGCACCATCTCCGCTAAAATAGTCCTCATCCACGTGTGAAGGTCCACAGAAACCATGATGCCCTATGACAGGCTGATCCTGCAGGGCTCAGACAGAGAACCCCACAGCCGCATCCACGGACAAACCAAACGTCCACGCTCCGGGGAAATTTGGCCAAATACGTCTACCTCACTGTTGAGCGCAAACACGTAAAACACATTACACATGAAGCCAGGCTGGTTAGAATATTTAAGACTCAGAGCAGTTTATCTTCCACGAAAGTTGTCTTGGAACTAAGTGGTCATAATTGGAGGGGAAATGCGTGAAAGTAGTCCATCAGTGGTAAAATCCCCGCAGCAAGTGGTGCGGGCTCCGCTTCTGCTCGTCTCCTTCGGAGCACTGGAGTCAGAAAGCAGCTGTGTGAGGTTTTGCAGCGTAAAGCACACGTCAAGTCACATAAATTGAGATATTAGTTTCCGGTCAAATTTCAAAATAATAACGTCATGGAGGCGACGTGAAACAAAGTAACATACAGCTTAATTAAAATATGCCCATGTCCCTAAATCTAAAATCTGAAAATATGTACAAACAAAACCTAACATATGATTAAATAAAAAAGTGCTGTTGGTTGCATGTGAATATACAGCATATATACAGTATTTTTTCTGACTAATGTGATGAGATCGTCAAGAACTTTTCAAGTTCAGGCAAAGTGTTCAGAAAACTTCATTTTGAACACATTTTGAGATAGATGATTTTTTTTTTTTTTT